>JAWZYV010012918.1:0-162954 GCA_038373885.1 Cheiracanthium punctorium
TTATACTGAAGATGAGAAAATTCAGAAGCGTTAGTCAATTTTCCTATGTCTTTTAAATTGATATCTGAAGTTTAACTACTACTCCAGGCATTTGCAAAAACTAGAAAATACATAAAAGTGCTTGTGTCGGAAAACGTAAAACAAACAAAGAACAAAAAATGCATGTCACACACAGTGTTAAATTAAAAAAAAAATCTAAAGTTAAAATTTTGAATTACTTTTAATTTAACCCTGTTGTTTTTGGCAATCATCCATCAGCCAATAAATCTTTGTAATTCTGTATGACATTCAAGTCAATAGAAGGAACAAAGTTTATTGAAAGAATTGAATTCCTGTAAGTTACAGTACTTATTTACCTTTAACAGAATGCGAACAAAATTGTGCTTTGGCTAGTTTTGTGGATACAGTAATTTGAAATAGGTTTTACTGTATACTGTATTAAATTTTTATTGTTACAACAACTAGCAAAGCAATGTCAGGCACATTGTCAAATTGCACATTTTGTGATATATTGCAGAATAAATGTCATGTAACCAGTTATTCACGGCAAACTTTTACGTCTACCCTCCTAGGAGGATTATATTCGAAATGTTCTGAAATCGATTTTTAGGCATTCTTGAGTGTTGTGTATTTTACAGCAAGAATTTTATCGATATCTCTTTTCTTCTTTGAGATCCCGCAGAATGTGCGAAAAGAACATTTGGGGCCTTTATCCTCTATAAATTACGAATGCGAATTGAAAATACTCTCTAATCTAGCACCTACGCTATAAAATCCCACTCGTGCTAAATTTCGTGTTATTGGCTTCAGTAGTTTTGGCTAGGCAAAATATTGCATACGGAAAATGGATAGAACTTTCCGGTAGACTTATATATATATATATTCAAAATTTTAACTTTAGAATTTTTTTTTAATTTAACACTGTGTGTGACATGCATTTTTTGCTGTTTGTTTGTTTTACTTTTTCCGATACAAGCACTTTTATGTATTTTCTAGTTTTTGCAAATGCCTGGAGTAGTAGGTAAACTTCAGATATCAATTTATAAGACATAGGAAAATTGACTAACGCTTCTGAATTTTCTCATCTTCAGTATAAATATTGCATATGAAAATCCTCATATGTAGGTACATACATACAATTTTTTTTCTCTGCTCCTGAGCAGAAAGCCAAGATGAAATTATTTTGGGATGTAGGATTATTCCAACTTAACAACATATAAAAATTTAAAACATGTGTCTGTGATCAGACATGCCGAAAAAAATTCATGATTTTTTTTAGCAAATGTACTGCTCATGCATAAACTATAGAAGATACGCAAATTTCGATAACATTTTTGGAATCAGCGTAAAAAGTTACTCCTAGAAACAAATTTTCACTTTAGTAACTTTTACAGGTAAGGAGTTATTTAAGGAATTGAGAAAAAAGTTGGCGCATCTTGCAGAAAACTTAAAAATTTGCATAATTAATTTCTCGATAATTAATTATCGTAGAACCTTCAAAATTGAGATTTGTTTATGTCTTAGCCTATAAATCGTCTATATAAAATTTGAGAAAAATCCGAGTTGGTGTGGTGAACTGCACTGTTTGATCTGACGTGGAATGACCCCTAAGTAACTGAGCATCAGTCGTACATCTGACTGCCATCCCCATCATCTAATGGACGTGCCCGTTTCCTACTATAGGCCGGAAGTTTAAGTTTCTACGTAATCCGTAGTCAAATAGTATCTGTCTATGCCTCTGAGCTAGAATTCTAACCAAGTTAAGAACTTAGCTGAGTGATCGAAGTATCTGCATAACAATTTCGTGCAAACCTTCACAAGGCGCATCTATTGTGGGATTTTCGATTTACGACAAACTTATTCTCTATACATCGGCACGTTATCGCACATTTCGGTCCTGGTTTTCTGTGGGGCCCCAAAAGTGAAAGGTACCGAAATATGTTTAAATGAAATATATCAAAATGTAAATAATTTAATTCATTTTATTAATTTAATTTATAATTCAATTAATTTAACCAGATGATATACATTTTTCGCTACTGACGTAGCATACCGGTGGTCCACCTAGACGAGCGATTTTTCTTTAAGATAAATGCCGAACAATTGAAACTATTGATGATATGGAATACGATTGGCAATAGTTTGCTAGCACATTTCACGTAAAAATAGTTTGGCGCCAATGACCACCGGTATATTACGTTCAAGAACTGATTAACACTCTTTATAGGTCTGCTTTCATTTCGAGGCTCCCTCTCACCTACTCCTATTCCATTACCTAAGGTGCCCATTCGTTAAGGTGACCAAACGTCCCCGTTTTCCGGGGCAGTCCCCAATTTCAGGACGTTAACCAAATTGTACTCACAGTGTAAAACGGGAATTGGGGACAATTTTTAATTATTGCATTGGTTTTTAATTAAATTAATGTTAATTATTTCACTAATTATAAAAATTGGGGACATGTCCCCGATTCTATGTTCAAAAATCTCGCCACCTTACAATACGTCCCCAATTTTTGAGGACAGTCCCCGATTTCTGCGGTTCTTTCGGGGCCATCGTGATTCTACCGGGCCTGCTTGTGCATTCCGATGAATCATCCAAAGAGTCCTAAAGATGCTCACGTATTGGTTCCAGCACTTAGATACATCATCTAACGGTCGAATCTAACCAATCAGTCCACGTTCGTAGGCCTTTTTCGGAGTGCACAAGCAGGCCCGGTAGAATCACGATGGCCCCGATTCTTTGGGATTTGTCCCCAAAATGCAAAACAGCATTTGGGGACAATTTATAATTATTGCATTGTTTTTTAATTAGATTATTGATAACACTAGTCAACAAATTTCAACTTTTTTTCTGCCTCTGGTTTGTAAATGGGTGGATTTACTTAATTTCGGGGTAATGAATTCACTGGTAAAATCAATTTATGTCTATCACGTCACATTTCCAAGAGGCTCAAGAAAATCAGCAGCAATACCGACAAAATTTGATATAATTGAAACTAACAAGAAATTCATATTAAGAACTTAATAATTCAATATTATTTCATATGTATACATTAGTTTTTACATGTATACACATGCCAACATAGATATCATCTTTTTCCTGTCCAAAATGCCCTTCCCACTTGGTTTGAATGAGGTCCAAGCCGCTAACTCAATATTTGTCAGTCTGATATCAAAAGGATGGATCGTTGAACAATTTTTCTATTTGTGGTCCAATAAATATACTTTCTTTTAACTTTGCTTCACTCAGCTTGAGAAACTTTTCTTTCAAATAATTGAAGACCTGACCTCATTTATCCAGGCCTTTAACAAAGTTCTTCATAAAACCAAACTTGACATGAATCGGAGACAAACTGATTTTATTAGGCTCAACCAGTGGAGAATTTTTCACATTTTCCTTTACAGCTACATGTGATTTCCTTTTAAGCCACTTTACTGTATAGTGGCCAAAGTTTCATAAGTTTCTTTCACGTCTACTGCATGAGCCAAAGTCACAGATGGAAAAGTATTGCCATTATGCAGTAGTACTGCTTTCAATCTGGTTTGTCCAAGAGTCAATAAAGAGTGACTATTCCTGATAGTTATGTTGTACACCTAGCTGCATCAGCAGACCATTGACATCTCTACATACACACATTGAATTCTGCATGTCAAAATATGGAGCGAATGAAGTACCTTTTGATCTCAAACAGGAAATTTTTGTACCTGGAGCTAGATCGTTTCATTGTTGCAATCTCGACCCCAAAAGTTCAGCTTGCTGTTTTGAAAGTTTTAGATCGCGAACCAAATTGTTCAACTCCTTTTGATTAAAGGGCTGAAGCGAAAAATCTTGAGAATGAGGGGAATATTTTCTACAACTTCTTGATCAGCATCTTCAGATTAACTTGTCATTGTTTCTGATTCTATGTTTTGCAGATTACAGGCAGACAGGCAACCTTTCATTATGTCACTGGCAAATGCACTGAAGATACATTTTACACTTAATTTTATTTCTAGTTTTGATAGAGAATGCCCTGAAATATTTGTAAGAGGAAAGTTCTAGGCTGGAAAATTATCCTTAGGCTAACTCCACACCATAGGAATTGAGAATTCATAGCTCGACATTTTCCTTTCAGTCACTTGGTTAAGTAGTAGTACATGTTATGCACGAATACGAGGCGCAAAAGTTTTATCTTGATCACCAAGAGAACTATCAAAATATAATTTATAGGCCTTCTTAATCAAATCAGTATTTGTTTTTTTGGAGCTTTTTGGGTGAATTTCTCACAGACATAACAAAAGTTTTCGGGGTGGTTAAGACAACAACTATGTTTACTAGTTGTTATTTTTAGTAAACGTAAGTTTTAAATATATGTATAAAGCAATTTTAAAATAAAAATACCTCTCAATAGAAACACTCACTTATTAAAAAAACAAAACTTATAATACATTCTTAGGCTGAGATAAATACAATAGTAATTGCACCATGCACGTTTCAACATTCACTAGGTCATAATGTTTATTTTGCACTACTGGATTATCTCTCCATCTAATGAATAGCACTTGCCTGTGTAACATCTGACATCAAGTGACAATTTGTTGATCTTATAGCACTCATGTACCAAACTTTAGAAAAAAAAAATTAAAAATTAAACATTAAAATAAAAGAATGGAAAATAGTGAAATTAAGAAAAAAATAAATAAAAATCCTTAAAAACTCAAATCTTACGCGCTAGAGCATTTTGAAAGGTTGATTCGGATTTTACACACCAAAATACATACTAATTGATGTATCACATTCCAGAGGCAAAATGGCTGTTGAGTAGTGTAATTATTTCATTAATTATAAAATATCCCCAATCTTGTTTCAGAATCGGGGACATGTCCTCAACTCTAAGTTAAAAAATATGGTCACTTTACCATTACCACATGTATCACTAACAAATACAGGGTGATTCATAATGAATGGGACAAAAGAAAACATGATTGTGAAAGTTGTAATTAATATATTTAGAAAATTCAAATTTACCTCAAAACTACATTTATTGAAGTTTCTACAGGTGTTCAATATGTGCCCCTCCGGTGACACGGCGTTGATTTTGAGGTACTCCGCAAAAACGAATCACGAATTCTTTCAACCACTTCGGGTTTTGTTTCTTTTCGTCCAGGGCTTTTGTTCTTGCCAGTCAAGAAGAATATATTTGATTTCTATAAAAATAGTTGCGGGTGACATAGCACCAAGAGAATCCTTTACTTTTTAGCACGCCCCGCAAAAAAAGTGTCACGATTATTTTTAACAGCACTGACATCTGCTGAAAAATGGAAGAATGCGAGAACAGCTGGATAGATTGTCCAATGCTAAAAAAAGGGCAGCCATTGCCGTCGCTCGACTTAACTACCAGCAAGATGGCGGCGGTCAAAACGTTCATCGCGTGCCACAGATCTAGAGATCCCTTTTTGACGCAGCTGGCTGTGCCCCACAGTAATTTAGTGCACTGTGCCGCACAGCCAGCCGCGCCAAAAACGGGTCCCTAGATCTGTGGCACACGGTGAACGTTTCGACCGTCCGCCATCTTGCTGGTAGTTAAGTCGAGCGATGGCAACGGCTGCCCTTTTTTGAGCATTGGGAAAGGGTTGCGCCTCAAAGGGTTAACCACAAAGCAAAAATAATTTTCATCATTAAAGTAAGAAGTTTAATATTTTTTTATATTAAATAAAAATCATAAATCACTTCCAATCCATAATATAGAGGTGCCTAAAAAACACTAACCTAGTGTTTTCTTCATTATATATCGACCTTAGACATATGGAATTAATTATAAAGTTACTTTATGGTGCCGAATAAAAATTTCAGGATATTAAATGTAAATAAATACAATAGACCTCTATACATTAAAGAAGTGATGTAGGAGTTTCAGTTTTTCTCATAAAAAGGCTTACAGATTCAGTACAATATAGATTATGTTTGCCATGGAAAGAAGAGAAAAGAAGGGAAATAATTAAATTAAGAATAAAAATCCAGCATAATATAAATATAAAAATTACTATATAAAAATTCAGGGAGGCGCAGGTGCCTCCATGCTCTATGCTGCCGATGCCCATGATTAAAAAACGAACCGTTACAGTCTAATTTTTTTGCTTAAATCGAACAGTCTTTAACGCTCTAAGTAAATTACTTTTTACAGGACGCGCCTCGACAGTTTCTACATATATACAGGGTGTCCCAAAAAGGTGGTAACGGGCTTTAATTCCTTACTTATTAGAGATAACTGGGTAGTGTAAATTGGAAAAATGTTCAAAATAAGGTCGGAAATAAGACTCTGTTAAGAAAAATATCCTCTCGTTACCCACTTATCTCTCATAGATAAAGAATTAAAGCCCATTACCACCTTTTCGGGACACCCTGTAGAAATTTACTATGTTTGAAAAGTTTAGGTGGCACAAATTATTTTTAATAAATATTTCTTTACCGTGAATGTTTACGTTATGAAAACCTATTTTTAAAAACTTGTATAGTGTTTCTCTGTAGCTACTGAAAATGAGCAACGTGAAATTTTAAAATTCGACTACACTAATCGACATTTTAATTATTAAAAAAAAATGTATTGTAAGTAAACCAGTTCAATAAGCATCTTCTTAATTGCATTCCGAACATTATTAATTTTTTTCATAAGGATAATTACATCATTAAAATAACGAAAAAAAAAAAAGCATTACTTCAGCAAGCTATTCATTCTAAGAATTATTATTTAAAACCAAAGAGTTAAGAAGATAAATTACCATGAATCAGATTAAACTCTTGCACTTATAAAAAGAAAACCAGTAATAATAAGCCATAGCTGATTACAAATCAGACTGAATGTGATTACATATTACAGAGAATGTGCATGTTAAATCTGTCTAGTCTTAGACTCTTTATTTGCCTGTTAGGTGAGAGATGGTATTTAAAATTTCCGAAACTGCTATAATATTTGTTACTCAATGACTAGTTCTGAACTTTGTCCTAAGAATACAAAAAAAAAAAATATCCCTCAGTTTATTAAAAAAAAACGCCATATCAATAGCATTATCTCTAAAGCTTACAAAAAACTTGGTTTTCTTAAGTGCAAAACTAAAGAATTTTCTAACCTTCATGCATTAAAAATCTAATACTTTAGTTTGATACGCTCCAATCTTGAATATTGTAGTCTTGTTTGGGATCCGTATTATAAAAATAAAATGAAAATTCTTGAGCGGGTGCAGACTCAGTTTACTCGTTATTCATATTACAAAAGTAATCCTATTTACATTCCGAATATTTCTTCATCTTACTTGAGAAGTGTTTTTGGTCTTCCTAGTTTAAGTTCTCGTCGTGATCTCTTTTGTTTATTATTTTTTTATAAAGTTGTCAATAATATGGTAGACTGCAGTGATATTCTTCAAAGTATTTGTGTAAATGTACCGAACAGGTCTCTTCGTAATAGCCATTTATTTGTGGATCCAATTATAAAATATAATTACATATACTTTTCGTTATCTAAATTTTATAAAATTTATAATAAGTTTTCTTTGGATTTGGATATTTTTAACAAGTCTTTTAAAGTCTTTAGAGTTAAGTGTTTTGAACTTTTGCAGTCATGACTGGTATTTATTTTATCTCTGTATTTTATCTTTTTTAATTTTGTCTTATGTAATTTGTCCTTTTATGCATCACTGTAAATGGATTTTAATCTGTAGTGTGCATTTCTTTTATGAAATAAATGAAATGAAATGAAAATTTTTAATAACAAGAATACGGCGATATACTTCAATTTTTCATACAAAAATAATGTAGTTATTAAGGCGATTTTAAACGATCTATCTTCAGAATTTTCACCAAATTAAGTAAACTGATTTTAAATTAGAGGAATTCCTTAGTTAGATGTTATTTTTTTTTCTAATTTAAACAAAAAATCATTTAAAACTAATAAACCACCGCCACGTTCCGATCCGATCTAATAAAAGCAATCTTCTCCATCTTATGAGCCCAACTCGTAAGTAAATGAGAAAGAAAAGAACACAAAAATGCCTAGTCATGGAGCTGTGCCTGGTAAGATTTTAGGGAAAACGACACCCTTCGCGCCTTCACGGCAAACGAAGAAAAGGGACAATTTCGCCATGTGGTGACGTCCGAAAAGTGACCTCAATGCCCTCTCATTGGGGAATCACCCCATCGTTTAAAACTGTCGTCTTTTTTGCAGTGGTCAATGATGGCGGCACTATCGTACTTGCAAGTTAGGGTACGCAGGAAGTTGGGAGACGGCTAGCCCCTCTAATTGCTTTTCTTTCCCCCATTTTAGTCGACCAGTTGTATAATGAATCTCGGAATTAGCAAGTGCGCCCCCCCCCTCCCCACATCCCCTCACTCACCGCCATCTGCGGAAAACTACTATCAGTAAAAAAAGGAAGTTTGAGAAAAACTTAGGATTTTCTCATAGGAATTTTCTTGAAAGCATTAAGGCCGCTTCTGGAAGAGCCACCTAGATTTTTAATTTTCTCTTTGTCTCCTCCCTTTGATCGATGTATTTAACAAGAATTTTATTTATGCTTAACTTTACTAGGTTTTTTTATATTGAGGTTTGGTCATTTTTCGACGCTACAGTGCACATTTTGAGCTTGGGTACTCTTTATTATCCTTGTGTCCTGGTTTTGTGTTCAACTTCCACAAGAGTAATGACAGTTCTGTAGTATTGTAGTTGCTTTTCAAACATTAATTAATCACATGATTATGTTTTACAACTCGGAATGTTTTTTGTCTCAAAGAAATGTAAAAACTGATTAGTACATTTTTCGTGGAACCTGAAATTGAAAAAATAAGTAAATATATTGAAATTGTTTGGAATTTCTCTGTACAAGTTGTACTATGCTTAAATTGGTGATAAACCTATATCAGATATCAAGCTTCCGGAAAAAAAATTCTTAAGTGTCTGAAATTTTGCAGAATGTGTCAGTCTTAAAAATTTTATAGAGCAATTTCATTTTTAAGAAGTTATTTCATTAAGTTTTATAAAAAGCACCGTTTTTACATTTATCTCAGTGTATAGTGCAGCTTATAAAGAATCCTATTGAATATTTTCAAGTACCTGACGCAAATAGTTTATCTTAATGTGCGTACCAAGACCGTGAGAGGTATTTTGTTTCTTCGAAATACGCCCTTAATCAGTAGCAACATCACTTTGCTTGCTTTATTCACTATTAACAAGTTGTAAAATTTTATCGATTTTTCTTTTATTTTACATCATAACCGCTATACTGATAACAATTAAATGAAATCTGACACATACAAAATTTTTTGTTGCCGCAATTGCGCTCCCAGAAATCTTCTAAACACTTCATTTTAAATCAAATTTTTTGAAAAACTTTTCTCTATTAAAATTAATTTTTATTTGAATGAAATGTCAATCCCGCGGGATCCCGCAATCTCGTGCGGGATTGACATTTCATTCAAATAAAAATTAATTTTAATAGAGAAAAGTAGGAAAAAGTAAGTTTATAAGCACTATCAGGTTTAATACTTTATCTTAATTCATAATTAAAACAATACCTTACATAAATATAAAAATTATAGCCATGATATTGTAATCCCGCAAAAGCGGGATTGCATTCCTTAGGCCTATTATTTCTTCTGTTATAAAATTTTAAAGTTGTACGGAGACTTTTATACCACCAAAGTTTTAAACAAACACATTTTGAAAACCTTCTGTAAATACGTAAAAATTATACCAGGAACGAAATAATTTAGCAAAGTCTAATAATTCTTTTATCACCTTAAGCCATTGTAAAATATATGTAGGATATGGATTAGAAATTAGAGAAATTAGAGAATGCTATATGCTACAACGGAATACTCTTTTTTAATGTTCGTGATTTGGATTAGAGTTGGATGATATAGGGTGATGTATGGCAAGTGAGCTAGTGGTGTAAGTGGGTCACACTCCCTCACCCTTTAAATTTCACCAATACTTCTGCATTATAGATAATCTGCTACATTGATTCCACAACACCTAGAAAACGTAATCACATTGTTTAAATTTATGTTTTGTAAAAGTTATATAAGCAATTTTGCAATAATTCGACTTTTTTAAAAATATTATTTTTCTGAAAAATAAGAATAGTATGAAAGAATAAGTGAAATATTCATTTACAAGTTACATATTTATTTATAAAGCGCATAAAAAGAGCTTTCTTAATTTTTTAAAATTTTACGGTATTTGTTATTAGTTTTTAAAGTTGGGTGGCTCAGGAGCCCACAGTTTGGGGCAAATGGTCCATTTACTCCACAAGAAGTAAGTGGGCCAGGATAGGTATCGAGAGAAAAATTTCGGTGGTGTGCCCAAAAGGTGAGAAAGGTAGAACTTCTCACAAAAATGCTTGATGTACAGAGCAAAAATTTCGGTTGGTGCCCAGGCCTTCGTGGCACTGCCCCACCCCCCACACCCCAGGCTACGTCAATGATTTCTCCATTTGTTCAAGTTTCATGACGTCAAAGCGCAGGGAATCACGAAAAAACAAAAGCGCTTTTTAATCGTTCTATTTTTGACATTAATGTCTACAATGTGTCTTTTCGCACTAACTCGACGATGCTCTGCAACTTTGTGAATCATTTATTCCCTCCTTCGTTCTGTTTTCGAGATAGGAAATCTAATGCAACAGTTTTCCACCAGGTGGCACCAGGTAGTCTGTTTCATTCAGTAGCGCATGGCTCCTTAACTGTAACTAGACACCAAATTCATGAATATCGCAGCAGCCGTTCCGAAAGTTAAGAGGGTGGAAAGGGACTTACTTTAAATAAATGCTGTATAAAAATATGTGTACCAACATTTGTTTACATTTGTCTCTATACATTTATCAACAAACACTTTAGTATTAAAATAATCAGAGCAAATTTGATTTCGTCACTATCTTGTGCACAAGTACTTCAAATAATAATATCTTTCATTTCAAATGGTTGAGCAAAATGACTGCTGCTGTCGCCCAAGTTCGCATTATATTTGTTTGTTTGGGCTTGTCTGTGTTAAGAGGCATTGCAGGGGCAAATCAGGCAGGACGTTATCATCACCATCTCAGAATTTCATTTTTTTTTTCTTGTGTTACCTTACCCAAGGAAAGAACTAATCTGAAATATTTTTGACTTGCCTCTTTTAGTTTTGGAGTTATGGGGGGCCAATGTACCCCAGACGAGTGACGTAGAAATTATTTAGGGCCATTTTTGCCACTTTATTGTCTTGAGTGTGACTGGCTCTGAAGTGCTTCAGAGAATTTTTTTCTTTTTATCTGATAATATACCTTGTATATTAACATCTCAAATTGAAAATTCATTCCAAACTTGTCAGAGTCCCCAAATAAGCCCCCCCCAAATAGCCCCAATTTCATATAAAATACAGTTTTAAGAATGCTTTAAATCTTGGCTCTGGCGTGATACAGAAACATTTTTTGCGCAGAGCAGTTATACATCTTCATATAAAGTTAATCCAATGTTGAAAATTTTTGAAGGCCCCCAGGGCTCCCACGTAAGGGGCCTGAAACATGGTCCTTCGCGCTAATTTATGCAATTTCGAAGCATTGGTACAGCTGAAGCCGACTTCCCACAGAAGAACCCTTGGCATGGAGATGTAGTATCAACATAGTAGTTTCATATTATGAAAAACATTTTTGGAAGGCACGACTGTTTCCAAGAAAAATCCCAAAAAGTACCTCCCTATTTGGGACATTCCACTGGCATTCCACTGGCCTGGAGGCATTTCGGCGTTACTTTTAGATGTTTAATCGACTGTAGCAATATTGAAAATTAACTTTTTCTGTATCTATCACAAATATATTCACCATATATTACGAATAGTTCTTTTACGGGGCACTCATAAGAATTACATTACGCTGAATGGATCTCGGGAACTACTGAACCAATTCGAAAATTTTTTCACTGATAGAAAGCTACACTATTCCTGAGTATTATAAGCTACCTTTCGCCATGCAGCATAACTAGTTCTTTTACAGGGATACTCAAAATAATTCTAATACTTACGCTGTATGGGCATCTCTGTAACTACTGAACCGATTCTTAAGATCTCTTCACTGAAATATACATTATTCCTGAGTTTTATAGGCTAAAATTCTTGTATGTAGCATAATTTACAGGAATACTCAAAATAATTCAAATAATAAAAAAATTGCACATGTTCTATAAATAAAATATTTTTATTATACAGCATTTTAAATTATTTCTCTTTTTAAATATAATTTTCTTTGTAGACTAGTGAAAAAAAAGTAGTAAGTTGCTAATATTGAGCTGAACTCTTACTAGGCAGTGGAGTAGGAAAAGTTATTTTACAGTGGAAGGGTCATCGCTTCATCAGAAGTAGATGGAACTGCTACAATGAAATATTTGCATACAATACTTGACTCTTATTCATTAAATGGAAACGACGAGATGACTCAAAAATAGTCACTACAAACAGGATATTTTTTGTCCAAATGAATTTGCTTCTGTTACTCCATTTACTATTGCTAATATAAAAGGTATCAAAGCAGCTCACAATAAACAATACAACAGACTCTATAATAAAACCAAATAAATAACAGGAAAATTTTGCTGTAAAATAGTATACAAGTCAGAAATAAATGATGCAGAATTTCGACAATTTCTTTTATTCACAATATTATTTGCTTTTTGTTTATTTTAAATTAAGTATAAGACATGGTATATGTAAAGTTAATGAATTTAGATAGATTTATTTTATTTTTTTTTTTATTTTTTTTTTTCATTTGGCAAACGAAGACAGTTACGACAATGTTTACGAATTATTTTGAGTGTCCCTGTAAATTATGCTGCATGCATGAATTTTAGCCTATGTTACTCAGGAATAGTGTAGCTTTCAGTGAAGAGATCTTTAGAATCGGTTCAGTAGTTACAGAGATGTCCGTATAGCGTAAGGTATTAGAATTCTTTTGAGTATCCTTGTAAAAGAACTAGTTTTGCTGAATTCTGAAAGGTAGCCTATAATATTGAGGAATAATGTAGCTTCTTATCAATGAAAATTTTTTTCGAATCGGTTCAGTAGTGGCAGAGATCCTCGTATACGTAATGTAATTCTTATTAGTGCCCCTGTAAAAGAACTATTTGTGATATATGGAGAATATATTTGTGATAGATGCAGAATAAGTTAATTTTCAATATTGCTACAGTCGATTAAACTTCTAAAAGTAACGCCGAAATGCCCCCATGCGTGCCAGTGGAATGTCCCAAATAGGGAGGTACTTTTTGGGATTTTTCTTGGAAACAGTTGTGCCTTCAAAAAATGTTTTTCCATAATATGATACTACTATGTTGATACTACATCTCCGTGCAAATGGTTGTCCTGTGGGAAGTCGGCTTCAGCTGCACCAATGCTTTGAAATTGCATAAATTAGCGCTAAGGACCATGTATGGGGCCCCGTACCGTGGGGCCCTTCAAAATTTTTGAACAATGGATTCACTTTATATGAAGATGCATAGCTGCTCTGCGCAAAATTTTTCCTGTATCACGTCAGAGCCAAGATTTAAAGCATTCTTAAAATTGTATTTTTTATAAAATTGCGGCTATTTGGGGGTGGGGGGGGGCTATTTGGCGGCTCTGAATATTTTGGAATGAATTTTCAATTTGAGATGTTAATATCCAAGGTATATTATAGGATAAAAGGAAAAAAAATATCTGAGCGAGTCACAGTCGAGATTATAAAGTGGCAAAAATGGCCCTAAATTAATTCGCCGTTGCTCCTCTGGGGTACTTTGACCCCCCATAACTCCAAAACTAAAAGAGGTAAATGAAAAATATTTCAGATGTATTCTTCCCTTGGGTAAAGCAACACAAGAAAAAAAATTCATGAAATTCTGTGATGGTGATGGGAACTTTTGTCTTTTTTTGCCCGATTTGCTCTTGCAATGCCTCTTAAGTCAAAGCTGCACAAGGGCTATCTGTCTAAGCTGTTTTGGGCAGTGGACTTTAAGGATCCTAACACATATTTACATTACATGTAAAAAAACCGCCAAAACTCCAGACCATTAAATACAGCCGCACGCTCGGCTAAAACTCTGGACCTGCACATTTCAGCCATCTACTAATGTTCAGTGTCTTATCCAGTCGCTCTATAGATCAGCCAAGTTCTCCTTACGACCACATTCTGTGATTAAATTTGTTTGTAACGTGTTTTATTATTTTAAATTAATTTTGCGTTTATGTGACAGATGAACAAACTACAAAGGACGTAAGATAACTTTATTGGCACACATCATATATCAAACACATTTAATAAATCTTGCTTATTGGTACATAATAATCGAAAAATGATTCTTCGAACTACAGAGAATAAATGCTATGGACTAAATCCATGTAATGGAAATAAAATTTGAATTGCACCAAAACTTTCTTTCACTGACTAAATTTAGGAACATCATCCATAAATATGCAGTGTAGTAACTTTATTACATTCAAAAATAGAGACATATTAAAAATCATTCAGAACATAGATATAAATCAGATCATTTGCAAATTTAACACGCAAGAACATAAGAAGAACATAAGACATGTATCTTGATGGCTGTAAAAAGAAATAACATTTAAAAACTTAAACAAAAAGCATACTTATTTATTTGATGAAAACACATCAGTAGAAAGAAATGAATTTAAAAATATGTAATCACGAGTGGTTCTTTAAAAAGTAAACTTTTAAAATATTTTTATGGGTTACTCTCTCTGATTTGGTTCTATAACCCTTGTCCTACCACCCCCAAAAGGAAAAGAAAAAAAATAGAAACATTTCTTTTAAATTGAAAAAACTTCAGGATTTTTTTTTCAAAAACTGAACGAACGTCTCACCTAACTGGTGAAAAATATTGATATTTAGCGGCAACTTGCTGCTTTTAGTTTCTTTAGTTATGAAAAGGGAGATGACCTGGTAAAACAGTTTTAACAGTTTCGCTACCAAAAATTTCTATTCCAGTAACAAAGGGAGCATCAGATGAAAACTGCTTGTCGATCTTGAATACTGTTTTTCCAGCTTTTCCTTTTTAGGCGCCGGACAGAAGGTTTATACTCAGATGGATACTTTGAGAGCACTTCAGAAAAAATTACTGTCTAGAATATTTTTCCTCTCTCTCTCTCTCTCTCTCTCTCTCTCTCTCTTTTATTTATTTATTCATTTATTTTGGGAAGGGGAGAGAAATCAAATGGTCAATATTTACTCTATTTAATAAAAAAAATATTTAAAACTTTCTGGTAAAATACATTCAATTGCATGTGTTTCCAAAAGACTTGATATTTGCATTTTATTTTCTCCTTCACGTTCTGTCACCTTATTTTTGAAACGAACCTTTTCATTCTATCGACTTCGTATCCTCCTACATTTAAAAAAATCTACGTTTCCTATTTTACCAGGTTATGCTTAGTTTCATTGATAAAGTGAAGAATTGCAATTGTAGTTAATTATTCTAAATGTTTTTATCTGTTTGTTATAAATTTCATTCAACTTTACATTTTTTTTTTTTTAGTTTAAAAATTCTAAACGTTGAAAACGATACCTAAAACGCATTTTAGGAAATAGAAGTTTAAATAAAGTTCTTTATTAGGTCATGGAAGAAAAATACAAGATACCGCATACAAAGTTTAAAAGTTATTTATTCTAATGCGTAACCTAGTATACATGTATAATAATCGTATTGCATAGTTAGGGATGGACGCGAGACACAAGACGAGAAAGGAAATATTTTGCGAGACGAGACAGAGCCTTGTCTCGCGCGAATTTCTCGTCTCTCATAAATTCACTATATAAATTACTTTTCAATCAGAATAAAAGTTCTGTGCTTGAGGAGGTATGACGTACACCCCCTCCCTTTTTTTTATTTAAAAATGGATAGAGTAACCAGGCGTCCTGCATTTCGTAGGACAGACTTTTTTTTTTTGACGTCTTGTCCTGAAAACTGCATTGCGTAACAAAAAATATAAGAATGTCCTTACTTTTATCTGTGCCCAGCAAAATGTCCTGCATTCTGTGTCAGTCATCGCTTGTAGAGAAAATGAACGCAATTCATGTATAGGTTCGATATACCGATATTTCAAGATAAAAATACTTTCGATGTTTTCATATCGATAATTTGTTATATTCAGTATTCTCTTTATTAAGTGTTGCCAGATCATCTTTTTAGAACGGTATTTCTAGTTGCACTATACATATATATGAAAAAACTAGATTGAGCATAACGGTGGAAAAAAGCGATGCCTCCGAATGATAGCCATTGTAGTGGCACACATATGAGTAGAATGATAGTTGCTTAAATGATAGTGATTATTCCAATGATTATTTCTCGTTGCCAATGCAAAGTTGGCTATCCCCTCATACCTGACTGCAATGGTGTCCTGCATTTTTTTTATCCCGGAATCTGGTCACCCTAAAAATGGGACGCTCATTTCGTACAATTACTTTGAACATAATATTTTTATTTTGTGATTCTGCATCACTACTGTAAAAATAGGGAGGTATAACGGGACGAATGCCTTAGGACTCCCAAGCTCATGGCCCTCAAAATCAACGTAGCATTTTTTTCTTCCCAAATTACAGAAAAAGTTATTGTTGCTGTTGCTATTGTTCCTTAAATTAAACAATCCTTTAACACTCAGATCGAGACACTAAATCTACAGTGGCGCCGACTACGTGGGTGCTCCGGGGCTCAAGCACCCACTGAAAAAAATCTGTGGGTGCGGAGCACCCACAAAATTTTAGTGCCAAGTCATATTTTGAAGTTCGCAGAAAGGGCTAGGAAAAGACGGGCTTATAAAAAATTACGTTGGATGCTGAGCACCATCAATCGTCTGATAATCCCAACACAGTGATGTACACACAAGGAGGGTCCCCCCCCCGCCCCAACTATACCATTACGTAATATGAATATTTGTAAAGCATACTGAACTTTTTTGCATTATTTTAGTACTAAAATGCTTTATTTGCTTATTAGTTCTGTGATATTTTAAAAGTTTAAAAGAAAATCTTTAATGAGGCCAAATGTATGTGGGTGCTTCGGCATGGACGTCCATATGAGTACTTTAAGACATGGAGGGTGGGGTTATTTCTTGCATTTGTAAGGGATCGGCAATCGCGCTTCCAAACATTTTAGTACTGATATAGTGAAAAAAAAGGTTAGCTAATATAGAAATGTTCACTTTACCGACGGCTAGAGGGAGGGGCCCGAGCCCCCCACCTACTTCCCTATATGAGCACCCATGTCCTTTATAATTCAGATACGCATGAGGAACTTCGATGAGACAATCACTGGCGTAACTATAGGGCGGTAGAACGGGCAAAAGCCACGGTCCCCCGGCCGGAGGAGGAGCCTTTCCCAAATAGAAAGCTAGAAAAAGTGAACTGCAACATGTTGGTTGAGATTCTGTAAAATGAGGTAGGAACCTATCCAATGAATTCATTACGGGCCCCAACGGTATAGTCACGCCACTGATGACGACGAGAGCTTTTCAACTGCATAATTCAAAAATAAAATTTTAGTGAGGGACGGTTGTTTTTTTTATATAGTATGTCAGATCTCAAGCACCCACAGAAACGTTTTCTTGGGTGCTAAATACACTTGCATGTATTTAAAGGAAGTGCTTAATTTGCATGGGAGCTCAGCTCCACTACTTTTTTTTTCTCGGTGAAATTTTATACTAAATTTAAAATTTTAATTACCATCGTAATTGTTTCTGTTGATTTAATTTTATTACATTGCAAACTAATACAGAGGTAACAAAAATTCACTTAATAATACCTTAAATTAGGTAATTAATTTTGTAAATTGCAATACAAAAAATTAAGGCTCTTGCACTTTTTTGGATGGAAATTAAACCATGTTTAAAGGCAACTGAATGACAGCTACTTTCAGCTTATCGCTGTAGTTCGGGAAAAAAAAAACAACAACAACAAAAAAAAAAAAAAAAAAAAAAACCATGAAATTTTGGTACACAAATACAAAAAAATTAATTATGTCAAGTATTTCAATTTTTAGGATGTATGTTTTAGAAACTGCACTATACACTGAAATAAACAATAAACCTGTATCATTTACGAAACTTTTAGAAAAATTCTTAAACTCGAAAATTTTAAAGAACGTGTTATTCTTTATTTCGGTATGTAGTGCAGCTTATAAAGAATCATCCTAAATTTTTTTCGAATCCTTGGTGAGATAGTTTACTTTAATTTGTGTACTAAGACCGTTATGCAGATTTTGTTTCTTCGCCATACACCCTTATGTGCCTCGGAACTGGAGTAATTATAATAAAATTCCAATAAGTAGTAACACATACAAGTTAGCACATACTCTAAAATTTTAAAAAGTGCATGAAAAAAAAAGGGGGGAGAATCCAAACAGGTAATACTTTTGTCTACTTAATAATAATAATTATAATAGTTTCTCATATGAGTACTAATTTAGAGGTGTATGGGGGGGTCATCTTAACTTTCATACATTTTAGCACGAAAATAATACTTAGAAGTTCAATATGCTGTAAAAATGTTTACTATATGACTAGGCGGGCTCAAATCTCAATCCCCCACTGCTACTTGCCTTCCTATCTGTCGCCCATGGAAACAATGTCTTTCTAGAATTCAAAGCTTTTTCACAATGTGATGCGCGACTCCCTACAGCCCCACAGGCAATGCCTTTGCCCATTGCAGCCGAAGTCCTAAGTGCCACCCCCCCCCTTTCTGACCCACAGACCTCATCCTAGAATTCTCGTCTCGTCCTCCATGGAAAAATACAAGAATACAATGAGGCTGTGTTAGCCCAAGGGTGAGCGGAAAAAACGCCGCTGGAAAAAACGCCGCCGGAAAAAACGCCACCGGAAAAAACGCCGCCGGAAAAAACGCCACATGGAAAAAACGCCACCCGGAAAAAACGCCGCCGGAAAAAACGCCACCCGGAAAAAACGCTACTTTTAATAGTAATCTACTTTTAATAGTTTTATGATGTAACACAGTCTTTATATGCTAATCGATGAGGCAAGGAGCGTAGCCAGAAAATTTTTTCGGGCGGGGGGGGGGTGTTACGAGATATAATTTTGTAATGATAAACATAATTTCTTACTGACGACGTAGGAAAGGGGGGGGGCTTTGGAACCTAGAATTGGCTTGGGGACCCCGAAATTTTTTCGGGGGGTTGTATGAGATATAATTTTGTATTGATAAACTTAATTTTTTACTGACGACGTAGGAAAGGAGGGGGGCTTTGGGGCTCGAGCCCCCCCATACCTTTGTGGGATGATAGAAAATAATCATATATCGGTGTCTTTTTCAGTGTCCAGAATCCATAAAAACATACTAACCCCCCTCCCCCAAATCTACTGAATTGCTACATGCTACTGCGCCCCTATCGGATTGAGGGGAGACCTAGGGTTGAGCTATGGCTTATTATTACTGGTTTTCTTTGTATGAGGGCAAGAGTTTATTCTGATTCATGGTAATTTATCTTGTTAGCTCTTGGATTTTAAATAAGAAATTTTAGAATAAGGAACATTTAAACATTGGTACTCTTATTTTAAAGATGCCTTTTTAAAAACTAAATTATGGTATTAATAAGTCAAAAACAATTTTTAAAAAATCTTCTTTAAATTAAATGTTAGTGTAATTGTAATGTTTTTAAACAAATTTTTAAATGCTGAAAAAAAAAAACAGCAACACTTTTTAAAGGAAACTGGTTTAAAATCATTTAAAACTCATTTCTTAAAATGTAAAATATTAGTTATATATAACTGTGATTAAAATTATTAGTTAATTAGTTTTGTTAAAATTAGGTGGAAAAGTTTCAATAATACTTTCTAACTTTTGTAACTTTAGTTTTTAAACATTAATTTGATCAGAAATAGAGCCTTTGCTAAAGAACCTGACTGAGAATCAAAGACGACCTTGTAAGTGAACGCGTCCGTTAAATATGTAGGGCCGTCTATCCTTTTGCTGGGTTGTGAGCATTCAAAACTGCATTATTTTGTTAAAACATGATCGATTCCGGTTCTTGTACTACAAAACAAACATACAAAATTTGCAAATCAAATTATTAATTTATAAGTTTTTTATCTAAATAATTGATTTACTTATTTATTGTATTATTTTCAAGACAAAGTACATATTCATTTAAAGATGGAGAACAATTCTTTGTAGTGTCACCGGATGTCGACACCCGTACTCATTTTTAGGGTATACTGTTTTTTTTTTTTTAAGTGTCAAACTCAGAGCCTGACAAAAGCGAGGGCAGACGGGGCAGCTACCTTGGGTCCCCAGTGAAAGGAGAACACAAAATGAAAACGCCCCTGTCCTAAAGTAATGTAATATTTTTCAGGAGAGGCTACTGAAAAGAAAAAAAGTTAAAAGTGATTATTACTAAAATATATTATTAATTATATCAATTATAATCAATCTTTGATTGCTGTTGAATTATTTTCTTCCGAATTCTTTGATAACAAATTTTAAGTGAATAAAATTGAATAATATATTAAATTTTAACACATTTTAAGTACTGATTTGAGCATTCTAAGATTTTGCTTACAGAAATTTAGTGAATTCTTTTTCATACTGCAGCATTTCTTTCCAGAGTTTATATTACTTTGGTAGAATTATTTAGCCTGTCAATTAGAATTTCTGTAGTTAGCACATTTACAGATTCTGCAGAAGGAAAAGAAGTGTTTTATTCAATTTTTATTAGTTATAGAAAATCAATATTCGTAATGTTATCCTTATAAATGACTCACTATAAATAATAATAATAAATAATAACAATAAATAATAATAATAATAATAATAATAATAATAATAATAATAATGAAAACAAAGTTTTAAACTAGAAAATTTTTTAAAAATTTGAACTCGTTTAAAAATTTAAATTCTAAATCACATCCAATAAACTATTAACTTTTTAAAAGTTATTTAATGTTTCTTCCTATGAATAAAAATCAGATAGTTATTTGCTGAAAAAAAAAAAAAAAGGAATACAACTGATACACTTTTTTACAAATAAAATAATTGGTATATTAATAACTTGTACAAATATTTATAAATTGCGCAGTCATTTTATAAATGAATGTTCAATTTATCTACACGAGAATGCTTTTCAAAGATTTATCACTTTTTCGATTTTTCTTTTGGGATTTTCGGAGTTTTAACATAGCCATAAGTAGTTGTGACATGATTCCAAAAAAAAAAAAGAAGAAAAAAAAAAAAAAGAAAAAAGAAAAAAGCCTCCGCGAGATCCTCTACCTCCGCTTTGTTCTTTTTTGACCCCCAGGACATGTATATCTTACCTCTTTGTCTAATGGTCAAAACAGTAGGGGCCGAATGCTATTTTTGGAATTCTCCTTTGACCTTGAATAAGTGTTCTCACTGTTCTGTAAAAACGGAATTTTCGTTTAACCTTGAACAAGTGGTTTTGTTTGACGGATTATTGCAAGTTTGTCGGAGGGGGGGGGTTAGTTTGTCGGTGGGGGCGGTTAGTTAGAAGATTGACGTATACCTCCAATAGGATCTTTTACATTAATTTCTTTCTTCTCGGGGGGGGCGGTCGCCCCCTCCGCCCCCATTTAATCCGCCCTTGGTGGCGGTTGAGGAGGGAGGGGGTAATTCTTAAAAAGCACTTCAGTAAGAAAAGTCAAAATTCATTTGATATGCCAAAAAAAACCCATTTAAACATGAAAAAAATAAACCCTTATCCCCCACCCCCACCCACACACGCACACCTATGTGTTAATTAAAATCCCTATTTAACAAGGATTTATTTCTTTGAAATCTTAACACTTCTATGTCATCAGCGTACCTTAGTGGCGTAGCCAGGAACTTTTCATGGGGGGGGGGCGTTACGACTACTGCAACTCACATATATGCATATTTGCTGTGATAAGGGAGTGAAGAATATACATTTTGTATGGCAAAAAATTCATCATGAGGGGGTGGTATGACCCCCCTATCCCCCCCCTTGGCTACACTACTGGTGTACCTGAATGGTTTTTTGGGGTCATAGCTCCCTAAAAGCTTCATTTACTGTTAAGTAATTGGAAATCTATTTTTTTTTTTTTTTTAGCGGAAACCGAAATCTTTTTAGGAAAGTCTATCCCCCTCCCCCCTTCCTTAACGCCTACCAAATTATACACAAATTGAATTATTCAATTAGAAATGTGTCTTCCCCCATTTCTGGAAAACAAAGTACAGAAAACCTCATAATTCAACTTCATACCCCCCCCCCCTTTTCTGCAAAAGAAAAGAAATTTTTTCAAGTATTTAAATAAATTATTACACAAATATCTTTTTAGGTGGCGTTTTTTCCGGCGGCGTTTTATCCGGCGGCGTTTTTTCCAGGTGGCGTTTTTTCCGGCGGCGTTTTTTCCAGGTGGCGTTTTTTCCAGCGGCGTTTTTTCCGGTGGCGTTTTTTCCGGCGGCGTTTTTTCCTACATTCTAGCCCAAGAGTACCGGAAAACGGAGAATTTGAGACAAAGCCGCTGGCTATAATCAGAAGAAAGTTCACGCGGGAAAGATAACACAGGAGTTAGGTGAAAGACTCATTTATATTATGGAAATGTTTTGAGATAGTTCTAATAATATTAGTGCAGGATTCGGAAGTGAGTAGATTTAATTGTTTTTATTGTAAATAGAGAACATCATGGTCTGTCTGTTTACAAGCACCTAATATACAACACTTTGTATCTGGAACAAAAAAAAGATGCCCATTCATCAAAAAGTGTCGGCGCTTTGGTGTTAATTGAATGAGACCGAGGCGAGGCTGCTAAGGTATAAAGGTTTGTTTCACTTTCTTCTGAAGTCTCAATTTCCTTTTCTTATTTTGGAATGATTTTAGTGCTCAGTTATTTATTGAAAAGGATGGAACAGACTGTGGTCCACACTAACATTTCAAGATGCCTTCCGTTTCATTTTCTGCGAATATTTTCTTAAATATTTGTTCTTGTTTGACAAAGCGGAATTAGGTACTATTTGCTTTGATCTAGCCCAATGCTGTTTTTTAAAATTATACTGAAATCATGGGCGCATGAACAGGGCCGTCACAGATGTGTCAGGCGCCTTTGTGCAAACACCGATTTAGCGCCCCTACAGAAAAAAAAATTTCAGTCTTCGAAACTGAAGTATCATTCTATTATTCCATGTACTTATTCAGTTGGAAAATATCACAATTAAACCGAGTCTCGGGAGGTGGCACCCCTATAAATATTCAGTTATTGAAACAAAAATATGATTTTAGAGTGCCATATTAGTTTTCAGTAGAGAATATACGGCATTGCTCTGGACTGTAGTAATGCCCGATGGATATCCGGCACCGCCGAAAACTCACCCAGTACATGCGGTATACGTGCTTGTAAAGTAGTGGAACCAAAAACACTGTGCTAGGTAGCTAACACTTACCATGGATGCGGAGATCAGATTTGCTTCGTTATAGACTAGTCTTTTGCAGAGTTCTAGCGATATGGAATTCATTAAGTTCAAGCGCGGATGTGGGAGGTATCCTTCAAAGCAGAGGCGTAGCCAAGGGTTGGGGATAAGGGGGGTCATAGCCCCCCCATGAGGAATTTTTCGCCATACAAAATGTATATTCTGCACTATATTATCACACACCCGTATACATATATATGAGTTGTAGTAGTCGTAACCCTCCCCATAAAGAAAGTCTGGCTACGCCCCTGCTTCAAAGGGTTGCTTGTTCTTTGCACCACCGCCCCCCCCCAAAAAAAAACAAGAAGGACGAAAGAAGGGGGAGGGGAGAATAAAGTGCATTTTTTTCAACAATAATTAGAGAACACTGCCATAATGTTTAACGAGTGAATGCGCTTCACAACCAACAGAAAGATCACTTTGGTATAACGTGTGTAACTTCGCTGGAAACATTATTTAAACTTTTGTTTTTTAATTAATGTTAACCAAGAACATTGCTTTATTCACATATTTACAACGAGTTTTGGCCATCATGTGTTTTATTTTGAAGTTTTCATTTGGTAGAACA
This sequence comes from Cheiracanthium punctorium, assembly GCA_038373885.1. Classification (NCBI taxonomy): domain Eukaryota; kingdom Metazoa; phylum Arthropoda; class Arachnida; order Araneae; family Cheiracanthiidae; genus Cheiracanthium; species Cheiracanthium punctorium. The sequence goes on from JAWZYV010012918.1 coordinate 24,004, forward strand.
TTTACTTCAATCATATTTCTACGTAAACATTATTAAATTTTATATTAGATTTTAGTGAATTTGAAAGCGTGAACCTTCTCATGGAAATAGTAACAGATGTGCCTGATGGATCATTGATTCTGAAAATTTTAAGAATTCATACAATAACAATTATTTTGTATGCACTTAAATATGATATGATTGTTTCCTTGCAAAGCACTTTTTCTTTGGTGCATGTATGATTTCCCTGCACCTTAATGCTACAACATACCACTGTGAGTACCACTATGTATGGTAAATTTAAACATAAACAAACAATAAAGATTGCATTGGTGTATATGAAATGACTTTGAAAGATGAATAATTCATATCAGGGTGTAGTAAGATTTCATTTTGAAACATTCGGAAGAATAAATTTATTTGTTCTGGAGTAATCTGAAATAGATTATGTGACAACATCAGTTATCTTCTGGGTGTGTTATAATAATTTTACATATATTTTTGGTAGTTTGGAAAAAAAAAAACTTAAAAGTTGTATTTTTTATGCCCAAATGGGTATTTTTTCTACCCAAATGTAGTAGAAATTTTCATTTTGACTATCTAAACTTTTATGGGAAAATAAAGCTGTTTAATATGTTTTCCTCTTGCAAAACAAAGCTGAAATTTTGTTAATCTAATATTGATTTTTATGGGCTAAGTATATTCTATAAAATAGTAATACTTTTAGTAATTTAAACCACAAACTTTTCCAAAATATAATAATTCAATTTAATGTAAATCTGATAATTTCCCCACTGCTACATAAGAAAGATACCATTGAGTTAAATAAATGCACACACTTGAAAAGACGTTGAATTTTATGTTGTAAATTTATAAAATGGATATTTTTTTAAAATTAAAGTGGTAAGTTCTTATGAAGAATTTTTCTACTTCAATAAAGATAGTTTCATGTGTATGGATATTTTATTTACTGTTCAAAAAGAAAAGGTTAAGCACTATCTCGGTCAAAACTCATTCAAATGAACGCGGAACACTGGACTTCGAAGTCGGCCATTTTGAATTGCTGAAGGGGCCTTCATTATCGGAGGTGACGCTTCAGCCCACTCAATATTTTTATTTAGGGAGCTGATCCCCTTGGTATCGGTAGTTTTTTTGTCTTTCTTTTCACTGAAAGGAATCCGAAGGAAGAGGGGTGATTTTCATGTGCATCCTCCGGCTGCTGGCGGCACGGAAGCAGACGACCACCAGATAGATAGACACAAAAGATTCAAGGAAATAAAATACGGTGTTTTATTATGCACGGACCCTTCAGATTTCACGCTGTGATTCAGTAGATGGTGGAATTACTTTCGGGAAGGGAAAAGAGAGGAGGGGAGGCTCTGTTTTTGGAGAATCATGTATTGTACCATTTGCTGTTTTCGATCTCATATAATTTTCTTTTTTTTTTTTTTCAGTAAAGAAAAGCTTTTACTTTTATTGTGAGATGTAGACTCTTCTCTAGACGTCTGACCATAATAAAACGCGAAGGTAGGGAGATTTTCCCTTTCTCCAAAACTGTAAACGATACAGACACAACGTAGAACAACCTTTGCACTTTTTTCTGAATTACGTTTTTCCCTATTGACAGCATCCAAGAAGGAGGTATGTATTTATTTAGTGTTTTGTTAGAGATCTATACTTTATCATTTCAAAATAATTTAAACAGGTTTTCAATACAGCATATTATTCTTATTTTGTCCTTTATTTCTTTTTTCTGAAGTATAAGTAAGATATGTCTCTGCATAAATTAAGGTTTTATCAGATTTTATGATTTTTTTTTTTAAATTTAATATTTTTGAGGCACTGTTATTGTTATTTTTAATGTTGAGTAATTTAGTTCTCATGATTTAAAATCATCTTTTACACAATACGCCAGTTGTTAATTATGATTATACTAAAAACATAGCAATTACAGCTTTCAAATTTTAAAATCTTTACAAGAAAACACAGCTGGATTTCCCAATTCCCCCACCCTGTTTGTTTGTTTTTTCTTTCCATAGTTTAAAGGTTTATAAAAATGTAAATTAGCTGTATGTTTATTTTTTATATTGAACTAGAAGATAAAGCCGTTGTGGAAGTACAATTACAACGGGAGATAGAAAAAAACATTAGTCAAATATATGCTTACGCTCAATATATTTAACATTCGCCCCCTTAAAATAAATAACTTCACATTCAATTTTTATTATATACCGAAATCGAATTTCATGCTCTTCAGGAAACTTTTCACATTCGAATTATATCTTTTCGCGAGGAATAGCCTCTCTTATATCAATGTTTCATGCAGAGGAAATAATTTTATTTGTGTGATAAAAAACCTGGGTAATCTGAAAAAAACTATTAAACAAATTGGAATCGCAATTTTACCTTCAAACCCTGATAACAATGACTTCAATTTATATGATGTCAATGTCAATAGCGACAGCTAATTTTTACATTGACATCATTTTTTTGGCTAATTATATTATTTTTCACACTTAATTTAAATTAATTTTGATACTGCTGTGCAGTTATCATCAGAATAAATTTAAAATAATATACTATTCGCTATGGTTTTAGTTTATAAAATAAACATTATGTGTCCATTTAGCCATGATCGTCTCTGACTTAGAAATTGCTTGTGTGTAAGTGTCATTTGTTTTGTTAATTGTAAAAGTAATCAGCAATAATTTGCCAAAAAAGAAATGTGATTTTAAATGCACTGGCGCTTTTCTATGTTTCGAAAGTAACATGACATGATTTCTAATTGGATTTCATTCAGTTTTGTTTTCAATTTTAATATTATTTTACTTTCATATTTTAATGTATAATGAAAGTTTTGAGTCTTAAATGCCTAATGTCTATAAACACCTAAAATAATGTAGACTCTGAACTTTGATGTATCATTGCACCTGAATTTCTTTGTTAAATGCTTTTTAAATGTGAATAAGGAAGATTTTTTTATTAAAAAGTTAATTTTGTCCCAGCTGTGCAAATATCATGAGAATGAATTTGAAATTATATTTTATTTACTTTGTATTTACTATTCAAATGACGGGAATCTATTTAATAAGTATGTTTAGAAGAGAAGACACTTTGTATAGTATACCGGATTGAATGTCAGGTTAATTTGCTTTATACACTGAAAAGAGATATTTATTACGAATTTAGTTGCTTACGTTATTTATAATTTTAAATGCAAATTGTAAAAAATTGTGTAAGAAATGTACTTTAAATGCAATCAGACTTTCTGTGCTTAAAGCAGTGCGACATTTAATTAGAGTCAATTCAGTGAAATAGAATAGTTTTCCGCATTTGAGTGTATGTATTTTTTTCTCTCCTATGGAAATATCATTATAAATTTCTAATAAGATTTTATTCGTTATGTTATTATTAACGTAATTAAACCTCACCTGTTTAGAAGGGAGATTTGATTTGTTCATGCGTGTACTAAAAAGACTGATTCCAGATCTTGAGTTTTGTTTTTGTTTTCTATTTCCAATGGCGGGCAGTACAGACAAAACTGACAAAAGAACAAAAATTAACAGAAAAAAGGAGAAATACAAAAGAGCAGGAAAATACCAAAAAAGTGAGAGAAAAAATAGTCTATGAGCCCGTTCGGTCCCTAGCTTCCCATTAGAGCTTCCATAAACTCTTTGAGAACAGTGCAGGGCAGCGAGCAGGGTGAGTACAGTCCATCGGATCTCGTAAATTGCAGAGCAAGCAGCATGGATCACTAAGTTTATTTATTCGATGTAAATTCCTAGCAAGGTAGTCATGGCCTAAAGAAAGACGGAATTCTGCACAGCTCTCATTCTTGGCCAGTCAGATATTTCCTGGATTCCTAGAGTCAGATATTCCCAGAAACCCTGGATAATATTCCACCAGGGTTTCTGGGAATTCCTGTCTAATAATTATTTTTTTCCTTGTATTCTTAAAAATTGATTCACTAACTAACTTTACATTGTGGAAAGGCAGTTCATCAGATCTTAAGCTTAAATACTTAATTAAAAAAATTTATTAAACGGATTTTTAAAAAAATTTAAATGTTACGTTAAAAAAGCCTATTTTAGTTTCAGTTCTAAAATTTCTGAATTCCTCTATTCTACTGAGGGAGGGAAGGATTTTGTATTCCCATAAGGATTCCAGTCGAGCTCCCCAAATAATTTTTACAAGTCGGTACCCGTGCTTGGTTGGCTACAACACTTCCGATGGAACATACTGTAACATCTCCCCAACAACTTGGATATCGCAACTAGTGATATATATACATGGATTGCGGAGGTTGAAGAAGCAACTGCCAGAAGCACAGCTTCAAAGCGATGCCGCAATCAGTTTATGACGTCTTCGTTAAGTGGCCCTGATTTATTTTTCTCCTCTTTCGTTAAATTAGTATAATGATGGGGGGAAATTTTGATGCCCTTCAGGGCTATGGTGAAAAATAATCTTCACCAAATGCCTTCCTATATTTGTGTATCTCGTGGATTTTGTGAATAAACTTTTTTGTTAAAGGAATTGTTATGTTATTTATTGAACCACCTCGTACTTTACATTGCCAGTTGAAATAAATAATAATGACAGCCAAAAACAATCAAGTTATTAGAAAGAGACGAATTTGAGATTTTAAAAACTCCTCTCTTTCAAAATTTAGGAAATTACTTTTCAAAGTTTTGTTAAATTTTCAACAAAATGTGATTTTCGTAGTGAAAGCATGTGGCCGTAAAAAAAAAAAGAGAGTGAGAGAGATTCGAACACATTAGTGATCAGCAGAGACGCAATTTCTAGAAAAAAACTCGCATTTTAAAACTTAATTTTTAGGAATAAGTGTGAACTATACCACAGATAAAAGGAATGTTGGACTAATGTAAAGTATTTTGTTGTTGCTATTGTTGTATTTTATAACAATGTTTTTAGTCAGACCACTAACATATATATGCTTAAAAATGATCATAACCAATCAATATTCATTTATGACCAGTAACATTTCACTTGTAACGAATAAAAATCGAAGGGAAATTTCTGTCTATGTGTATATACATGAACATGCTCGAACTATGAAGTTACGAACTAAACTACTATGTTATAGGACAGCTGATGATGAACCTTTTAAGCTCAAATTCATGTCAAAATTCCAAAACCTTAGCTTAACTTGCCTTGTTACCTAGAGTAACATTTATAACTTTTTGATAGTTGCAGCCCTGGTAAAACGAAGTATACTTCAAATATGTACTTTTACTTTTGATATTTATTTTTAAATTTAGGAATAATAATAATATAATCAACCATAATCAAATGCCACTCGATATAAAAATATACGGGCACTTAATAGACAAATTGTAGTAAAGGTAGATACATTTATTTATGTATAAAAAAGCAGTATTATTTATGACGTTTCAAACTTTTTTGTGGATGAAATTTGTTTGATAAGTTGGCAAGAGATAAATATGTATTTTTATTAGGCAACATTTTCTGTCTCAGGAAATGCAAGTCACTGAAAATGGGTTCATGTTTCATAAATGACATTCGTAAGTGACATCTTATAGGTTCGCCATCACTCCTTTAGGCACACAGAATAAATCACAAAATACGGCGTGATTGCAAATAAATATCTCAACTATGAAAAGCTATATTTACAAAACTCACAGAAGATACACGCATTTTGAAAAATAAATAACATAAGTTACTAATAGCTTGAAGTTATAAATGTTCGTTACCACCATCAAAAACACGAACGATATCCTTTCTGTAGCAGAATACGCCCCACACCTTTTTCAGCATGACTGATGCTACAGCTCCGATGACTGCAATTATCCTCGTTTTCAATTCAACAATATCAAATGGGGCCTCTTGCGGGTCATTGATGTAAACTAGAGAATTCGAGTCAAAACGAGTGAAAACACTGTCGAAATTTGTTCAGAAATGAATGGAACTTGAAATTTATGAAATTTCATTACTTCTTTCTCAAAACGATGTGAGAAATGGTATGGTGCCTTGTATTGTTTAGATGAAGATATAGTCTTTCAAAGTAGGGATATTCATTTGTAATCACTCTAGGTCATTAATAGCTGCCTCTTATTATGAGGAATTTTCAATAAGCTCCTGCAGTAGGAAAACAAGTTTTAAGTACTAATACCATATATCCAAACCTGGTATCAAACCCATGATCCGAAGCACCCTAAATTTGATCTGTTCATCAAAGCCTTGTAGAAAGGGATTTATAATGGCCGTAAGTCCAGTTTTTATCTTCTGTTTTGTTGTTCATCTCTTTTTTGTTTAGGGCATCAACGGATAAAGAAAGCGATCTTCCTTTCCTCTTCTGTGTGCATAAGTACGGCTCCAGAAATGCCTACATGAAAGAAAAGGGAATAGCTGAATTACACGGAAGGATATTTATTAGTGTAATACTAATTATTAATACTATCAAATGTACTAATTAAAGTGTAATACAGATCAGCGCCGTACGCAAAGAGATATGGATTTACATATATCTTTCAACTCTGATTTTTGACCTGCTCAATCCCATGCTCCATGATTCCCCTTCTGTGAACACTGCACTGCTGTTGCCTTACCCAACAACTGAAGTGTACATCTTAAGCATATGATATTAAAGTTTTAGAGATTTGAACTATTTGTCCTACTGGGGTAAATATGAAAAAAAGGAAAAAATTAAAGAAGAAATGAAGGAAGGAATAAAAATCATGATATGGCTGCGATGACTGTTTCAAAACTTGGTGAATGATGTTTTCAAAATAATTGCCATTCCCAGAAACAAAATACGGTAACTTGAGAACAAAATTTTCGGAAACCCTAACAAACCAGGACGAGAACTTTATCGCAGTAGAGATAGCTTTTGTAGTACCGCAGTTTCCTGGGAAAACTGATCTTTCAGACGTCCTCAAAGAAAATTATATGGCTTCAAATTTGCTGTGAATAGGGTAGTTTATTCCATTTATTAAACTTTTTGTATCCCTATTTGTAAGAGAATATAGGGGAAGCTTCTTCATATTTTGGAAGTTGTGCTTAATTTCTGGAGGGAAAATGTCAATTGAGCTAGAGCTGTAACAAAAACTTAAAGGTAAACTAACTAGAACCAAGAGTCAAATTTTCTCAGTCTAGAATTTCTGGACTTTTTAATTTGACTAGAGTAAGTACGTAACTCATAGACGATTATGTTTTGAATTGCCTCTCATTCATTGCAAGGAAAACTAAAAAATTCTGAAGTTTCAATTTCAGTATTAAGTAATACTATGTACTATCCTAAGAGAGGTAGTACAAATCAGCAATTAAATGCAGTATATATTCAAGGTGGTATTAATTAAAAAGCATTAGGTAGGTGGTAAACACATAGAAGTGCAGTATTGCGAAATCCAGTATGCTTTGCATTCCTTATACGCGTTGTATTAAGCTACCATTTATTTTGTATGATCTTTTGCAAATAATGCTCCACAAAAAAATTATTGGCTATGTCTTATGTTTTTTATTTTAAAATTGAAAATGAAAGGGAGAAGTTAAAATTTTTCAGATTTTTCATTTTTATGATTAAAATTTTACTGAGGATAAAAGGTTAAGTATAATTTAAAATTAGTTATCGCATAATGCCTCTTCCAAAGAAAAAGTAAAAATGTACGAGCTTAGATAATATCTATAAAACTGCCATTTGCTTAATGTATCGAAACTTCAGAATCCCTGTGAATTACAGGGATTCTGAATTACTTGATGTTTCTTTTATTTTATGACAATGATCAAATAAAATAATTGAAATGCATTTTATACCTAGAAGTAAATACTTAATTCTTTTACACTTAAAATAAATTGTGTCCGATAGTATCGTTACGGTTTGCTCAGTGAAATCTAAGCGACAAAATCTAAAACGATGAAACCTCCCATGCGTTTATCAAAGGCTTACAAGCGAGTAAAAAAAAAAAAGGAGTGAAATAAAGGCATCTCACCTGATTTGTAAGTTTTGTGTTCTTGAATTTGTACTTCTTATAATACAAGACAATTGATTCTAAGTAAGGGAAAGGGAAATCATTGAAGTAATACAGGTCATTCATCTTTACGATTGGATAATGTGCTATCTTTCCATCTACTGTCCTGCAATTAAGGAAAGAAAATAAGAATGAACCGTATGCAATGGACATGTCTTTTATGAATCTATGAGCCTTAACGAAGTTTGGCAAAATATATTTTGTTGAATTAAATAACTGAGAAATTTAAATAGTGGTTGTTACCTATTGAAATGGCAGAGAAGATCTCAGTTACTCGTTCAAGAGAAAATGTGTTTTGCATCGGGAGTTTCAATAATCACTGCTATGTAATCCCTTATAACAAAAGATTACATCGACTACTTGAAATCAATGCAAATGCTACATTAGGAAAACTTCGGATCATTGCGATGTTTGCCATGTAAAATATTATTTTTTGTTTGTTTGCTGTTTTAAGGCAAAACTACGCCAGGGCTATCTTTATATGGGGAGGGTGTCTTCTTAAGGGGTTCTAATGCAAATTCACGTTATATAAGAAGAATATCCACCAAAACGTCAGACCATTGGATCGAAATATTTTTTATATGGTTATATGAAGTTAGTTTTGCCCTTTGTATCCCAAAAGTAGATATCTTTTTTTTCGGAAACTATTTATATAAAAAAACCCATTAGGCAAGCCTATAGTATTTATATTTCGAATATGCAAAGGCGTAGTTTTTAAAAACTTTTTTTATAGGTACAGTTTACCATTCATCTCCCACCTGTTGTTTATTCTTTTTATCTGCTAGTGTCAAATTAACTCACTGCGTACCGCAAAGAAATCTCTGAGACGTACATCCAAGGACAGCACTATTTTCGGCAAATTCATAGGATCAATATAGACATAGGACAGTAGGATCATAGGACAATCTACATAGGACGTAATTTACTACTTTTGTTAACAGTTTTATATATATTTAATAACCAAATCACACAATCAAAATAATCCGTTTAACTACATTCCACAAGCCAATTACTGTTCACAAAATTATTTATAATTCGCAGATGTTGGCAGCTATGTAATCTGCACGTTATTTTAAATCATCATACCTGCAGATTATAATGCACTTTAGGGGTTGTTTTTCAATAATTATAACATTTTTATTTACAAAAACCATTTAATTTTTAAACAATTAAATAACTAACTAAACAATTCAAGTTCTCAGTATTTTTTAACGTATAATACTGCTTAAAACATTTTCCTAAGTGAAAAGGGAAACACAAAATTTACATATGTATCTATATTTGCTATTTTTTCCATCGGCGCGGCGCTAACTCTGCAAGATTTCATGGGAAATTTTTTCTTGCCATTTCTTGGAATACACATCTGTTCATGCATGCTGCTTCATATCACCTGACAACTTTTTGGGTGGATCTTGATGCTCTCCTTGCTCCCCCAGGGGAAGGGCTGGACAGATTAGCCTTTAGTTTCAGAGAGATTTCATTTTTGCCATCCGTTATCATGTCTCGAATGAAACACGAGAAAACTCGTTAGCTGTACGCAATGTGGTAAGAAAACGCCTATTGTGTTGTGCGTAGCCTTTAGAGTATTATAAATAAATATTGTTTATACGTATGGAACTTTGTGAAATATCAGTTTTAATTTCAATTTTACATCATTTTATTTTTCTTCAATATGGCATTTTCATTTATAGTTAGATTTAAATCTCTGTGCTTTGCATTTCATATTATTATGCTGGAAATTATAATGTTACAAGAATTTCGAAGTTATGAAGCTAGATGGCGATTTAAATCTACCGTACATGATAAAGAAAAATAAATCGTCTCTGATATCGCAGTCTGTGACATCGCAGAAGTCCTTGACATTTAGTCCACAAAATGACGCCTGTGTTACTTATTAGAATTTCAATCACAACAAGGAAGTTTAAATGAACGCTGTCTTTCACACCTAGCTGCCATGACAAAATATATATGACAAAAATATTTTTTTTTGTTTCTAATTATAGGAGTGTAAATGCAGGCCCGGCTCTAGATATTTGACCGAATGTGTGCAATTATTACTTGGCTGCCTATCATTTAATAACCCTTATATAGTAAATTAAAACCATAAAAATAATAAAGAAATAAAGTTTCTCTTTAACAAAATGGAGAAAGCATACATAAGATAAAATCATTTTATCAATTTACAAGAAGGTAGTTTGGTGATCTTTAATGACAGAAATATCAACTATGAAACCCTAAATATCATGCGTGATATATAATTATGCCTTATTTAAAAAATAACTGAAGTATCCCCAAACAAAATAGGTAAAATGAAGTATTCTCAAAAAATAGTATGATAAAGTAGTACGATAAAAACTTCCGAAATATAGTCAAAGTTTTCCGAAATGCAGTGCAAAAGTCTTACGTGATAAAATAAAAACAGTGCATAGCTTTTGGTGGCCAACTTGTTTCGACCGATCGTGTGTGGTGCACACTTTGCACATATGGCAACAGTCCCCCTCCCTGGATACCTGACTGCTATACTCTAATCCGATTTGTAGTTACTTCCAGTTAGTGATATTCTCTTTTTTTGATTGTTGGTTCTTTTGGGAAACAAGAAAACCATGCCCAAACAGGTTTTGAACTCGCCTTGTTCTATACTAACTGGTTTAAGTCATACTGCCATCTTAATTTTAAAAAATTCGTATTTGACTAAAATAAATGAGTTGATCAAGGTTACGCAAGGCAAGAAGGTACTACCATGTCTGGATACCTTTGAGGAGTTTTAAGTTTTGATAATGTAGCCATACATTAATCACACTTATAAGTATTTCTGATAATGTATACGTGTGATGAATGATCTTGTAAGATTAAGTTCGAGAAAAATAAATTTTATTAATGAAAATGTCGTTTGTTACTTGAACGCTAAATATGTTTTTTCCTTTTCTAAGTCTTCATATAGAATATATGTTCCTGATTTGTGCGAATCATCTTCCAGAATGCTGTCAACTTCACATCTGCTGAGTACCACCGCTTCTAACCTGAAAAAAAAAACTCACCATAAAAATTAATGAAATTACTTGATTACTATTATTATTATCATTATTTATAAACGAAGGTGGTATTTTTTTTCGATAAAATATTAGGAATATTAATTTCTGATGTTGGATACTAACTTCAAAACATTATCTAAAAATTATCAACATCTGAAAGTTTTAAATTTTTTATTGCAATGTGCTGAAACAGATAAAAAATTTACTGACAGTTTTCATTTTACAGTTTTGCAAAAGATACATTCATGTAAAAGATATTGGCAAAAGTGTGTTTGTTGTGAAGTTGAATAAAAGGATTATTTTTATTTTTGTATTACATGAAAATATATCTGCAGTATACCAAAGTGTCACTACACTGTTTGTGAACAGTTTAAGCTGAGAACTTTTTAAACAACCATTAGCATTTCTTGTAAGGTTGATCTATTAAAAAATACTTTCAGTGATGCAGCAACCAACAGTGCGACTGCTGAAGCACAAAGTATAGTTTCTTGTTGCAATATTAATTAAATATCACTAACTTTTCAAAAATTCATTTTATACTCACTTTATTCTAGAAAAAATACTCATTCAAACATTTTTAATATACTGTGGTTATAATTTATACAGCTTTAAAGGGTATGTTGCAAATGTGCAGCACGATGATGCAAAAGGTTAAGAATGTTTCTGAAAAATCAGAAATAAAAAGTAAGTGTACTTATTAATTCTTTAAAACCTGATATCACATTATACCCTTGAAAAAATACATTAAGGTATTCCGTTCTTCCCATATCTGCGCTTTTAGTTTTGATATTTTATCTAAAAACTAGCTGAAGTACCCGCAGTTGACGGGTTAGTATAAAATGAAAATTTCCAAAAATCCTAAATTTCCGTCAGCATTGTAGCAATGGGATTACTATATTGGCAATAGTATAGAAAACAAAATTATACCTATTATTTATTCTGTGTTTTGTTAAAAGATTACAGGTTAGAGAGTAACAAAGTGGTGAGTGAAATTGACAATAGAGAATTTCTTTGTATTTTAAAAATTAGTTTTGTTCTGGTTGAATGAGCTTTTCAAGACAAGAGGTCTGTTTCTAACCTGTAACTAGATTTTGTTTGATTTACTGTAGATATTTTAACATTATGCCTAAAAAAAACTTTGCACAATTTTCACAAAAAAAAAAAAAAAAAAACATTTTTAGAACAGTTTCAGAATTTATTCAAAATTTTCAAAAAGTATCGAAATTTGTTATTTTCGTTTTGCTGATCATGTTTCTACATTGTATTCTCTTAATCCATTCGAAAGGATAGAAAGAACACTTATACGATTGTCAAAAAATCCCAAACTATATGAAATATTTAAAACAGTTTTGGCATCTAGAGTTTAAATTAGCTTACATGTAACATAATTCCAAATTTTATTCCATTCCATTGCCATTTTTCAGGAATGGAACGAACATGTAGGTTCAATTTTCACAAAATCTCAAAATCTATAAGCAAATTTTAAAATACTTTAACGCCTACACAATCGTCACAGGTGGTCAATTAAACTATAGGCGTCAAAGTATTTTAAAATTTGTTTATAGATTTTGAGATTTTGTTTCATTCGCCTCAGTAGTTTATACGTAATCGAGAAATATTTTCACATTTTGAATAAATTTTCGATAAATCTCAAAATCTAATCAAAATATTTCAAAAATTTGCCACTTATCGTATAAGTTGAACAACCACCTACCATGTCACCAAATTTCATATCATTCGTTTTAGTCGTTATTACATGAAGCTTGAACAAATATGTACGCATTAAAAAAAATTTCGAAAAAACTCAAAATCAAATGAAATTTTTTTTTAAAATTCGACACCTATAGTTTGAATTGAGTGATCACCTATCACATCACAAAATTTCATTTCATTCGCTTTCGTTGTTATTACGCGATGCGCGAACATACATGTACGCAGTTTGACACGATTTTCACAAATATCTCAACATCTAATAAAATTTTTTAAAATATCGACGCCTATAGGTTAGGTTGAGTGACTGTCTGCCATGTCACCAAATTTCATTTCATTCGGTTTAGTCCTTATCACGTGATTCGTGAGCAAAGATTTACTCTTTGAAAAATCTGAAAATCTAATCGAAATTTTTAGAAAATTATATGCGTATAGTTTAAGTTGAGTTACCACCTATCATGTCACCAAACTTCACCTCATTCGTTTCAGCTGGCCCGATTATGATAAACCTGGGCCTAGGCCAGAAGTCTGAATGGGGGCCCCCCTACATTTTGTTACTGTGTCTAACAACTACTTTATGTATTTTTCCTGTGTTCGCCTATAAATCTATGTCACGATTAAATATATCCAACATGAAATATACTATTAGATAAATGAGAATGTTTATGAACATTATAAACATATGAAACATCAACATTATGATATGAGCTTTATTAAGAATAAAGACAAAACAAATACAACTAAAAGCGTGACGTTTTCATAATATTAATAATCATAATTGGCAAATCCCTATTTATTGGTACACAGTTCTCGCTAAGTAGTCACTTAAAAATTTCAGTGGGTCCGGCAATTTACCACACAATCACTAAAAATCTAGAAGCCACACTAGTTACCACTTCTTTTTGCAGAAATCTTCAATGTGCTGTTATATTTTTTCTATGGCGAGGTTGAATTGGAAAAAAAAAAAAAGATTTTGACTATTTGTAACTAATAAATTCATAACTAACATAACGTAACGTAATATTTTTCTGTTAAGTAGCCACTTAAAAAATTTCAGTGGGTCCGGCTACTTACCACTACGGACGGGTGCGAGACGAGAAACAGGGCTGTCTCGTCTCGTCTTGCTGTAGTACATCTCTGTCTCGTCTTGCAAACACTTTGTCTTGTCTCGCGTCCCGCAGAGAAACTGCCTGTCAAGTCTCGCACGAGACGTATGGCGTATGGTATGACATTAATACTATTTTATTGATAATAAGTAATAATAATAAGAATTAGTTACATATTACCATATTACTACATATATTAGTTACCATTTTAACTCATGTGCATTTGAAGTGATAAAAATTCAGATTTAATCCGTATATTGTTACGAATTTTTGGAGCAACCCGATGTTTTGGGGTTCAAAATAGTTTAAAAATCGAATTCTACGCATCATATAGTCAAATTTTGCTTTTTGTCGCATCAAAATCGGTCAACTAGAACCGGAGATACGGAGGTTTTGTTTTCCCCATTCATTTTTCTATGGTGGTTCTAGAAATCTCGAGAAATCTTGGTCGTAGGCCTTCGGTAACTTAATTTTTGGGGACTTATTTTTGGCGCCAAATTTGGCGATATTTCGCCCAAAGTCTCCAAGGTTGGCGATATTTTGGTCATTTGACAAGATTTTCACAATGAAGCCTTTAAAGATAGTTTTTCTGCACTACCTTGCATAATAGCCTGATATTTCTCTTCTATGGCGTAATCAAAATTATCGCTTTATATGGAATCTTCGAGAAATAGACACTTCTCGAAGCTTGTAGTGTCTGCGTCGCCTATAAATAGGAGCATGTTAGAGGACCCAGTTCCGTGTGGATCGAGCTGCTGATGTGTACGGTGCTTTGATTTGTATTGGCGCTATAAAAGCATTATTTTCGCTGGTTTTTCGAAACTGATTTTTAAGTGCTGTGTGTAAATTTTTCATTGTTGAGTCTTGAGGGAGTGCTAGTGTTATCCCTCGTATATTTCCACTGAATTTTCCTGGGGAAGTGTTTTATTTTGTGTGAGAAACACCGCATTTGTGAAAGCCTCTGATCTGAGTGGACTGTTACAAACGAGCTACTGGCTGTTAGTACCTGTGAATTTTACACAGCTGATCGACGAAGTTCTAGAAGCAATAATGTTTGTGTTCCATCCTGAAAAGAGGACTCTTTACTAGAACTTTCGACACCAACTGGACTTTTAGAATGTCGAAACCAGGAATTAGCAGAGTATTCTGCAACATTTGGAGTCAGAATCGGGATTCTAAAGAAGGACTTTCGTTTTCCAGTTTATGGTTTTGACAAGAGGAAAAATGGAAGAATAACTTCAAAAGCTCATGCATATGATGAAGGAGATAAAATCCGGACAAGACGAGATGAAATCCGGACAAGCCGATTTAGAGAAGAAAATTGAAGCCGGACAAGGCGAGATGAAAACCGTATTGGAGGAGTTAAAGGCAACACACAATGAAGTGAAAACCGGATTGGAGAAGTTAAGAGCCGCACAGGGCGATGTAAAAACCAGATTGGAAGATTTAAGAGCCATACACGACGAGATGAAATCCGGACTGGAGCAGAAAATAGAAGCCGGGCTGGAAGAAATGAAATCCGGACTGGAGGAAAAGATACAGACAAATCAAGAAAATATGGAGAAGAAATGTCGATACTTGAATAAAGTCAAGCGAGAAATGTGAAAGCATTGCATGAAAAATTTGAGAATAAAATTGAGGAAAAACTGGACTCTCTAGTGAAGCTGGGAAAATTACCTGAAAACATCAAGTTGTCGTCATGCCGCCCAGCAGTGAAATTAACGACCTATGATGGAAAGACTCTCTGGGAAGCTTAAAACACCCGTTTCTTGTGCGTCGCCAAAGCCAAAGGTTGGAACGAGTCTGAGAAAGCGAACCAACTGTCCTCTTCCCTTAGCAGAGACCCAATTAACATTTTGCAAACCATTGGAGAGACAAAGATAGGAGATTTTAACGCCCTTACCAGTGCCTTCGAGTTGAAATTCGGCGAGAAGTGCCAGAAAGAATCTAGTAGAATACAACTAAAGTCAAGGATGCAGAGACCTAGCAAGACCCTTCAAGAGCTGACTTCGGTCATAGCTTCGTCGGCTGTGTCATCTAGTCTACGGCAGTTATCCTGATAATGTTCGAGAATTTGCAGTATAACATTTTATTGAAGGCATCCGGGACTCTGAAATTCAGAAATCATTGATCTTGGCGGATAGTAAAGATCTCAGGTCCTCCCCCGTATTCGCTATGAAGCTCGAAGCGGCTCAGCTGGCCGTGAGTAAAGATCGGCATACTGTTAGAGCTGTGTCGTTCTAGGAGCCTAAGGATGGAGAAATGAACAAATTAGTTAATAAATTAAAGAGCCTCGAAGATCTTATGGAACGACAAGTGTAGTCAAATACAAGAAAAACTAAATGTTGGAGGTGCGGCGGCGAGGGCATTTACGAAAATACTGTGGGGTACAAAAGTACTGTCGTCGTGAAGCTCGCAGATATCAGTACACCAGAAAAGGCCATGAAGGAAGACCGGATAGAGACGACCATGTGGAACGGAAACTTCAGGATATTCAAAAGCCTCATTTGAAAGTCTTGCAGGTTTCATTAGTGAATGGCGGCAGTAATGGACTTTTTGTACTCGGATACGTAAATGGTTCTCCATGCCACATGGTGATTGATACTGGAGCGAATGTAACCACCCTAATAGCACAACAGTCCCCTGTGACTGAAATGCGACCACACAATACTGTCACAATAGAGTTACAAACAGTCGCGGCGACTCCGCAGCAAAGTCACGCCAGCGTCCCTATGTCCTCTCGCTGTGTATTCACTTTGCGACCGTTCAGAGAAGTCACGATGGGACAGTTTTGCTACAGCGAAAAAATTCGAGGAAAAAGAGTTACCGAAAATATACATCAGATATCAGCACCAAACTCTCAGGCAAGAAAAAGTTCAGGTCCAGAATAAAGCCCTCGAGCCAATGGCTAGTAGGCCAGCATCCTACCGCAACGCTGTGATTACCTTGTTCGGGATCCTTTAAAAGTAAACTGATTGCTGCAAAAGCTAGTTCTGACGGCTTCTTTTGGAAATTTAAAATTTTTCTGTGAGTATTTTATAAATAAATTTTATATATAAATATATATATATATTTATTTTATAAATAAATTTTATATTCTGTGAGTATTTTATAAATAATATAAAAAATATCATAATTAATAAATAAAAAAGAGAAGAGTTTATTTGTTTGTTTGTTCGCTATACGCGTCCAGACATTTCGACGGATCTGGACCAAATTTGGCACGCTGCTAAATAGGACAAGAGAAAGCTAATGCCGTAAAAATGAAATTAATCGGATTAATAGTTTTTGAGTTATTTTGTGTTTTGTAAGGTTTGGCCATTTTTCTCGCATATTACGTTATCGCGAGCTAAATTTCTGTCCGAATACTATATTTTTTATATCATCAGAAACTACAGAGTTTTCTTTTTCAAATACAATTTGTTACAAAATCGTACTTACATTTGCCGATTTTTGGGAATTTTTTAAAGGAAATCCTGTTTCGAAGAAAATCTACTGCTTTTAAAAATATGCTATTTTTAAACTGTCGCATCGAAAAACCTAATGGGCAAAAATTTTCCATCTTTTTACCGCTGATTGAACATTTATTTCTTCCTCTTTTAAATTTTGAACCGTGCGGAAATGTTTATTAGATTTTTTTATAAGATTTTTTTCCTGAAAAGATCACATATTAAAATTCTCTCCAGAATGCAAGTTCCGGAACAAAGGTAAATTCCCCCACCTGGTTTTTCATTTTCAAGGTCAGTCTTCTCACAGGCAGAGCGAAAGAGAGACGGAAGGGGGGGAGTGAAGAGAGGTGGAGGGGAAAGAGAGATGGGTCGGCAACCGTGCGAATCCAATCCCCCCTCTTCGCAAAATTCAGACAGATTGGTTATTATATTGATGACTGGAAACTCTTTATTTGTTTTCCGTTGGTGCGTTGGTAATTTTGATAGAAGACTACATATCAGAACTCAGATAGGTAGAAGGGAAGAAACCTACCCACGTCCAATTTCGGGTAACCTCTGTAAGCTAACAGATGCCATATTTATTTTTTTTCTGGGTTCAGCGGGAAGTCCCATGTCCTTTTTATTATCGTTGCAGCCCGGGGATTCACATTCTTTCCCTTTACAATCTCATATCGACGACTGGGCTGTATTTGTTTTTAGTAGTTGCGTAGGTATTAACCATAAATGACTGTTAGAATACACACAGGTAGAAGAGGAGAAGCCTAGCCACGTCCAATTCCCGATAGTTTCTAAGCTATCAGGTGCTTTGTTCTTTTTTCTTTTTTGCAGCGGGAAATCCCATGTCCTTTTTGTTATCATTGCAGCGGAAGGATTCACATTCCAGCTTAGCAACGTCCAATTCCTGGCAACCTCTGTATTCTATCAGGTGCCGTGTTCTTTTTTTTCGTTGCAGCGGGAAGTCCCGTGTTCTTTTTTTTATCATTGCTGCGGGAGGATTCACGTTCCTTCCCTTTACGGTCTATATTTAAGGTAAATGGGCATTTCTCTTCCATTGCACGGGCAACGCTGTGTTCGCGTTGCTGCAGGAATACTTGCTATTATACCGACAACTGCACTCTATTTGTTTTTAGTAACTGCATAGGTATTAGCGATAAATGACTGCTAGAAGACAGACATGTACAAGGGGAGAAGCCTAGCCACGTCCAATTCCCGGTAACCTCTGTACACTATCAGATCAGATGCCGTTTTCATTTATTTTTATCATTGCAGTGGGAGGATTCACATTCCTTCCCTTTAGAATCTCTATTTAAGGTCAATGCGCATTTCTCTTTCATTGCACGGACAACGCCGGGCCACGCTGCTAGTAATTAATAAATATAAATTAAAAATATTGGAAATCTTTCTTTTTCCACATAAATTATTTTCAGGAGATAATGTGCTGTTTTATTTAAGTATTCATCCGAAAAAACTAATGATTTATTGAAATTTTTTATTCGGTTATGAAATAAATTTGTAATGTGCGACATGTGGGGTTTGATATATATTAAGGTATGAGGGATAAGATTTATATTTTTGCTATATTTTGCCTAAAAGGGATTTCATATAAAAATAAATAAAATTAATTGGAAAAACATGCATTAGATAAAATAAATAAAGTATTTTTGTCTTAGACCCATAGTTTTACCTCAAATTTTTCGTAGTGGAACTTTCAAACATACCAGAGACGTATTTAAAGGGGGGAGATCTGAAAACTTAAAGCAATTATTAAAAAACAGCAATTTTGAGACATTTGTATTTACTCTAGTAGCAATAAGGTTGAAAATACCGGATAGTCCCCTCCCCCTTCCCCAATCCGAAATTTAAACCTACATACGCTATCGAAACATATATGCCATGGGGATATGAAAGAAATTGTTAATTTTACTCACAGATACTTAGTTTTCACCATTGTGATTAGAACTCTCAACTCTATTATTTTTAAGAATAATATTATTTAATAAATAATATTGTCTTGTTTAAACGAAATAATTTAAAAATTAATAAATTAAACTAAATTCCATTACTGCATAACTGCGAGATTTTATTGAATTACTATTTTCGGATTTATTTATTTAATGTTTCACGAAAGAAATTGCCACAAAATATTAGAAAAAATGAGTCTGTTTCCAAAGTCGCAAAAGCGGCTATTGTGACGTCATTTTGAAGTCCAACAAAATCAGTTGTCACAAAATAGTCACACAGTGACTTCACAGTGGAGTCACTGAGCGACCGATCACATACTAGTCACATGGTGACTTCACAGTGGAGTCACTTAGCGACCAATCACATACTAGTCACATGGTGACTTCACGGCGACGTCACCTGGTGACTGGTCAAAATAAACTTCATAGTGACCACACAGTAGAATAAATTCCCTCACAAGTCACAATGTGAGTAGTATGTGACAGTCCTGTGAGAATTGTGACCCTCTGTGACGTCACAGCGACTCTTTTGTGACCATCTGTGCTATTAGGGCATCATAAGGGCAGGTCTGGCCCAGAAATTAAATTTGAAGACTATCTGAACTCGGCCCTCTTCGATCCTCCAGACTGTGACAGGTGACAACATCGAAGTGGGCGGAAAGGCTCAAGTAGAAATCACGTTTGGAAATGCCAGATACGACCATGTGGTATATGTCGCCAATGCTACGGACTCTTTTTTTCTCGGACTGGACTTTTTAAAATCACACAAATTTAACTTGGACTTTAAGAATCACAAGCTCCGTTCAGACTCGGAAGAAATAGCTACGTTCGACATTAAAAATGAAGCTGTTTTACCTGTTCAGCAAATAATAGCCCAGACTGATATCGCTCTTCCCCCGAGAGCTGATTCAATAATTTCTCGCACAGTAAAAGAAATCAATAAATTCCGGTTGGAACTACTTGAACACCCAAGCAATAGTGATTCTGTCAGAGGAGTACTTGTGGGAGCAACACTTGTGGACTTGTCGAGACCTAACATTTCAGTTAGAGTGGCAAATGTGACAGACAAGTCAAAGGTGATAAAGAAGAATGAAGTGTTGGCAACATGCCATGCACTCCAGTTACCTGCATTAATAAGAGCATTAATCAAACGACAGCTAAATCATCTGAGTGTCTGATGAAGGAATTATTACAAGACGTGGAGTTAACGGCAGGACAGAGAAGCGCTGCGGAGAATGTAATAGCTGAATTTGAAGACCTCTTCTCTCGTACTTCGGATGACTTTGGCCGTACGAGGTTAACACAACATAGAATAGACACAGGCAGCCATTATCCCATCAAGCAACATCCTAGGCTGCAGACGTTTGCTAAGCAAGAAGAGGTGAGCAGACTTTTAGAGGAGATGCAGCCATCGAGCCATCGACTACTTCCTGGGCCTCGCCGATTGTTTTGGTTCGGAAGAAGAATGGTTCTACCCAGTTCTGCATTGACTATAGACGTCTGAATGACATTACCAAGAAAGACAGCTACCCTCTTCCCAGAATAGACGATACTTTGGACACTTTATCAGGAAATGAATGCTTCTCCACTCTGGATCTCAAGCGTGGTTACTGTTAAGTAGAAATTCATCCCGATGACCGCGAAAAGATTGCGTTCACTACTGGACAAGGATTGTGGCAGTTCACAATTATGCGTTTTGGACTCTGTAATGAGCCGGCTACATTCGAGCATCTGATGGTTACACTGCTGAGAGAACTTTCCTACGAATCGTGTCTCGTTTATTTGGACGATTCATCATCCTCGGAAAGACTTTCGAAGAGCATATAGAGATCATCCGGAAGGTGCTACAGAAATTGAAGGAGGCAAACTTGAAACTGAGTCCATCTAAGTGCAACTTGTTTCGTGGGAAGTAAGTTATCTCGGGCACATTATATCTACCCACGGAGTCCGAACCGATCCCGAAAAGACATCCGCAGTCAAGAACTGGGGTCGTCCTGAGAATGTCCATGAGCTGCGAAGTTTCCTGGGACTGTGTACTTACTATCGAAAATTCGTCAAGGGTTTTTCTCAGAGACTGGTAAAAATTTCAATGGACTGAAGAATGTGAGAATGCATTCAACGAACTGAAGACGGCTTTAACATCTGCGCCGATCTTGTCGTATCCTCACCCTCACAAGCCATTTATCCTGAACACAGACGCAAGTAAGGAGAGTGTCGGAGCAGTTTTGTCTCAGGAGATACATGTCCAAGAACACGCCATTGCTTACTGGAGCAAGTGCTTTTCAAAGGCAAAACGTAACTATTGCGTTACAAGGAAGGAACTTCTGGTCATCCTCAAAGCCATAGAACATTTCCATCATTACCTTTACGGCCGAAAGTTCCTGCTCCGAACGGACCATGCCTCTTTGCCTCTTTGAAAGGCTTTTAAATTTCAAGAATCCAGAGGGCCAGATAGCCAGGTGGATACAGAAGTTACAAGAATGTGACATACAAATACATCATCGGAAAGGAACATTTCATGGAAACGCAAATGCTTTGTCGAGAACCCCTGCATAGAAAGTTGTCGCTACTGCACCAGGGCGGAGAAAAATTATCATCTGAAACTTCCCATTGTCCGCCAAGTTACATCATCGGCACCATCTCAAGATCCCTGGAGAGACGAGAATATTCGGGCGGACCAGTTAGCCGATAGCGACATTAAACCTATTGTGGAGTTATTGGAAAAGTCCAGCGATAAGCCCAGTTGGCAAGAAATATCGTCACGTAGTCCGGAAACGAAACAATACTGGGCTCTGTCGGATTTGCTTCGCTTGAGAAATGGAGTCCTGTATCGTAAGTGGGAGTCGGACGACGGCAAGACGCTTCGATGGCAGTTAATACTCCCTTGTTCGAGGATTCCGAAGTTTCTAGAATAGCTGCATAATGGCTTAACTGAGGGCCATTTTGGCATAATGAAGACCCTGTATAAAGTTCGCGAGCGCTTCTACTGGGTTAGGGCTAGAGACGATGTCGAAAAATGGTGTCAAGCTTGTGACGCCTGTGTTGCCCGTAAAAGCTGGAAGAAACGAAGTCGTGGAAAACTACATCGTTATAATGTAGGAGCGTCTTTTGAAAGAATTGCCCTCGACATCTTGGGGCCTCTTCCGTGAACTTCGGATGGAACAAGTACATCCTTGTTGTCATAGACTATTTCTCTAAATGGCCCGAAGCGTATCCTATTCCCGATCAAGAAGCTAAAAATGGTGGAGAGGTTTAATCGTACTATTTTGAAAAACCTCTTGCTCCTGGTCTCTAGGAATCAAAAGGACTGGGACAAGAAACTCCTCCTCTTTCTGCTAGCCTACAGAAGTGCCTTCCATGAGACTACCGGCTTCACACCTTCCCAGATGCTATTCGGAAGAGATCTTCGTCTTCCCGCCGATCTAGTGTTTGGCCGCCCTCCAGATACGCCTGAACTGAACAAAGAATACTGAACGAATACTAAATACTGAATATAAACAAAGTCTTCTATGGCCTTCCTGTGGACACTCACTATAATGTTCTACAAGAATTGCTGGTGAACACTTATTTTCAAATGACGGGTGCCCATGGGGGTATTTTTGTTAATGAGTATATAGATAACATTTCGGAATATACGCCAATTTCTATAAAGGAATTGTGTTATTGTATCCAGTTACAAAATAATAACAAATCACCTGGCCTTGACAAGATTGACGGTTGCATATTAAAACAACTGCTCTATAATAACTCTACTGATCTAATAATGCTTTTTAATATAAGTGTTTCTCATTAGGTGTCTTTCCAAAAGTCTGGAAAATTGCATTAGTGATCTTCTTTCAGAAACGCAACAAGGACCCCCGTGAGCCCAAATCATATAGACCCATATGCCTCTTGAGTACTTTGGCTAAAGCACTTGAACGAATAATTAAGATTAGAATCATGACTCATTTGGAAAATATAAATTTTTTGCATAACAACCAACATGGTTTTCGAAACAATAGAAGCACTATATCTTTATTAAATATTGTTAAAAATAAAATAGGCACAATTCTGCAAGACAATAAATTTTGCGCCCTTTTGTCTTTTGATATACAGGGCGCATTTGATAATATAGATTGGGATGTCATTAAAGGTATTATAGCTGAGCTTCCCATACAGGATTATCTAAAATCCGTTTTAATAGATTATTTGAATGATAGATTTATAATTTCTAGAACGCAAATCCATACAGTAAATAAACAAATTTTTAAAGGTTGTCCCCAGGGCTCCTGTATAGGACCTATGCTGTGTACTTTCGTTGCAGACAGAATTTTAAAAGATTACAATAAAATATATCACAATCTTTGGGGATACGCTGACGACTTCTTGATTTTGACCCCTGCTAACTCACGCCCTGAGGTTGAGCAACTCGTTAACACCCAAGTTGAACTTTTCAGTAGTATTTGCCAGAAATTTAACCTAAAAATTTCTATTAATAAAACTCAGGCAATGATTTTTCGTAAAAAAATAACTGGTAAAAAGTTACAGACAAGAAATCCTATTTTTAAACTTTTGGGTCATAGAACTAAACTAGTTAAAAATTTAAAGTACTTAGGAATAGTATTTGATTATAAATTAAACTGGAACGAACATCTGGATAACATTCTATGCAAAACCTCAAACTTCATTAAAAACCTAGCACATGTATCTCACTTAAAATGGGGTGTAGAATTTAAAATATTAAAAATCTGGTATAGAACAGTACTTGAAA
This sequence comes from Cheiracanthium punctorium, assembly GCA_038373885.1. NCBI lineage: Eukaryota > Metazoa > Arthropoda > Arachnida > Araneae > Cheiracanthiidae > Cheiracanthium > Cheiracanthium punctorium. Next base: position 47,997 of record JAWZYV010012918.1, read on the forward strand.
AACAGATAGATTATGCGGCAGTAGTCTGGTTTCCTTCACTAACAGTCACTATGAGAGAAAAGCTTATTCGAATACAAAGGCAAATACTATTACAACTTACAAAGGCATTCAAACGCACCTCTACAATAGCCCTTAATGCTTTAACAGGTATCCCTCCAATTATTATCACTATAGAGTCCAGTTTGAAAAAATATTGTATTTTAAAGGAAAATAAAGCGGTCATTATAAATAATACACCCCTTTTACCTAATAATTTTGAGTGTGCTTTAAATACACTCATGTCCATAAATTAAGGATAATGAAGTTCAGGCAAAGAAAGAGAAAGAAGCAAAACAAATTTGACTTATTTGTAAAGTCTATTTATTAAACAAAAAGTAAAGAGCAAAAAAGATGCTATATGTTTGACATAATTAATACAAATTGCAAGTTTTACTCCCTTGAGCAAATTTCAAAAAAGAACCTATTTACAAAAAACAGTATAACATGGTTAGTAGGATGGTTAATACGGAGTATGTCTCCCGGACGATGCAATACAGGCCTGACAACGCCTAGGCATGCTGAGTATCAAATGATCAATCTGATCTTGGGGAATATTACACCACTCATCAAGCAATGCACTCCGAAGTTCCGGTAGACAGGTGGGAGGGGGTTGACGGGCTGCAATTCGTCGGCCAAGCATATCCCGCACATGCTCTATTGGATTCAAGTCCGGTTAGTATGCTGGCCAATGCATACGGGTGATATCCTCCGATTAAGGCATTCGTCTACAATGTTCGCACGGTGAGGACGAGCGTTGTCATCCATAAACACAAATTCAGCACCCATGGCGCCCCGAAACAAACGTACATGTTGTTCCAGAATGACATCCCGATAGATGTGGCCTGTCATCGTTACACTCTGAACATGCAGGTCAGTTCTGGAACCAAGAATAATTCCTCCCGAAACGAGCCATCCTGCACCACCGTAACGGTGTCTTTCAATGGTGTTCTCTTGGTGGTAACGGGTACCTGGCGCTCTCCAGATGAATGTCCGGCGAGAATCAGACTCCAAACTAAACCTGGACTCGTCGGAAAACATCACACAAGACCACTGTTGCGGTGTCCACAATGCATGCTCCCTACTCCAGGTTAATCGCAGGCGACAGTGAGTTGCGGTAAGTGGAACACATCTGACAGGCCTACGAGCATATAGACCAATGTGCCCATAGCGTCTGTACACGGTCTGCCTTGAAAATGTCGTACCGGTAGCTGAAGAGAGCTGACGAGACAGGTCTGATGCTGTACTCCGTCTGTTTCTTTTGGCAGTAACTGCCAAATAGCGGTCCTCATTCGGCGTTGTAACTCGGGGGCGACCTGTCCTGTAACGTCTACTCACATTACCATCATCTTGGAATCGTTGCCAAAGCCTGGAGATGACACTCTGGGCGATTCCAAGTTCCTCGGATACTTCCAGCTGGGTACGTCCACATTCCAGTCGTCCGATAATTCTGCCACGTAAAACATCATCCAAATGCCTCCTTTGTGCCATAACTATGCGGTTTTTGCACTGAAAGGCTTTCACAGCGCTTGTGAACAATTTTACTTCTTTGCCACCATTCCTTATATACCCCTCTCTTACTCTCTCGTCATTGTGACGTACCATCCACGCCATCTGGTGGTTTTCTGTAATTTGCATATTCTTCTTCAAGATGTGTGTGATCATTCCACAGGTGAAATTTTTATTTTAGAGATCAATTTCTGTGTGATTCTGAATTATCCTTAATTTATGGACATGAGTGTAAATTACCCACTCACTTGTTTTCAGAAATTAAGAAATTTTAAAAATTGAAAGAAGAAATTTTAAAAATTTTAAGAAATTTTAAAAATTGATAAAAAAATTAAACAAAGTAAGCAAAATGAATATTTGGAGATATATACTGATGGATCTCATATGGAGGTGGTGACAGCATATGCTTTTACAGATAAAAAAGGTATTAGATATATTTTTGATTTTAATGAAAGATCACGCAATAGAAATAGAATTTATCAGGCTGAACAATTGGCAATTTTGAAGGCAATTCAATGGACAATAGCAAATAATTATAATAAAGTAATAATTTATACAGATAACAAATCAACCGTTGAAGCCTATAAATCTCCCTTGCCCTCAACTTCTATAATGTGCAGTAGTCTAGAACTCACAATCGCCAATAGTCATATAGAATTTGTAATTGCCTGGGTTTGGGCTCACGTCGGGGTCGAAGGAAATGAAAGAGCAGACCAGCTTGCTAAAGAGCCATTACTTCACGATCATAATAATGTAAATGTCAATATTCCATATCCTACTTCATACATAGATTTACTTATTAAACAGGAAATAATAAATACTTGCCAAGATGAATGGATTAACTCAAGTAATGGTCGCTACACATATAATTTTATTAAAATTGTGAAATTTTCCGAAACAATTATTCATCCTGTTATTGTTAATTTTCTGACTGGCAACGGTTATTTTCCGATTTATATGTATAAGATAGAAAACTGGATAATGATCTATGTATATGCGGCCGTCAGGGTCACCCATTGCACTATATTTTTTAAAACTCTCCCATAATGCCACATCACTTCAGACCTAATAATAGTATGGATATATATCAATAATTTTTATTTTTAACGCAATGTAAAAACTACTTACGGCAAATATGTCTTATTTACGCTGAATTGCAGAAGCTATATTAGAATATCTTATATAAAAAAATTACCATAACAGTACTAGTGTGATGCGCAATATGTGGATGAACTTACTTATATTTATGGGATGTTGCTATTTTATGCTTATATGAAGGCTTCAATGTTTATATGAAGGTGCCTATATTATATTGCGAATATATGTGTACAGGGCCGTCGCGGATGTGTCAAGCGCCTTTGTGCAAACACCGATTTAGCGCCCCTACAGTAAAAAAATTTCAGTTTTCGAAACTGAAGTATCATTCTACTATTCGACGTACTTACTCAGTTGGAAAATATCATAATTAAACCGAGTCTTGGGAGAGGGCACCCCTATAAATATTCAGTTTTTGAAACAAAAATATGATTTTACAGTGCCATATTAGTTTTCAGTAGAGAATATACGGCATTGCTCTGGACTGTAGGGTTGCCCGACGGATATCCGGCACCGCCGAAAACTCACCCAATACATGCGGTATAAGTGCTCGTAAAGTAGTGGAACCAAAAACACTGTGGTTGGAGCTAACACTTACCGTGGGTGCGGAGATCAGATTTACTTCCATATAGACTAGTCTTTAGCATAGTTCTAGCGATATGGAATTCATTACGGTCAAGCGCGGACTTGGGAGGTATCCTTCAAAGGGTTCCTTCAATGCCTTGTTCTTTACATCCCCCCCCCCCAAAAAAAAAGGACGAAAGAAGAGGGAGGGGAGAATAAAGTGCATTTTTTCAACAATAATTATAGAACACTGTCATAATGTTTAACGAGTGAATGCGCTTCACAACTAGCAGAAAGCTCACTTTGGTATAACGTTTCCAATTTACACAGAGACACCATGACATTGATTCAAAGTAATGAGCAATCCTTAAATCTAAATAAAAAGCATGGAAATATTTTAATTGTATACGTGCACTGTTCGTTTATAAATAAAGCAATGTAACACAAGGAAAACTACAAACGACAAGTTCTAACATAGTTAATAATTCCAAAAATGTCCATATTATTTGGAAGCATCGATTATTGGAGCTTTTTGTTTATCCAGATTTACATAAGATAGGTTTGAAATTCAAGTGACCGATATCAGCGTAGAAGATAATGGCAGATGGTTATTATATAATTTAATTTCAAGAACAGTAGATGTTTTAATAAAAAGTCAAACATTTCAAAGGGCTCATTAATTTAACTTTCACATTGACAACTCAAATGGAAAGTGCAGTTTCCCTTATTGCAACAATATGGGAAAATGGAACCAAAAAAGTAAAAAGAACATGTCTTATGTATTTTATTAAATTAAATTCTGAGTTTTGTTTTGAATGTAAAATACTTGGAAAAAGGAAAAAAAAAAAACTTTTCTACTACATAATTTAAAAAATTGCGCACTGTTCGAAATGTTTTCAAAGGCATGACAATGCATTAATAAAATGTTTAAAAGCGTGGTACAAAATAAAATTATGTATGATTACGTATACGTAACGTCATTTTTGGAATCGAATACGTATACGTAAATTAAAAATTATGGCTCTATCAATAAAAACGAAATAAATTCGTTTAATGTTGATGAAAAAAACGTTGTAGGTCAACTCTTGAATTAGATCTTTCTAAAATTGTAAAACAGTTCGCACAAAGAAAACCACGAAAGTCACATTATAACGTCTAAAACTCTTTTAAAAAATTAATATCCTTAAAAGAGTACTAAAATTTTGCCTACATATCTAAAATGTGTTAATATGTCAGAAAAATATATTCACAGTAAAAATATTTCTTCGTGGGTAGAAAACTTAAAATTACAATAACAAATTTAATTAATTGATAATTATAGCTGGTATTGCTTGGAATAAGCTAGTTTAGTTAGAGATTTTTTTAAAAAGAAGCACTGGTATTATTTACAGTGAACATTTTCTATCTTTTGCACTAGCAAACCTTTCAGTCATATTACTTAAGTACTTTATGTAATTCTTGTTATTCTATTGAAATCCTAACTAATATTATAAATGTGAAAGTGAGTTTGTTTGTTTGTTTATGACGCTTTCATTCCTAAACCGCTGAATAAATTATGATGAAGTTTGGTATTAGATATAGATGGGACACTGGAGAAGGTTATAGGCTATTTAGAATTTTGGATTTTTAATTACTTCTTTAATTATTAATTAAAAACCGTTTTTACGTTGCCATGCTTCGCGAGTTTCGCAAGTGATTCATGTTTTGAGCTAACAAGAATGCTATTACTTCAATAAAGAAGCACGTGCATCTGAAAAGCATTAAATAATACGGAAATTATGCCAGTTTTATGCCAAATCTATCTATCACTAATAATAAAAATTAATGTTCTCCAGACAAATCTACAGAAAGCAGAGCTTTGAAAATTTGAACATGACTGGGCCCATGACTTCGGTAAAGTGTACCTGAGGCTCAGAATTTTAAAATTTAAGTACTTTTCTAACTATTAATTAGAAACGTTTTTATCGCCCGCACAAAATGATTTATGCTTTTGAAATAAAGCAGAAATTCTATTTGCAAAATCACATGCATTTGAAAAACATGGAAATTATGTTGATTTTACGCCAAATTAAAAAGCATAAGTAAAGAAAAGTGTACTCACGTATTATGCTGGCGGTCCGCCAAGACGAGCGATTTTTTGCCGAGATAAATGCCGGGCACATGAAATTATTAATGGTTTTGAATACGTTTGGCAACTCATTTGACGAAAAAACAGTTTGGCGGGAATGACCGCCGGGATAATACGTAAGTACCAAGAAAAGTCCAGATGTGTTTCTTAAAGTTCATAAATTTCCAAATCCTACCAATAATATAAATGTGTACGTTTATGTGTTTGGATGTTTTTGACTGAATCACACAAAAATGGTTGGAAAAATTTATAATGAAGATAGCTCATGCCCTGGATTAACATACAGGCAACCTTTCAAGCATATAGCATAAATAATTCTTTTATAAAGACACTCAAAATAATTCTAATGCATTGCGCTCTATAGAAATTTTGTAGCTGCTAAACCGATTTTAAAACTTTTTCACTGATTGAAAGTTACATTATTCCTGAGTATTATTATTTACTTGTTTGTGGATTAAGACCAATTGACTGCACTAGGGTCCTAGGCCTATATGGGGAATTCCTCTGTGTGGAATTTTCTAAGGGATCCTAGCGCGTATTTTCGCGAGGTTTTTGAAAAAAACACGGAAAACTGCGAGCGGCTAGGTCGACAGGCGCAACCGGGGTTTGAACGTGGCATCTCCCGCATTCCAGTTTTGAGAGCAGAACCTCTTAGACACTGGTGGGACCCTGAGCGTTATAGGCTACCTTTTATGCATATATAACAAATAGTTCTTTTACAGGGATACTCATAAGAATTACATTACGCTCTAAGTGTATCTCTCTAAGTACTGAACCGATCAAAACTTTTTTCACTGATAGTAAGCTACACTATTCTTGAGTATTATAGGATAAAATTCATGCATGTAGCGCAAATAGTTCCTTTACAGGAACACTCAAAATAATTCTAATACATTACGCTCTCTGGGCATCTCTTTAACTACAGAACCGATTCTAAAACTTTTTCGCTAATAGAAAGCTGCACTATTCCTGATTAACATAGGCTAAAATTCATACATATAACATAAATATTTCTTTTACAAGAACACTCAAAACAGTTCGCAAATACTGCCGCAACTGTCTCTATTCGCCAAATGTCTGAAAAAAAATCTAAATTTAGTAATTCTGCATACTCAATTATTTTAAATGAAGTATACTACCATGCATTATACTTCATTTAAAATAAGTAAAAAGGCAAATAATATTTAAATGCAGTTTTTTTGGTCGCAAACATATTTGTTATTCACACATGCTTCGTTTCTCTAGGGGCCTAATTCTAAAGGCGACGCGGACGAAGTCGCGGGTAGCCGCTAGTGATTAATAAATTTGGCACCCGTTCTTGGCTCATTGATGATAGTAAATATTTTTATAATTTTTAATTTGGAAAAACTTCTTCCTTCAGAAGCGACTATAGCTGGAAGTGATAAATATATTCATAACGAGATTGCGGTATTTGAAAAACATTTTAACGATATTTGTTCCTCGAAAAGAAATTCACCATCTATATCATCAATTAATTTTAAATGCAAGTCTTTGAAATGTTTTAAGATTTATTTTTCACCCCAATCAGACAATAAATTTATTTGTGATATGAGTAAAAACATATCATTATATTTTTCTAAAATTTCGAATGAAATTGTTGAATTAACAAAATTGTTTATGACGAATATATATAATCCTTCGAATTATCTTGCTCAATTGCCTATTGCAACAATTCCTTTGTTTAAAGCGACAGAAACTGTCAGTTTAAACCTTTCTTTGCCATAGTTCACACAAGAGAAGGCGTAATTAGTGTTGAATACATAGGTTTGTTTCAAAAATATGAAAAGTGTATTTAAAATGAATTATTCAAATGTCAATAAAATTAACTATTATTCTTTATAAAAAGTGTATTTGTAAAAAGGACGAAAATAATTTACTACTCTATATACGATTGGAGAAAAGTAAATTAAAGTTAATAGTAGTTACATTAATTTTGAGTGCAGTCACGAATATAAAAAAATTTTGTGTGGAAAGGGATAATTTTAATGATAAAGCTTATTTAACGTAAGCAAGTTGTACATTAAAGCAAACTTTTACCCTAAAGCAATGTAATCAGTTTCAGTTTGGTCTAATTTTTAAAAAAAGCTTATTTTACCTGTACAAAATGCATAATAAAACAAAATGTTACCCTTTAGGATTTATTTATTTTTTATTTTTAGGTGGAGGGGGGGATGCGGCACTGTTTGAATATGTAATTGTAATGTAAAATACTACCTGGATCAAAAGATATTTAAATGTGGCTCGACTTGTTAAATTTCTGATCAGTAGTGGATTCAGAAATGCTTCAAGGAGGGGAGAGATAAGTATCACAAAGAATTTTTCCCCTGTTGGGTCATCCCGCCCAATTCATTTTCAATTTTGGATCCAGGTTTATTCCGTCTGCTCTCATCATTGAAAAGATGCAATGGATAAGTCTCTCCTTCTGTGACCAGTTTTACTTCCTAGCATGAGTTTTTTTAATGCTGTCGACGATTACGCAACTGCTGGGTCTGGGTTTCGGCGCAGCATTTAATGACCCATGCCGGGAAGGAACACTTGTTACAGAAGGAGAGCTTTCTCCATTGCATCTCTTCAATGATGAGAGCATACAGAAAAAAACTGGGTTAAAAAGGGGGTTAAACTCCCCAGCAACTCCGCAAATTTTTAAACGTGCTCAAGGAAAGAGAGATCGCTCTCCCTTGGATCCCATATTTCGGATTTCAATTAATGTGTAATACAAATAAAGTAGATTGTATTTATGTATTTTAGAAAATAATTAACACTTAAACGCAAATTCATGTTACTTTTCTGTTAGGTTGGTAAAGCATTTTAAACAAGCAGCATTTTAAAAGCATTTTGAGACCCATGCAAGAATGCCTATACTAGTGTTTCTATGAGGGAAATGCTCTTATCAGGCTGTAAAATACTACAGACTGTCCTTGTACTAAAACAATACAAATTCAGTATAGAACAAAAAAAAAAAAAAAAATTAACGTCAGAAACACCGAAGGAAGGGGCACGATCTACCTTTCTATATGAGCACTCATTTACGTACCAGGCAACTTCGATTAGAAACAAACATAAAATGCTTCTATTTGCGCCCCTTTTGGGTCCATGTCCATTCCCAGATTTGCATTTGTCATCATGAACTCCCGGATCGCCTCTCCCGAAGCCGTCAGTATAGTGAATTAGTGTACTCAACATTTTTGTATTATTTTACTACTGAAGTGGGGGAAAGCCCAAGATGAGCCCCTCCCATCAACAAATGCAACAGTGCTTCTCTCTGCAACATCTCACCCCTCGTTCAGACTCAGCCCATTTTCGCGGCAGCGAGCGGGAGAAATGGCAGTAACAGGAGTGTAAGAACCTCTCTCGTGCTGCTCATGTCATGACCTTTCTTGCTGACCTCTTTGCCCGGCACAATACCTCTTCAGGGAATTTTTAAGGTAGGAGGACGGAAGTACAGTAGAAAACTACATACAGGAGACGGCGAGTACAGCTGAATGTAAATGCTTACTGCTTTTGGAGCTGACGCAGAAGTATTTCCTGGGAAAAAACCTGTAGCGAGAGAAGAAGTGGGAAGGACTGAATGTAAATGGGGCATCAGGACCTCAGCCAGACGCCCATGAATGGGAAGGAATCTAAAAACGATCATCCATAACATCACCATAGTAATTTTGGTATCACATATCAGTAAATTTCACCTTGTAGATAGCACTGAAAGACAAGTTTGGGGAAACTCGGAGAAGGCTTTTGCCTAAAGCAGCAGTTCTCAACCTTTTAACGTTGCGCCCCCCACCCCCCAAACAAAGGCTAACTTACGGGGGCGCCCTCCCCCTCACATTTTTTAGCATATATTCAGTTTTTTAATCTTCAACAATGAACATTTTATCGAAGTTTCTACAAAATAATGTTATCAGTAAAGTTTGAGTGAACATTTTAAGCGAAAATGGATAGATTTTTTAGTGAAAATGAGAATAAATAAGATTATTTTTAAAAACATGCATCACTACTTGCTCTTTGGTTTTTCTCGCGCCCCCTGCAGACGCTCTGCGCCCCACAGATTGAGAAACGCTGGCCTAAGGGATTGGTGGGGGAAGGATGCTAACAAAGCAGTGCTACATACAAGAACTTGTAAGATGAAACCTTGCAAAAACATTATAGAGGGGGCATTTCAAAGGGGAAAGCCCTTTCCTAAGTGTTTGCAATATAAACTTAAACAAAAAATATTTTTTCAATTTTTTTTTTCGAAAATGTTAATTTTTCGCTAAATTCTTCTTCAGTCGTTTTGGCGCCCCCTTTACCTTGGCGCCTTTGTGCGGTGCACAACCTGCACACCCGCTAGCGACGGGCCTGAGTATTAATAATGATCCATGTGTACAATCTACCTCAAATCAAACAAATAATTCTACAGCTTTAGATTCAGATGTAGTATCAAACTCAAGTCCAGCTAATGCTATGTCTGAACCTAATGTAATACCTGAGCCAAGTGTTGAACCTTGTGTTGAATCTGAATCAGTTGAGCCGGTTGAGCTGCGAAATTTACAATGTTTCTGGTGTACTTGATATTGATGCTGCTCGACTTCAGCTGTTTTTAAATAACTACAGCGTAAATAATATTAACGAAGAGTTCAATAGAAAAAATTAAAAAAATTTTGATGCTAGCAATTTACCACCATGTAAAACTGAATTATTTCAACAATTTCTTCGAGCTAATTACATTTCTAGTATATGGAACAACGCAAATGTAAAAATACCAACCATTTTTACTCCTGAACACAATGGGTGGAGATTAGAAGAAAACCAATATCACTTTCATTGGTTTGATGGTGACCAATTACCCGGAGACATTAGTGAATTCGTTAAAAATTCAGGTACTATACCTTTAACTTGAAGTTTAAAATTTTTTGTACTTATAATTTTATGTTTTTTAATTCTTTAAACTGTTTTCTTGCAGAAGAAGCTACCAGAAATGACAACATGACTGATGACGACGGGGATTATCAGGGCCCGATTAAGGTACTTCGGGGCCCTAGGCACAGCATTATTTTGCCCCCCCCCCCTTTTATGAAATTTTTAGTATGAACATAATTTATCCAAATTGAAGAATTATTATGAATTCAAATCCAAATTCTTAAGGGACTGTATATACTTTAAATTTTTTTCTGTAATTAAAATACTTTTTGTAATTACATGTAAGCAATAAAGTGTCTTATTTCCAACAATATGATGGAATATTTCAAGTTATACATCCTGATTTGGCAGCATTTTCATTGTTAAATAACATAACAAACGTACGCATAATCAAAAGTAAGAAATGTGAGATCATTTTTATCGCGCCTTAAGACACCATAGTTGCCGTAGACCCTCAACTTATTTTGTTAGCAATTTTTTTTTTCTAAATTTGTAAAAAATATCTTGCTGTTTGGTTTTGGGGGCCCCATAAAAAATCTGGGGCCCTAGGCACGGGCCTACTGTGCCTAGGCCATAATCAGGCCCTGGGGATGATGACTCGAACGGACAGTATCGTGATTGGATGAATGATGAAAATTCTAATGATTTTGTCGATGTTTACGATGATTAAAAAATAAACAAATACTTGCTGTAATTAATCATAATTATATATTCTTCCTTAAAATTATTCTAACTGGTATCTTTTTTACAATAAAATAAAAGTAATGCCTTATAAAACAAAATAGCTCCTAATCTATTCATTATTTCAAATACATGCAATAAATAAATTTACTTTAATATTTATTAATTATTAACTTAACATTAAAGATCACTTTATTGAAGTAAGGATGCAAAAATTTTTGATTGAAAGTAGTAAGTATTTTTAATACATTTGAATTTTTTACTCTGAGACGCATGCGCATAGTGCTCTCGCGTTCGCACTCCCAGTTGAATAATATTTGTATTTAGGGGATGTTTGGTAATTCAAATTTTTCTGACTGATGAAATATAACTTTGTAGTAGTTACTTTAATAACATACATAAAAGTCAGACATTAAAAAATAAATAAAGTTCATTTATTTTTTGTGGAGCTTTAAAGCGTTTGACAAAAGTTCTGGTCCATGAAAAGTGTCTGAGACTTCATGATACTAGTTCAGAATAATATTCTACAAAATATATATAAATATCAGCCATTAAAATTTACGTCAAATAACTCTAATTTCTAGTTACCTTTCTCACCTGGTACCTGCCCAGGTGTCACAAGGTAAGCTCCACAAGCACACAGGTATTTTAAGTACATGAGACACTACTAAGAACCTAAGGTTTCATCCATTACAAAAACTCTCTTGTCTGATCGCCCTGAGATCTCGGACTATTATTTTAACCCCGTTTTCTTGAAGTAGCACCGGAAAAAGGGAGGGTCGTTCGCTGTCGAAAAAGCTACTTTCTTTAAATTTCTGTACTGTTCCATGCATTCAAATACATGTTCCCCCTTTGGGAAAATATCTGGACACTTGATTCATTGCGAAAGACGTGGGATTCTACGTTCTTCTATTTTTCAGTCTAGCCGACGTTGGGTAAGATAAGAGATCAGTAGCTTGTAATGTAAGAATTGCTGAACAGTTGCATTGCTGGATGTGTTAAAGCTATGTGAAGTTTATTTTTGTATTGCTTATTTTTGGTTGAATATAATGTAAAAATTGTAATCCGTTCGTAATTATTTGAAAAATGAAAAAATTTAAAACTCTGAGAAGTTTTTTTGATGAAGTTCATCTAAAAGTCCAGGGTTCTGATCTGCCACGTGGCTGTCGATCTAATGTTTTGAAGTTTTGGGTGGCTTTCTCTAGATGTAACAAGAATAAACGTTAGAACCCTTAAAAAGTCTTCCCCCAAACTATCCCCTCTTTAAGCAGATAGCCCTCGTGTAGCATCGGACTAGCTATTCGAACTGACGGTGAAATTAGGCTACCTGCTATATGGCCCGTTCTATAGTGTGTATTTAAATTTGCTGTATATTTAGAGCTAAAAGAAAGGACATTTCGTCCGAAACAACATCAGTTGTTGAAATTTTCATTTAAACTTTTCCTTTTCATTTTAAAATCGATTTAAATTTTTGCCTTTATCTTGTTGAAAACGTTTTAGCGTTGTTCATGGTTTTAAAAAAGTTTTATAATTTTTCTCAGAATCATAGTTTTAATTTTTTGTCTTTTGCACAAAACATTGTAAACAGGAAAACAAAACAAGGGTACGAATAGCGTGTGAGCTAATGGCACCATCGGTCTGGATAGCAACGGCGTATAGCATTGTCTTAACCACAAAATCAAATCAGAAAAGGTTTCACCTGATCATTGCAAGTTTAAAAATTTGTTCATGTGAAAATAATCATTGTATTGCAGAAAGATTATCAAATTAAAAATCACATCATAGTCTTACACCCTTTTTTTCTTAAAACCTTCTTGGTTTAAGTGAAGTGTGATAAGTAAGTATAAAATAAGGAGAGAAGCTCTTATTTTAAACTCTTTCATAAATAAAATATTAAACAAATAGTCTGGTACACTCTCTGATCGCGATCCTTGCTCATCCTGGATATTTATTCTGACACTGTTTGTGAATTAAGGCCGACTGAGTGCACCAGGGTCCTAGGTCTATAGGGAGAATGCCCCCGGGGGGAACTTTCTAGGGGATCCTAGCCCGTGTTTATGCGAGGTTTCGGAGAAAACCACGAATAACTCCTAACGGATTGGTCGACAGGTGAGACCACGGTTATTCTGAGACTGGCATGAAGTCAGTTGTGCATGCAATTTCACTTTCTAATATTTTGCCAAGAGTCTGAATTATAATGTTGTGTGTAATCTAAGATAACGACCTAAAAATGTTTTGGTTTATGGTAGAACAGTGTACGCATATTTTTGACTAAGTGTTTTACTTTATTTTGGTATAACACCAGTTTCTTTTTTGCGTGTGTGTGTGTTCTAATACAGGGCCATACATTGAAAGAAAATATCGGGGAGGGTAAAAGTTATCGGAGGGGGTCCAATTTTTCACAAAAAGGCCTCATCATTATTATTTTGTTAACAAAATTCTAAATTTCCGGCTCCGTTTACGGCATTTTTCTAATATATGAAATATTTATTATACGCCATCTTTGCACGAATGTCTTCCTACATCCCCCCCCCCCGAAAAAAATCTGCGTACGCCACTGGCCACGGAGCTAGACTGGATTTAAGGCCGAACTCCAATTACTGAATACTACGGTTTTGGCATCTAAATGCCGATTCCTAGGGGTAACGGCACTTGTGTGTTTCGTTCCGGTTTTAAGTCGAAAGTCCAAGCCTTGATACCTGGACTTTAATCGGCATTATACGCCTTTAAATGTTAATAAATTAGTTTTTATTAAAAAATGCCTATAATTTTGTTGTGTCCGGTTGCAAAACCAGCAACGGATTCTAGGGAAGATCTCTGGGGTTCAACCTTTTCAAAAGGAAGTTGTTCTAGTGCAAACAAAGGAATGTTTTGTGTTATTCTATATTTCAATCAAACAGGGTGTTTTAACTAGCTCATTCAAATGAAAAAAAAAAGAAAAAAAACCTGTTTCCTTCCTGTTTAAAAAACGACACGAAAGTGGTGAAAAAAAATAAAAAAAAAGAGTTGCAAGAAAAATAAATTATTCAGATAGCCTCGTAGAGTATTGAACTTTTATTAAATGAAGAAATGATATATTACTCTTCTCAGAATTGCAAGTCTTTTAAAATGATGAAGATTTGTAATATATTTTACTGAGCACTTTCTCTTTCGGAAATGAGATTCTCGTTTAATAAAATAATATAAAAAACACTCTTGTCGGACAACAGAAATATTCTTGATTAAAAAGAATCGTAAAAGAAAGAATGAAAGTTGAACTTCTAGTGAAAAATTTCCTCTCTTAATGTCTGCAATAAACATACCTAATTTAAGTACTGTTGAGCTTTAGAGAAATAATAGGAATTTTTCGAAAATGACAATTTAAACTGTAGAATCTAAGTCTATAAAGCTTTGTGTTTTAGAAGCGGAACTTTTGGGCACCGGCACAGCCACTAATGTATAGATAGAGACACTTACAAGTACACTTAAAAAAATAATAATAAAACACGAATTAAGACATACAACCCCCAAAATTACAAAATTCATGCTGTTTTGTTCAATTTGTTCAATACTCCTTTTACCAGGGACGTACCGAGAAAAAAATTTCGGGGAGGGTCCAAAAATTTCGGAGAATTTTTCACAAAAATACTCCATCACTGTTATTAGGTTAACAAAAACTGGAATTTCGGGAGGGGTCCGTACCCCCTGGGTACATCCTTGCCTTTTACATAGATATTTACAGCTGAGGGGGAGAAAAACACCCACTTGCTCTTTATTTGGCCGTTGTTCGTCGTATAGCATCGTTTTCAAATGACATATACTTAATATCGTATTAATTTAATTGGCATAAGGGGTCATCTTCATATTTAATTCTGCACCAACTTCGTTTTTTCAAATAGTGATGCTCTATTTCGACTTTATTAAACGAAAGAAACACTTCAAATTACCCAAATATAAATTTTCACCAATTTCTTGCAATAATTTCTGGAGATATTGCGAATGCTTTTTTGCATGATTTTAATGGTTTTTTGCAAGTCTAAAAACGCTATATGTAAATTCCAAACTTTTCCCTTTCAATTTCTTCGCTCGCGATAGTTAAAAGAAATAAATATTATTTACAAGGAAAATACTGCTTCTAGTCTTAAAGTTTTCAGTCAGTGGTCCAAATGACCCGTGACTCCATAACTTCCTTGGTCCGTTTACATGATTAAAAAAAAGCAAAAGGACTGCTTACGATTTTGGAAAAATTTCTAATTGTGAAACTGTTATTGAGTATTTGGAGGTTTTCTAAGACAAGTGAAATGTTGCCAGGACTGAGAAGCTGTTCTCTGTTCTTCTGACTACAAGCATGAATATTACTCAGCTACAGTCGAACTAGAAAAATGGTTTTATGATTGAAAATTTGCTTGAATTTCATGTTAAAAACGCAGTTACATTTTTGCCAACCAAATATTACCACTGCGTTTGTTATTTCACTTTCTTCATTTAATATTACCGTCTGCTGTGTTCAATATTTTTATTAAACTTTAGCGGTTTGTTGATTTTAAGTCTGATGAAAATTTAGACACTAAATTAATGTGATTTTGAATGTTTTATAAAGTATGGGGAAGTTCAAAGACCTGATATTTCAGATATTAAAAAGGTCAAATTCATGCCTGGATTGTTAAGGATGTTAATTTTTAAAAAATAGTAGGTTGGATTGGAAGACATGTCTCTACTGCATCTAAATCTATTCATGGAAGATATTTTATTTGAGGGAGATAGTAATGTACTGAAAATAGGTGCTCTTTATTAAATCACCGCCAAAACCTACAATGTATTTGCTTCAAAATTTGCTATTTTTTAATTCCGCTAACTTTTACTATTTTTGTGCAAAAGAAATATAATTTACATTTATTTTTCGCAATTTTCACTTAATCAAAAATTGTCACTTAATAAATTTAAATGTGGTCCCTTAACTCATGAAAATTTTTATTTAATAAAAATTAAACTAATGAAGGTAAAAATTTGAAATTTAGCAGAGCCATGTAAAATTACTTTCTACATCTATTTCCATCAAAATTTGGCTAGGTCGCTTTCCATAATTTTTTTTAATATTAATTTAATAATCTATAATTCATATTAATATTTCATTAAAAATTATAATAATAGTAAATTATGTATGGGTCGTTTAGTTCTAATAGCAAGAATAAAACTCAGCTTCTTGCTATCAATTTTATATCAGATATGAGTGTTATATGATATTGGATGCTAAGCTATGTGAAAACATATTTTAACATAGGGGATTGGGGAATTTGGAAGCTTATAACTCACACATTTTCAGTTCAAATTTATTGAAAATTGGTATCCGGGGTTAAAAGGAGCTAAATTTTTGAAGTATAAAGTGAAATATAGGGGTTGCCATTTGAATAAAGGAAGTTGGGGCGAATTTAAATATGGAGATGGTCCCATATTTAAATTTTATATCTAGAAAATTAAAGCGTCCATTAATCGTGAACGACTAGCATATGCAACTTTGCTGTATGACGATCAACGGCCAAATAAAGACCAAGTGGGCGTTTTTTTTCCCTTAGCTGTACTTGACAAGGAAAAAATTTAATCTTCTGTTAATAAAACCTATACATTCCTAGGTTTACACCATTAATAAGAGAGGGGGTTTTCTAGCTTTAATTCTACTTACTTGAGTTAACACTTTATAAGGCCGTGGTAAGAATACTCACCACCTACGGTCTATTAAATACAAAAATCAATTATCATTAGTGAATTTTCTGATTTTTGTTCAGTTATATTGGATGCATATTTTTCCATATATCTAAATTCTAAATTATATTTTGCTTATGAACTTTTCTTTCATTCGTAATTTTAAAGAAAGCTCGAATAATTACTTCAAAACTGAGCATAAGAATCATCACTTTTAATTATATATTTGTGGGTTTAATTCCGTGCACAAGCAGCAGGTAGTTTTCCGACTTTGATTTTGTGAATAATTAATGCATTCTCCTGCAAAATTTCTATGTTTTGTTTAATACTTGTTTCTCCAATTTTCACGTGGGATGTTACAGTAGAGGGGAAATATATGAATTAATCCTAAAAAATGGGCCAGAAAAATCCCAAGTACTTTCGACTCTCTGCACATAAACTTGCCTTATAAAGGGCTAACTGAATAATCGGTTGGTAAAGCCAGTTTAATTTTTTTTTTTTTTTTTTAGCTTGTGTTTAACATCAGAAATAAAAATTTGTCAAAATTACCACAATGATAAGGCAATAAATCTAAACAGATAAAAGGCATAAACAGATGCGTTAAAATATTCAAATCAATAATTCATACAAAAGTAGGTTTTCAAGTTTTTATTACCGTAATTTATATTTACAAAATAAAATTTTAAAATTTGATTCTAATTAATTTCACATTTTTCAGTGAATTTATTATGGTTTGAAATAAAGTTATTCTAGGCGAAGTTATTTGAAGCCCGCATTGTATAACGCCTCAATCACATAAGCTATATCAGTATTTCTATTGCTTTATCAGTCAGTACATTTCTCTAGAAACCGGTAGCCAGTAATTATCCTCAGTTGTGAAGTGATTGTTATAGGAAGTTATGAAGCCGTCTTGTTATTCTCTGTTGCAGTCATTTTGACCTTGAAATTCCGAAAGTCATATTTTTTGTTTTTTTATTGCCGGGACAAGATTGTTGCAATATTTTTTCTATCGTGTGCACAAAAGAGTAAATTTGCTAACTCTGACACGGGTAACAAAACCCAACATATTTTCTTTTTCTATGGAAACTTCTGGGGAAAAAATAAGTAAACCAACAGAAAAGAAATCCGGTTATAATAAAATTATAGAATTATTGATGAACACAGCATTTTAATATTATTTTTGTTATTATGGGAAACTAATGAATGTAATTACGAAGACTTATCGTGTTTTCCAACGAGAAGATTTTCCAACAATTCTTGTGAAGATATGAAGTTTGTAGTTCCTCACTGAATATATTAAGATGAGCATGTGATCAAGAACTTCAAAGCAGTGCTTACAAAATGTAATTTATCTACACGATTTTTTAAAAAATTACGAGACACCCGAAACAATTCAAAATGTTATTTTTCAAGCTGAATAAAGATCACTCTAGTAAACGAAAAATAAACTTAGAAAGTCATGAAACTTTCAGAAAATATTTTTAACTCTTAGTTACATGAATTTTAAACACGTTCACAGCTTTTGCGAATAACTAATTAATCTTTCGAAAAACGCAGTTTGAAAAAAGTATCTGATATTTTTATTAATCACAACATGAATCATTCATTATCAAAAACTATATTTTATATGTAAGTTCGACATAAAAAATTTGGCTCGCACTCTAATCCGGCAGTGAACGTGTTTTAAACACAGGATGTAAATATTCATCATTATACAAATAAGGGTTAACGTACATATTGCACTGAATGAGTTGTGCGTCAACAAACATTATAAAGAATATATAACTTTATTTATTTATTTTTTTTTTTTGTAGGTTTAACGTTTGTATATAAGGCTTTTGAAGAAAAATTCTCTATTTATTCACTCCTCCCATATAATAGGTTTACTTTTCTTCTGGTGAAGCGCTAAGCGACAATTTCCTAAGCTGAAACAAAAACTGGCAATGGCTTTGTGTGGCTGATTGATGAAAAAATTCTAGTCTGGATCCAATGTTTGCTTAGTTATGAAAGAAAAGCTAGTAAAAATCACATGAAAATGTAATAATGATAGTAAAATTTATTCTTAAAAAATATTCCTTTCATTAATTTTGAGAGCGTGATCGCGAACCCTAAGAGAAAAATCTCCAGAAAACGTCTAAAGTGACCTTTCTCCTGCAAAAGTTACAGTTTTCTGACACTTATCATGAACTTCTGTTGTCCATCGCAATCAAGTTCTTAAAAAAAATTTTGAATTAAAAATTTTATCGAACGTACGTTCACTGGGCTAACGATGGCAGGAACAGAACAAAGGGAAACCTTGCAAGATTTCTGGTACGAGAAAGGCGTTTAGAAACGGAAAAATTGTGGTGGGCTGGATGATAATTAAAAGCTTGAGGTGTTTAGATCGGCAGAGTTTAATTATTAAAACAGTTTTATGTACTCAGATGAACTGTAAAAAATGTTTCGTATAAAATATTTAAGGAATGGGTTAATCTCCCTAATACATAGACTGCACGCCATTGCATTGGGTAGAAGTGAAAGACGTTTCATATCAATAACCGAACTTTCTTTGTTTCAAAAACTTACTAGCTTCTTATTAACATTTTTGCATAAAAATCATTTAAAATGTGAATGCTTAAAGAATATCAACAGGCCAATAACATCAGACTTTTAAACCCTTGTACTGAAAATACTTAGTTATCGGGAACATTATATAATATACATAGCAATAAATGCCAAGCAGATCTCTTGTATTTTAATCTAGATAATACCTATTACTCTAGTTTAGAAAGCACAAATACTTTTTTGTCATTTAGCACAGACTAATTAGGTATGAATTAGTCGGTATTCTGCAAATGCAAGTGCTTCGAAGAAAGCTATGTAATAGTCTAATTAGCAAAAATTCCTTAAATCGAATTATATATGCTGCACGAGGCAAAGCAATTGAGATACCTATAATCTTTATCTGATTTTATGGAACGGAAGCTTTGCACCATTGTTGTCCTGTAATACAATAACCCGTAAAAAAAGTTGATTTTAAATACTAGGCAGTGTGTGAAGTGACTACAAATGTTCCAGCGTTTTTCTAGCCGATTTTATTTACGACCGATTGGAATATATTTACAAGAACTACTTTGCAAGGTTTAACCTGCAAAATTATAATAGCAGAAGTGGGTTTACTCTTGTTTTGTAAACAACGGTAGTAAATTGAATCAAAATTCTCAATTAGAAAACTTAGATGTAGGTCTATTTTATCCTTTTCATATAAGTAACTTAACTGCTTATTTCGCACTTAATAATTAAGAGAAAAGCAGTTTTGTCAGGCATACAATACTCTAATATTTAAAACCAAAATCTCAATATGAAATATTTTTTTAATGTAATACCTAAGAAATGAATGATTTTGCGAATAAGAAAGTACTGCACCAAATTGCATGCATTCATTGGCGGTAATCAAAGGTATTGTATATAAGAAAAAACATCAAGAAATTTTATAAAATAACTATTCTTTAATAATACAAATCTATATACATTGAAACCCCGATCTATCGTTTTCTCGTATTGATCGTTCTTTTTCTGTGGTCCTGCACAAATTGTATTTGAATAGCGTTAAAGAAACCCGCATGTATTATTCGCCAAAATGTGACTTTCCCGCTTTCATCGTTGTAAAATTTTCTCTAGACCAAAATGAAATTGAAAGTTAAGTGGATCCACATGGCATACAAACTGTATTTGCTTCTTGGTATGATTTTTTGGGGCTTGGTGATGATCAAATGAACACTGGTTGCGTGTTGAAGAGGTTGTGTAAAGCGTGAAATTTAATACTTACATTTATCAAGAAGTTGAGGCATGCGGTATCCTAAACATGGACGAAACATGCGATGATGTAAAAAATGAAAATAATGGCGCAGCAGAGGATAATATTCATGCCGATGAGGCTGAGCCTACACTCGTACAAAGTTTGTCTGAAGCAATAACGGTATTTGGAACTGCATGAACTTTTTTATAAAAAAATAAAATCGCGTAAAAGGTCCAGAAAATTAATGTAAATCGTGAAAATTTACTGTTTAATTTAAAAAATGATGAAAAACCCAACATAAAATTACTGATTTTAAAAAATAAGTATATAATTTAATTTTCGTCTTCAATTTTTCGTTTTGTAACAAATTATTATTTGCTATACAGTCATTGCGTGTATGGATAAAGATTGCTTTCTTCGTATTTTAACTTCAACCCGCATTTGTCGTTTTCCCGCATTCATAGTTTTTTCCAACGCACCCCATGAAAAACGACGAATCGGGTTCTGCTTTATCTAATATGTTGTTTTAGTCTGTAGTGCAGAAAGATTAAAATAGATTTGAAAAGAATAATCTTTATTCGCGATGTCGTGGGAAATTACTAAAACCTGCTATTTTGGAAATGAGATTGTCAGTGCAGGAGGTATATGACAAATCCTGCTGAAGACATAGATTATAGTTGCTTTCTGTCGTGGGTCTTTGAATACAGCTAAGAAACCAGGATTTATGGTTAAAGAAAAACGGCCAAAGAGGAAGTCGTAATGCAAGTTTAAAAAATCCTCTTATTTATTCTTATTTTTACTCCAGAACATAGCTATTTTCTCTTAAAATGTTTATTCAAGCATTATGGATAACATTATTTTGTGAAAAAGGCGACTAAATGAAATGCTCATTTTTAGAGAATAAAAAATTGTATGTTTGCTGAGGAATTTGAGGAAGGGGAGGGTGTCATTCCAGGTTATTCTTTTCTGGGGGCGGGGGCAATGTTAAAAGGTTGGGAACCGTTGGACTAGACCACTGCAGGACACCTACAAAGAAATTTAACACGTTCTAGACCTGTTTCTGTTTATCGCTGCTTAAGAAAATCCAGCGTTACTTCTCCGTATTAGTTTCCGAGTGCCCTTAAAAGACCAATCCATAGTTAAGCTTAGACGTAAAAAATCGTCATGCAACTTGGCAACGATGGGAGCTAGCAGATTAAATATCGGTTTAATATTAAAAAATTGGGGTAAAATAGTGTATTCCCTTTCGACGAGTTCTGTGCCATCGGGCAGTTTGAATGAAAGCCAGTACAGAATGAAGTTGAATGAAAGCCAGAGAAGTTGAATGAAAGCCAGTTTGAATGAAAGCCAGAGAAAATCTACTCCAAATACAACTGCGTTAATACAATCCTGATAAAATAAAAGATTGCATAATAGTAGAGGCTCGTACAGCATAAAATTTCATGAAATGCTTCCTAAAAAGACTCTGTATTTTATTGTACCTAATAATGGAAACACTTAAAGGTATAATTAATGACAAAGAGTGAGAAAAAATAAGGTTAACCCTTTGCATTCCTATGTAGAATGCGTCTTGACCAGGGCTTCGAACTGGAACTGAACCGAAAACCAAAACCCGGAAAATAACGTTATTTTGGTTGGAAAGAAAACCGGAACTGAACCGAAAAAAATCGGTTTATTTCGATTTGATATATCTCTAGTCATTTTGTTAATGTAACCATCTTGTGAATATTTTCTAATTTAACATCAACCATAAAATTATCATCATTACATGTACAGTCTGTTTTCGTTTATCAGAGCCTTTTTCCCATTCACGCATGCGCCAGATCTGATTCAATTTCATCAAAATAGGGAAGAGCCAGTTGAAGTTAAGCTAGCTTTTTTATGTTTAAATCTCTGTTTACAACTGAACTAGCAATAAGTAGAATAGTTTGTAAAATTCCGAATTGAAATAAAACGAAATGGAAAACATCATAAAAAGACTGCGCGCCAAAATCGAGTTTCAGAAGTACCCATCTCAACCTATCATCCTTTTTCCGAGTAGAATGGTCGTGTTTACAGTCGCTCTGCTTTATCAAAACGGACAGTACATTGCTTTTCGATATCCTGTTTTGATGTTCATTAGTACTTTTCTGTTTCAGTTTTGCATGAAACTACTTGTAGAAGGCAGATTTAATGCAGTTGAATGAACTAGACGTATATATGTATTTTCAAGAAAAATATCAGTCTGAGTCATATTTTTCGCACCTCAGCATGCGATCATCCACAGGTGTTTGTATTGTTGTAATGTATAGACTGTTTGTATAGACAAACCAGATGCTCAGCAGGAAGCATCCAATGCGGTGCCGCTCTAAGAAAGAAAGGGATTGTGATGTACGCGTAATAAATAATACGTGTTTCTGTCTAATTGCTCAGTAGACGTAAAAAAGCTATGGACAGTAGGTATTAATTAATGTAGAGTAAGTACAATGGTCAAATAGAAGTAAATCGTCAAGTAAAGTAGAAATTAAAAATCACGTGGAACTCTCAACCGGTTCTCTATTCTGTTTTGCGCCCCAAACTGAGTTGGGCCCGTGGCGGTCACCTTTTTCGCCAAGTCCTCATACGGCTCTGTCTTCCGATATTGAATTTCCGATATTCTCATAATGTAAGTACCTGTGTATTCATTTTTAAAATCTATTTTTTCTGCTTGATAGAATTAAATTCGACAGAATTACATTTTTTGTTTGTTTGTTTGTTTATGATAGAATTATATTTTTAGAACAAATACATAAAATAAAATTGATCTTTCGGAACTGAACCAATACATTTTTTTTAGTTGAATCGGAACGAAAACCGGAACAAAAAAATTACGTTTCGAAGCCCTGGTCTCGACATCAGATCTCAAGAACTCTTTTGTCAGGTCTCACACTTTTTCCAAGTCCAAAACAATGGACGCGTACACGTTATCGAATAAAAGATTGTCGCATTTGAACTTCCTTCGGTTAATTTTAAATTTTCTATTTTTTAGTTGAAGTAAATTTCAAATAAAACACTTAAAAAGCGTTTGAGGCTGCTGATAACAAAAATAACAAAATTGAAATGTGACTCAGAGTGCAAAGAGTTAATCACCTCTAGTTTTCTGGTATGCATTTGATAATTCAAAACTTCTAACAAAGTACATAGAAAACAGCGGAAAATTGACATTGAGATTTCCTCTAACAGAATAAAAAATAAGGGCAGCTTATTGGACATAAAATGATAAACTTATTGAAAAATTTTAGCAATACAATTAAATTTTCGCCTCAGATTCTGTAAGTACTTTATAAACTTATGGCATTTTGAAGAAGACTGTAGTAGAAATGGTCAATTTATATAGTAAAAGTAAAAAGAAACCGACACACTCAGCTGATTATGAGAGGAAGTCTGACATACAGAGACCGCTGATATTACACAAAATACAAGATATTGAATACGTATGGCGTTACAAGAGAACATTAATTGGCTATGCAAATAAATGATCTTTTAAAGAACTTAAGCATCAACACATGGATGCTACAAAGGATTTAGAAGAAACATGTACAGCCGGATTTCACTTCTCCTTCAGAGAACAAAGCAGAAGCAAGAAGGCAAGACGACGGAGCTTTTTCATCTCATACATATATATATATATATATATAACTAATAAACAAATAAAAATAACTTCCTTCTCGCTAGTGGTAGATGCATGAATGAAGTCAAGACGTTTATTATTTTCATCAAGCCTTCGTAATTAATTCAAAGCTATATCGAAATACGTTATTAGGGAACCGATAAAAATAACTACTGGACGTGCTAAGCGAAATATTTTATGCTCTTTTGAAGAAATTTTTGCAGTTTTTAATTTATTTAAAAGTCACGTTTAATTCTCTCTGATTCCTAATAACACGGTGAACTTTTTTCTTTATTAAGTTTTTAAAATGTTGACGAGAATTTTCGGGGGAATTCTTCCCCCCGAATTAAATTCTTCAGATGTATAATTATGGTTAATAATGAATGTTAAAGAGATGCATTCAACTCTCTTGGGCAAAGAATCTTGAAATCATGAAACGTCGAGGTTTTTTTTTTCATAATTTAAATATGTCTGACAAAGATGATCCAGACTCTGAAGATTATGAATTTCAAGTCTGTATGAACTCCGCAGACAAAATGCATATTTTAAAGAGTATTAATTATCTCTTGACATTCGTAAGTCAAAAATAATTTGAATGAACATAACTTTCGAGTTGAATCAGTTTGTTTGCCCTTCATATTAAAAAAATGTATGATATATAAACTTGAAGTGTTGTTGTAAGAACACAAACGATTTAAAATTCTAAAGAATTTGCTCTCTTCCGTGTTAGTCTTGAAGATATTTTATTTGGCAAAGTAATTCGCCTATCAATAAACGGTTGCTTAGTGACTAGTTCGCTATAAAAAATAAATTTTGTTTTCAGAATGCTAACTTGATTTTAAAAATACATTAACGTAATCGGAAGGTATAAATGATTCGTAAATATATAATTTAACAAAGATTTCATTAGTAATATCATTGCTATTTTTCTCAGACATCTTTATTTAGTGCCTACATCGTTTCTATTAAGGCATATTTTAGCAGCTGTTTGCGTATGACTTAAAATTTTAAGAGTACTTCAATGCAGAATACTTTTTTTCTGTAAAACTTAACAGTTGAATTGAAACTTCGGGATCTCTGAGGAGTACTGCTATTGTAAATTTAAGAACTTTGATGCAGTAACTTTTGAGAACAATTAACATCTCATCTTCCGCAAGATAAATTTTCGAAACACTTATTTCTTTTGAAGCATTGAAAAAAGGAAAAAAAAAAAAAAAAAAAAAAGAACAGAACCAGCAAAAGCTTCCGCAGCACGTGCTCCATTTGTTCTATTGTTAACTACACAATACATGAAGATGGAATCTTGACATTTGGAAATCAATCGCCCATGTTCAGCAAATGTTATGAATACTTTACGTTACATCACAAAGATTATCATTTTTGGTTAAAGTGTACATGAGCAAAAGTAGGAATGTGACTCTCAGTCTGGTTATATAGCAAAGATAATAATTTAGCTAAAGCTCTTAGATAACACTTTTACATTCTGTTAGATACTTCATATGATTTTTTTTTAATGCTACGTATAGTGTGCAGTTTTGTGAATAATGGAGGGAAGTAAATTTGTTATGATAGTCAAGCTTTAATGTATATTTCATTTCCTTATCGATCTGTAATGAAACTAGTTGTTTTAAATTCTTATTTAATGCTAGTCAATATGATTCTTAGTGATTATTTCTTTATATAATTGGCACTCTTTAATATTCACTCGCAAGACGTACACTGGACAATCAGTTTCTTGAAATTTATTGAAGATATATAAAAAATCTGATTTACTCACTTTAATTTTGAGTACATTTTATACACGATCGCGCCTTCTTAAATAGAATTTAAAGAAAAATAAAATTAGTAGATAAAAAGTAGTTTTAGGTTTGTTCATAGTCTCAACAAAGTTATTTTCGATAGCAATTTTAGTAAAAAACTTTAGTTTCATCTGAAATTTGTAGTTCCGAATATTTTATGCTAAAAACATAATATAAATTATATTTATTCATATATCTGTATATGCAGCGAATATACTATGTAATTTGCTTCAGTTTGCTTTATGAACCTGTTCATCACGTTTTTATTGAACATGACTCTCTCTTTTACAGTTTATCTATATTGCTTTAACTTTTTCATTGGAATAAAGTTTTATCTTCCGAGAAACAAAATTTAAAACATATGCTGTTGTTTAATTATACAGAATCATAAAAATACAGTGTTCTAAAATTTCCTACCTTACGTTGAGGGAAAAAAAAATAGAAAGCATTTAAAAGCTTAATGCTTACAACTATCTTTTTGGGAAGAAATAAGACATTAGCAAACACATGCACACATTTCAAATTTATGAAAAATTTGGTCAGTTTTAATATCTTTGCTTACGTTATGCTACGTTAATTCAGTGGACACGGCGAAGCTTATTTCTAGGTGTTTTCGCTTCTGATAATTTTATTTTATTTCCGAATACCAAATGCATCTTTTTCATGTTCAGAGTTGTGAAATAAATTCAACCTAAATATGGAGGGGATGCTTTCGGTAAAGATTTTGCTTTAATGGACATAGTTTCTTACGATTGGATTATAAAAATCTCGTAGCTGTTGTAAAACAAATGAAGCTATAATATCTCTAGTCAAAGAAGTGAACTGTAAGTACTATTTTACCTTCTTCATGTAAATAAATTTGGTTACTGCTTTAATTATATCTCACAGCTGGTTTAACCATGATTGCATTTCTGTATTCTGACTGTACTCTGAATTCGCTTATAAATAGAGACTATAGAGAAATTATGTTCTATTTATTAAAAAAAAAATATTTTGTGTATAAAGATGTATGTAATGTATTTGCCATGATTTAAAATATATTTTCTTGGGTTAATAATCATGGATTACAGCTCTGATAATAAAAAATGAAGAAAACGAATAATTAAAACATAATTTTAGCTGTGCACTATTTAACATTATATGTACAGCTGCGAAAAAAAAAGTCCCACTTGTACTTTTTTCGGCCGTCGATCGTCGTACAGCAAAGTCACAGATACCAATCGTTTTCGATTGACGTACACTTTAATTTGCTATGCATAAAAATTACATAAGGTACCATCTACATATTAAAATTCACACCAACTTTTTTTCCCAATAGCAACCCCTAGATTTCACTTCATATTTAAAAAATTTAGCTCATTTTTACCCCGGACACCCATTTTCAATAAATTTGAACCGAAAATGGGTGAGTTATGAGCACCCAAAATCCCCCTCCCCATATGTTAAAATATTTTTTCATACTTTAAATCATATATAATATTGATAATAAGAAGCTGATTTTTATTCCTACTATTAGAACTAAACGACCCAAACATAATTCACTATTATGATGATTTTTTTAATAAAATATTAGTATGAATTATGAATTATTAAATTAATATTCAAAAAAATTATGAATAGCGACCTAGCCAAATTTCGATGGAAATAGATGCAGAAAGTAATATTACATGGCTGTGCAAAATTTCAAATTTTTACGTTAAGTAGTTTAATTTATATTAAATAAAATGTGTTATTTTCATGAGTTAAGGGACCATATATAAATTTATTAAGTGAAATTTTTTTGAAAACTCTTTAAAATAAGCGTAAATTAGATTTCTTTTGCTCAAAAACACAGTAAAAGATAGCGGTATTAAAAAAAATCAAATTTTGAAGCAAATAAATTACAGGTTTTTAGAGTTTGATGGTGATTCTATAAAGCTTCTATTGTTGCGTCCGCTATCATATCCCCCCAAATAAAATATTTTCCAGGTATAGAATTAGATGCAGTAGATGTATATGTCTTATAATACAATATCCTATTTCTGAAAGACTAACATCCTCAACATTACAGGCATGAATTTGACGTTTTTAATATTGGAAACCTTAGGTCTTTGGACTTCCCCATATTTTCGCAAACATTCAAAAAACATTCAAAATCACGTTTTTCTGTCTATATTGCTCATTTTAGACAATAATATTAAATGAAGAAAGTGAAATAACAAACACAGTGATAATATTGGCTCAGCAAAAAAATAACTGCGTTTTTTACATGAAATTCAAACAAATAAATTTTCAATCATGAAACCGTTCTTCTAGTTCGACCGTAGCTGAGTAACAGTCATGCTTGCAGTCAGAAGAGTAGAGAACAGCCTCTCACTCCTGCCAACATTTCACCTGTCTAAGAGAACCATGAAGTTAAATACTTGATAACAATTTCAAAATTAGAAAGATTTTCAGAATCGTGAGCAGTCGTTTTGCATTTTTCCTTTAAGTCTTGAGTACTAGCCAAGGAAGTTATGAATTCACGGGTCATTTGGACCTCTGACTAAACATTCTACTTTCTACCCTTGATATTCTCAGTACAAAAAACTTTAAGAGAGATGGTAACAAAATTTTCCTTGAAAATAACATTTATTTCTTTTAACTCTCTCGAGCGAAATGAATGAAAGGCGAAAAGATCAGAAACTACAAATAGCGCTTTTCAATTTGTAGAAAGTCCCTTAAAAACGCGCAAAAAAATAACTCGCAATATCTCCGGAAATTATCGTAGAAAATTGGTGAAAATTTATATTTAGGGTAATTTGAAGGTTTTCTTTCGTTTAATAAAGTCAAAATACACTGTTGCCACTGAGAAAAACGAAGTTGATGCATAATTAAATATGAAGACGGCCCCTTATGCAAATTAAATTAATAGTAAATTAAAGTATGCGTTATTTGAAAACGAATGGTGTATATAACTTTGTTGTACGACAAACGATTCCGAAATAAAGAGCAAGTGGGACTTTTTTTTTTCGCAGCTGTACATGTATGTACACTTTCTTAACCCATTTATGCCTAGTGTCCCTTTTTTGGGACGGCATTTTCGCTATAAGTCGAAAACGTTATTTATTTTTCCTAGCCTTTATTCATGAGTATTGAGCCTCAACTCTACAAAATATTTTAACATGACCAAGTAGGATGTTGATATTTTGATTTTTATGCAGAAAGATTTAAAAAGAAATTAGCCCTTGTCCAAGAAGTTGACATCAGAAATTTAGCTATTATTGCTGGTATTGGCAAAAACCGAAGAAAGTCGCAAAAATCACTGGGCACGAATGGGTTAAGCGAAAATGGATAGATTTTTTAGTGAAAATGAGAATAAATAAGATTATTTTTAAAAACATGCATCACTACTTGCTCTTTGGTTTTTCTCGCGCCCCCTGCAGACGCTCTGCGCCCCACAGATTGAGAAACGCTGGCCTAAGGAATTGGTGGGGGAAGGATGCTAACAAAGCAGTGCTACATGCAAGAACTTGTAAGATGAAACCTTGCAAAAACATTATAGAGGGGGCATTTCAAAGGGGAAAGCCCTTTCCTAAGTGTTTGCAATATAAACTTAAACGAAAAATATTTTTTCAATTTTTTTTTTCGAAAATGTTAATTTTTCGCTAAATTCTTCTTCAGTCGTTTTGGCGCCCCCTTTACCTTGGCGCCTTTGTGCGGTGCACAACCTGCACACCCGCTAGCGACGGGCCTGAGTATTAATAATGATCCATGTGTAGGATGTTGATATTTTGTAGACCAAGTAGGATGCTGATATTTTGATTTTTATGCATAAAGATTTAAAAAGAAATTATCCCTTGTCCAAGAAGTTGACATCAGAAATTTATCTATTATTTCTGTTATCAGTAAAAATCGAAGAAAGTCGCAAAAATATCCAGGCACAAATGGGTTAAAACAACTCTGGTGTTTTAGCACCAGACTATCAGACCACCTCCACCCCCCAAATATATATATATATATATATATATATAAAATTATTATTATTATTATTATTATTGAAGCAGGTGGTGCAGTTACAAAACACTAATTCTATACTTTAAAAACTAAGAACGCGTAAAAACTCTGTTAACGTTGTGTATCCATCTACCTATACACACATTTATACATATATATATATGGAAAATTTGGACTAGGACAGCTTTCTCTCACGTGTAAAATAACTACATGAATAAAGTGATTCAATTTCTATTTGAATTTATTACAATGCACTGTTATAAAAAATCTGCATTTGACAGACAATATGAACCTGGGTTTCACGTTAGAATCACCCTTATTGGTGAATTAAGAATTTTTGCTGTTTTTTTACGGAAGTTCTGTTAAAAAATGAAAATTATCTGTGATTCTTTTGAAAGTCTAGTTCTAAAAGGGCATTTTCCGTTCTCGTTCTGGCACCTACGATCTTGGACTAATGAATTGTCTCCGAGTCACTTTCGCTCGTAATCAAATTAATATCCACAAAGCTGATTTTTAGCGTATTTGAATGCAAGATGTTCGTTGCTCATTTTGCTTGCAGTTCAAGTTGGAGTTAAGATCCCTTAAACGTACAAAAATATCGTTGCATGACGCATGTTACAGACGACTGCAGATAACTGGAGTATAATATTTTACTTAATGCTAAGTCCTTTTGCTGTGGGTGCTACGTTAACCTCACACTCTGATGTTTTCCCCCTGTGTTTTTTGTTTCCTTTAGAACGAAGCAATAACTAATTAGCAACATGACCAAACGATAGTAAAACTGGGAACTCAGCAAATTATCATCTTTCATAAAAATGCAATATAAGTTCTTTATTCACGCAGAGAAAAGAGGGGAAAATGGAGATGGAAAGAAAAAATGATTTGACATTTACTGAAGCTAAATTCGGTGTTTCCCAAGGAGGATAGGTATAATGGAGATGGCACACCTTGACGAAAACTTTCTCCAAATCCAGTAACCCTAGGCAGCCCATGCTATCCAAATTAAGCCCAAACAAACCCACGTTTTTGAGTTGTTTACTATGTGTTCTTGAGTGCATTCGATTAATCTTTAAGATGTTTACTATTAATTTTATTTTAATATGACTATTTGTTGCATCGAGGGGTGTTCTGAGAGGTCTGAACTGCAAAAGAAATCAGAAATCACGTTGCCTCGATAAGTAAAATTAATTTTAATCTCGATGATTACATTTGTTCTTATGTTATCTGAGTACATAATTTTAAACTTATATTTTCTTCAGAAATATCTTTTAATTTTATTTTAACTGCGCGGAAGAGGGGCCCGAAAATGTTGACTAATAGCCCTAAAAAAATGTACAAAGAGGAAGTTTTTAAGGAATGTTTCAACGCCGCGGAGAATAAACTAGGATAAAATGAAACGGAGAATTTCATTTTAGGCATTGTAAACTTAATAGGCCAGTGCTTTTATTGTAAATGATGGCTGGCATATGTACTAGTGCCAGCACAGTGCCATTGCCTTCCCGGGCTTCTAGGTGCTGGACGTAAAGGCAGAAAGGCACTGGTAAGAAGGTATTCCGCTAGCTGGTGTGTGTTTGCTGGAATTTACCTAAATAAAACACATTTTTCTTCAGGCAGTTTTTTAAAGTCAGTTAGAGCCAAAATATAAAACTTAAATTAGTTTTTTTTCGGGGGTGTCTGAAAAAAATCAAAGCTCTTCATTAATTATCGGTATAAAATGAAAGTTACGATAGTAAAGCGAGAAAAAATTTCTAGGTATTACTAGGGTAAAGGCACCTGTAATTGACACTTTATGTGCAGTAATAAGAATTAATTATTAATTGCTAACTACTAAAACTAACTAGAAACAATTTTTTTTTTCAGAACTTAAATGAACTTTGAAAATTCATGTAAGGCATAATTTTTTACAGAGTATTGGAAATTTCTATTTTTCCTATATGTTGTCAAGGTGGCGACACCAATAATTGACACAGAGAACAAAATTTTGGCTCCGGTGATTGACACTTCTTGCTCCAGTCATTGACACCTAAGAAATGAGTAGAAAAACATGCTGATTTCATTTTTAATTGCAACGACGTTAAAATGACTAAGAAAATGGAGTGAAATTTTATGTCATGATAGAAGGTCTCTCAACTTAAATTATAGGCGTCAATGTTTTTCAAACATTTCGATTAGATTTTGAGATTTTGTGAAAATTGTTTCAAACAGTGTAAATATTTGTTTTCGCATCATGTAATTTCGACTAAAGCGAATGAAATGAAAATTAGTGGCAGGATAGGTGGTCACTTAACTTAAACTATACACAACAAATTTTTAAAATATTTTATTAGATTTTGTGGTTTTTTTGAAAATCTTCTTAAAATGCGTAAATTTTTTTCACACATCACGTAAGAACGACTAAAGCGAAAGAAATGAAATTTGAGCATATAATAGGTGAACATGCAACGTAAACTATAGCCACTACATTTTTTGAAAATTTGGATTAGTTTTTAAAAATTTTGAGAAAATTGTAAATATTTGTTTGTCTATAACATATAAACCTTTGAAAGGAATGAATTAGCATAATCATAGGTGGTCACTTAAACTATAGGCGTCAAAGTAATTCAATTTATTTTAATAGATTTTGAAAATAGAGAAAATGTTTCTTCATTCCTGAAAAATTCTAATGGAATAGAATGAAATTTGAAATTATGTTATGAGGCAAGTTAATGTGTGAACTATAGATGCAAAATTGTTTAAGATATTTCAAGGATTTTGAGATTTTGTAAAAAAAAAAAAAAAAAAAAAATGTGTAAATGTGTGCTCTCGTATCCCTCAAAAACAGATTTAGAGAAAAGGAATGAAATTTAGTAACACTATGTAATCAGCTAACGGTAACGGTAAAACAATAAATGCCTAATTTTATTTTATTTTATTTTATTTTTTGAGTTTGACTAAATTTTACAACTTTGCAAAATTGCATTAAAAAACATGGAATCACTATAAGGCTTCCGTAGTTAATATATTAGTTATCAATTTAATTTTTAAAAATTTCTTCGAATTTTTAATGTTTATTTGGTGTTTTCGATTTTTTGAAATTAGTGCAGTTTTCTGGAGGCATACTATTAAAATATCTGTAGTGAATATAACAAAATTTAGTTATAGGATAGGAATGACCTCTTGACAATAATGTCAAGAGGTCATTCCTATTTCCTAATTTTCCCTATTATTCCCTATTATTCCTAAGCTTTTCCGTTAAGTTTTAATATAAACATTAAGTTTGAATATAAAATACTTTCTCTATTGAGAATTTCACTCAGCACTTACTTACTATCTAACCTGAAATCATTTAACTATAGACAGAAGTTACAACTTTGCTTTCTATACTTCTACCAAAACGCTACTTCCATTCTTTGTACTCCTATTAGTCCGGCAGCCAGCTGGCATTTTTGATGACAATAACAAAAAATCTGAAATCTCGTCCTGTAGTTCATTTAGCTATACATATAACAGAAGTGAACGTCAGCTGGCGCATTTGCGGTGGGTGCAGCCGCCCCGGCCTCCCAAACATGTAAAATAATTTAAAAATAATAATTATAATAAAAAGTTTGAAACTTTGTACATGTGTTTATCCCGTTGAATACAAATGAAAAAAAAATAGTTAGCTGGCTTTATAGCGGTGGATTATACATCAGCTGCCGACAATCAGCTGCATTCGACTGCATCGCGGGTCACATGTAGAACACGTCAACATGTAAAGAACATCTGTTAAGTAAAATAATAATAAAAAAGCTGAAATTTGGTAAGTGATAGTTAACTTTACCAGTTTCAGGAAAAAAATAGTCAACTGAATTTTCGATGGTGGAAAAGTGGTCAGCTGGCGATTGAAAGTTACAGCGTACTGCTACACGCACAGGCGTCTGATCCATTTCACTGCATCAGCTGATCACATTTACACCACGGAAAATTCAGGGACAACTTCTTTTGAGGTAACTTTTACAAAGAACTACTTTACAAAGCTCAGCTTTCTTGGTTTCTGATATCTATAAATTTTTAATGTTACATGGTGCGTCTCACAGTGCGTGTATGAATCGGCTGAAGACACCTAAATATATATATTTTTTTACTCTCAATTACATAATAAGAATACATAACAATGAGAAAAATATAGGGAAGGTGGCCCAAAATAATCCTAGCGGGCAAAACGATCCACGTATGTTTTCTTAGATACAGCTCGCGCTACCTATCGGATAGCACATAAACTAGTTGTGCCAAGTCAAGAAGAAGCAATGGCGATATTTAAGCGATCGGTGTATTACTTGTCTGAGTACAATTCTTCAAAAACTGGGTTTTATCATATCTATTGCGAGATAAGTACTAACTTTCTTATTTATTTAGAAATACAATATTTACAGAAATATGACTTGGTTGACTGAACAGAGTACGTTTTTCGACGTTAATTGCAATTATTTAGTTTATGTTTCTCGGCGAGTTCCAGTATTGTGAACTAAAGTGGGCAGTCATACTGCAGGGTAAAATGATCCATCGACTGAAGAAACTCCAGTACCGGCCTTAGTCATCATGGCAGCCGTTCAAACGCTCTCAAAATGCAAGACTCCCATTAAATTATTTAATTCATTTCTGCGTTTACTGTAGCCCACAATTTTTTAATTATAATTTTGAAATATTCCATTTATTGCTTGTGACACTTTTCTAGTTTAAAATTTTCATAAAATAAATTATGCATACTATATGATTGTAAAACTTATTTTATTTCATTATGTATAGTCATAATTACTTTTACATCTTTTTTCTGCCGATAAAAAACAATTTGCAATAATTTTCAAATGAAAA
This sequence comes from Cheiracanthium punctorium, assembly GCA_038373885.1. Classification (NCBI taxonomy): domain Eukaryota; kingdom Metazoa; phylum Arthropoda; class Arachnida; order Araneae; family Cheiracanthiidae; genus Cheiracanthium; species Cheiracanthium punctorium. The sequence continues at coordinate 82,613 of JAWZYV010012918.1, forward strand.
GATCATTTTGCACATGGGTGAGGGTAAAGTGATCCTTAGGACTCTTCAAAATTCCATTTTTATTTATTTATTTATTTTTATTTTTTTCGTTACTCAAATTCAGCTTAAATTATTATTAAAATATGTTTATGATGCAAAAAATAGTGTAAAATATTGTGGCAAAGGTTCAAAGTTTTATTTAACATTTACGTTATTTTGTGCAAGTTTTCCCCTTAAGGCAATCATTTTGTGCCACCTTCCCCTATATGTAAACATAGAAGAAATTTTCGCTTAAATTCGAATTTATTTCGTAAAAACGAAAATTTTGTAACTCAAGTTATGTGTAATTTATTTTTTGCTTAGCTGTTGAACACGAGTTACCTGAAAGACGTTGTTCGCTGAATTTTTCGCGGTGTAAAAGTGATCAGCTGATGCAAGTGAAATACATCAGGCGGCTGTACGTGGGGCTAGATGCTGTAACTTTCAATCGCCAGCTGAGGACTTTTCCACTACGAAAAACTCAGCGGACTATTTTTTTCATAAAACTGATAAAGTTAACTGCCACCTCACCAAATTTCAGCTTTATTATTATTGTTTTACTTAACGGGTATTCTTTACATATTGACGTAGGATCCACCGCTATACAGCCGAATGCAGATCATTGTCGGCAACTGACGTACAATACACCGCTATAAAGTCAGCCGGTTTTTTTTTTTTTTCATTTGTATATAACCTGATAAACACATGTGCAAAGTATCAAATTTTTTATTAAATTATTATTATTTAATTATTTTACATGTTTGGACGGCCGGGGTGGCTACACCCACCGCTTCTCTGTCAGCTGACGTTCATTTTCTTTACTTACAATATAAAATGAACCAAAGTAAAAAATCTCAGATTTTTTGTCATGATGACTCCAAATTGACAGCTGGCTCCCGGACTATTTAATGCAGACAAAATGTCAGTCTTTTCGGAAATCTGCATTACATACTAACCTGTCAACGACGGGTACCTTAGCTAATTATCTGATACAATTCAATTTAAAGTAATTTCAAAACAGAACTGTGCTTTAAATAGAAACAGGACGATAATAAACGTATCTTAATTTCAGCATTAAGCCAGCTACTGAGATTGACAATATTTTTAGAACTGAATCTAAAATCTCAAGTTTTGATACCTAGAACCCCTGGGGAATTAAAAAAAATGTGGCAAGAAATTAAAGATAAATGCGTAAATTGTTACTAGATATCACCATTTGCTTAAAAGTTCTATTAGATAAAGAATTAAAGAGTATTATCACCTTTTTGCGATACCCTCTATATTAAAAGTTATCTAGAGATAACCTTCCCAGTAGCTATTTACTATATTTACTAGAAATTGTATGCAATTATCATGAACTTGGCTAAAACACTAGTAGCTAACATAAGTGTCAATAACTGGTGAAATCCATTTTTTTTTACCCAATAATTGACATCCCATCTTAAATAAATAAATAAATTTATTTATTAAAAAAATCTCTACATATTTACTTAATGTACTATTATCTAATACAATTCAGTTTTTATTGATTTCTAAAAAGAAATGTTATTCAAATAGAAACAGGTTGATAATGAACTAATCTTAATTTCGAGATTAAGCCAGCTACTGAGAATCAGACTTTTTTTAGCACTCAATTTAAACTCTCAATTTCTGATACTGGAGAACCTCTGGAGGTAAAAGAAAATTGCCTAAAATTGAAGACAAATGTCTAAATGGGTACTAAATAGCACCATTTAATAAAAGTTCTGAAATAAAAACTTGTTATAATAAATTATCGGGAAAAGTGTCAATTACTGGTGCACCTACCCTATAGCATTGTATTTATGGCATCACCAGCTGATAAACAAACAAACAAAAAAACTTAAAAGAAACTGGTGTTTAAAAGATAAAATATTTAAAACTTAAAACACATAAAAGATACTTATTAATCTGTAGAAGTGTTTCAATCAAAGCACGCGTACAGATTAATAAAAATACCTTATGCGTTATTTTAAGTTTTGCTTATTCATCACCAGCACAATTTTTTAAAGACATCAGTAGCGTTAAAGAATAGCTTTCCTAACACTTTTCCACAGTCTATCAATTTACACTCAGAAGTGCTCAACATAGATTTTGACTATATGGTGTATTAGAATTTATAAATAATGTGCTGAACATTTTAACCAAACCTCTTAATGCACTATTTGAAGGCTAGGAGGGAAAGTTCAAAAACCAATTATGCTCAGCGAATATCTCCGGCCTGAGACCGGAGATATTAACCTTCTGAAAAACAACTCCACTTTGTGGTATTTTCACGAATTTCATCATGGCCAGCATGTTTTTTTTTTGTTTTTTTTTTCCAGGTTTTTAGCGGGTTTCTTTTCACTAGGGACCAAGGCCGCTAGACTCGCTATGCTCACTTTTCGTACAGGGCATTTGGCCAGTAATAAGGCTTACTCGTAAAAAGGCATCATTTCACAGTGAAAACCCGAAGAATGGATCAGATAGAATGTTACCGAGCTACCCATTGGTTTGATTTCTACTTTAACACCCCCACTCTTGCCAAGGTGTTGATAATTATACATATGTTTTTGGATTAAGGTCGATTGACTGCACAAGGCTCCTAGGCCTACAGAGGGAATGCCCTCCGTGGGGACTTTCTAGGGGATCCTAGCCCGTATTTAAGCAAGGATAGGATCCCTTGCAGTTACCATGACGATTTTTTGTATTTATGTGGCAACCGTAATTTAGAATTAAAATGGCGGTTTGAAATAGCATGTAAGTACAGCATTACTTTTTTACTTATTTACGTATTTTTTGGGGTTGCGCATTAATTTAGTTTTAATAATTAAATGTCTTCAAATTCCTTAACCGGTGCGTTTATCGCTAATTTGTTACTTTCGTTTTCATCTAGTTCTTTTGGGAGTGTTGAAACTTGCGCATAACGACTACAGACTCATGACTGCGAAGCTTGCCAAAGTACGGCGATTTTCTAGGTTGGCGAGAGCAATTGTAACCCTCAACTGAAACAAGCATATGTCACGTGACTTATGGAAATATTGCAGCAAACTCTATTTCATTTTTTTCGCTAGTCTCACGCTTTTCTTTCTAGAAAAAACGTTTGATTTTCCGGAAAAGATAGCGATAACAGCCAAATCTGTTAATTTTCTGCCCTTGTGGAGCTCTTATCTTAGCTTCAAGTTAGCCCGGAAAATATAATAGGGGGAATGGGTTAGTTGCACTGGGCAAAGGGAGAAAAGGGCGAGTTGCGCATCTGTTGAATTTAATCTATGGGCCAGTTGCACCCGCGAAAAGGAGGGTACGAAGATAATTACAGGGAAACCCTGTCGTCTCGCAAAGGGCAAGCGGTAGCGTATTTTCGAGGAGCCCCCTATAGCGATGGCCGGACCCGCTGATGTTTTAAAGGCCGATGTCCAGTTAAGTGCGTTTCAGTACGCTATAATGGGAACCCAATGTATTTTTCAGAATCTTGAAGACGGACTGGGGAGAAAAGTGCCCCCACTGAGCGGTGGGCGTGCTTTTGTGGTTTCACGCTTTATCCTTTGGCGGCGAATCCCGACGGGCCATTAAAAGTCAATAAATTCTTCGCCCCTGCACTGTATCCCCCCTTGTACAATGCCTTGACCATTAAAAAAAAAACCCGCTGCGTCCGGAAAAAGACGCAACTGGACCTCAGCCTTTAGGGATCTAGCAAAGGGACAGCGGTACCATATTTTCGAGAGGGGGGAGCGAGATAAGGATTCCGGTGCAACTCGCCCCTCGTTTTGATTGGTAGCTGTTAGCGGGAGTGCGATTGACCCTTGTCCATAATAGACCCTCTCTCCACCTATTCCTCCTTATTGTTCTTGATGTTCCTTGGAATAAAAAGATTTGAGCTTCACAATATTTATAAATATGTAAACCCTATGGAACACCTTACATATTTGGTACTTATGGCGGTTTTTCGTAATTTGACAACTCACGTATGCGTACAGTTAATCATTATTTTTCTTTAAGTTTGCAAATAAAACAGTACTTAAAATGTTTTTCTTTGCTAAAAACTACGGAACAGCTAAGATATCTTTCAACGAATGGCGACTTTTTTTTGATTCACACATGCGCATAATCGATAATCATTTCCCGTGTAAGGTTGCCATTAAAACAGTTCTGACATTCTTATACATAATACTTTGCAGAATTTCGCACTTAGCGCCGCGAAGTAGTTCATTTCGTAGTGGTGGCAAATATCCAGGTTGTCCAAAACCAGTGCTGTAAAAATAGGGAGGCATGGCGGGGCGAATGCCCGGGCCCCCCACACGTAGGGGCCTCAAAATCCATATAGCTATCCCCCCCCAACCTCTTGTTTTTTTTTTCTTTTATAACTTTTTAGATTTTTACATCTGATATTCTAAACGGATAACCTAGCACTCTTTAAGCAGAAAACACACACACACACACACACACAAATCTTACTGCTTACAAAACAGCTAACAGCTCACCAGCAGATCCGCTGTATTACAATATATACAGTTGATTTTGAAAATTTGAATTTACATGCCAGTATTTTAGAGTCAAAGTTCTTTAACTAATGGCCTAGTGTTCCCTTTATTTGCATTCTAGAAAAACATAATCTGGGCCTCAAAAATCCACTCTGAAGCAAACATCCTTTGCAAGGGCCCCTCTTATTTCTAAAAATTATTATATCACGTAGGTAATTTCAGGCAAAATGCCTGTTTTTTTCTTTTTCTTGTAATTATTACTTACAAACATTTTATGCACTTACAAAGAATGTGCAGTTTCATAATCAGTGGTGTACACTGATTTCCTGTAAGAGAAGGGGGGGGGGGTTATGGGAGTAATCTTTAGGTTAAATAAAAGTCGTACTCTATATGTTTAAAAATGTTTGGACTTATGTTAAAAATGCATGGACAAAGGGGAGGGATGTTTAATCCCCCCACACACCATTTGTGTACGCCACTGCGCATGGCAAATATATGAAGTTTCCTTCCACACTTTTCTAGAGTAAGTCGATGCTCGAAGATTACCTTTTCCTTTTAATGAGGACCTAAATTAGGAATGGCTTGGTATGACATACAAAACTCCAAATGCCAAATGGCATGAGCTGCTTTTTCTCGTATACCGTAAAACTCAAAATTAACTACTTAAATTGACACTATATCCTTTAATTTTCCCCTTCTAAAAACCAATGGTCTTGAGCCCCTCTTGCAAAATATTTTAATATTCTTTGGTCGTCCTTTTCTTTTACTTGTGTAATAATCACAGCGTATTGTACATTCTTTTACATTCACTATATTTGTATAAACACTGAAATTAAAAATGAAAATAAATGCTATACTTCAGCTGGAATTCGTGTAAAATCCATCAATTACGTCAGTATATGAAATTAAAAATACATTTTTGTTACAAATCAAGTGCTCGATTAATGGCTGAAAACATTTTTATTAAAAATAATACTACTTATATCACGAACACATAAGAGCTCTATTGATGATTTATTAATGTTGTTGTGTTGTGTTGTGTTAAGGCAAAGCTAAGGAAGAGTTCTGCTTAGAAGAGGTGCAATGGGCGGAGGATTTCTAACGCATATTTACGTTACATCTGGAGAAAACCGTCCAAAACTTCGAACCTGCATCGAACCTGCTTCGAACTGCATCTGCCAAAACAGCCGCACGGCAGTACAGAAACTTGGACCTTCACACTTCAGCCATCACTATGTTGTGTATTCTATCCACTCGTCCATGGTGGGGCCTGATTTACTAATTTCTTATCAAGTAGTGTAATTTTGTATGGCAGTTTGTATGCCAAAGCGTGAGGAAAAATAACTTTGTAAAGTTTTGGAACTCTTCTACTTCTAGTCAGTGACTTATTTATAACAAGTATGCACTTTTGTCCGTTCTTTGTATAAAATGTGAAAAAACAAAGGTTTTAGTTCTCAAATGAAAAAAAAATATATAATAAAAAATGAAAAGGAGAATAGGAATTGGAAAGTACTTCATGTCATTTTAAAAATAATACATTCCGCTCTGTGGGAAATTCGAAATGAGAATTTTTACAGCGTTCTGAATTCTTTTAAAGTTTTGTATTGTTTTCGTTCTAAAATATTTCAAAGCCTGAGATGAGTCCCTTCCCACAAATGCAAGACCCCTCACTAAAATTATTATCTTTGGGCCACTGCATAAAACCTACACTTAAGTATTGTGATTGCGATTCAGTATGAATTATAGCTAACACCTTTTAAATCTTCCATCTTGTGTACGAATTGAGAATTTTCATTGCATTATATTTCAATAGCTTTTTTTAAAATTCTCTTTATTTCATAATATTCCCACATGACTAAACATTGGTTTTTATCCCATATAAGATAGATTGACAGAAAATCTGTTTAACGCCTTTCAAGGCAAAACTGTGAAACTATCCATCGTTTTAATAAACGTAAGGGAAATTTTGTCAAATGTAAAATTTATTGCCTTTTTTTTTACTTGAGACACAAACACCTGCTCGAAAATGAGCAAAAGTATCTGGTTCTTGTTACATCTGAAGGCTTCTCAGAATATGTAATTAAAAAGGTCTGAAAATTGTAGGCATCCCATGGATCACATAAGGCTTCAATAGATTTTGGTGCTTCTGCCTATTTAAAACGCTGCTTAAAAGGCCAAAGAGCTTCCTTTAATTTTGTTCCGAAGCAATCAATCGCTGTCCTAAGAACAATATCGGTCTTTTGAAATCAGGCCGACCCCAGATTTGTAGATTGTTTAGTAGAAACAGTGCAGACCACCCAAAATTGCTAGCGGCACTTCTCTGTGGGGTCGGTGTTAAAGGGACATTCCGTTCAATTCATTGATTCAACTAGATAAACGATAGGACTGCGTGTTTCTGGTGAACAGACTTTTATTTCAGTCAAAAACTGAGTTATATCTGCTTTTCTTTCATCGTTTCTCTCATCTCTGCAAAGTTGAACCTTTTTAATGTTATGCGAGTATTTTAACACATGGAAAGTGCAGTGCCTGCAGTCTAGAAGCTCAGTTTATTCTAACGAACATTGTGAGAGAGATTACTTTGAAAGCGCGATATTCGAGTAGATCTGTGTTTTTCGACTTCCTAAATTTTTAGTAAAATTTGGAAGGAAGTTTGGTGTTGTTAATTCTTCAACAGTTTATTTCATAGGATTAAATCATTGTAGAGCTTCCTTATGCATAATTTAGTTCAATATGAAAAGGACTTGTGCTAGTGGGTCTCTCTCAAAAACGTAAAAGAGCTGCTGAGCTGAAATTAGAGGCAACAAACTATGCGAAAAGTTTGGCATGTTGCATTAGAAGTGGAGATTCTTCTGATGTGAGATCTATTGTATCAGGTTCAAATGAACAGATTCCAAATGAAATACTCTTTAAGGAAAATAATTTTGAAGAGAGTTCTCTTCAGATGAAATTTTAATACATTCGGAAGAAAAATCCAGCGACAATACTAATTTAGCTGAATGCTCTGACTCGGTGCATAATGCATAAAATTCAGTGCCTGGAAATACAACATCAGAAGATGAAAATTCTTTGCAACATAATGTGGAATTATTAAAAGGTTAGTTCATATTTTATATTTCATATAACATGGCACTGTATGTAAAAAAAAAACAAAATATATAATTGTATCAATAAATAATGTCTTAAGTTTTCAATATTTCTACATTTTCTATCTTACACCAGGCCCGGACTGGCTCCTTTGGGGGCCCTCGGCTATAGATTGAAAAGAGGCCCCTTACTAATCAATTTAGAGGGAATCGAATATTAGAATATGCAATATTTGGAATTTAGTCTTAGGTGCCTAAGAACCACAATTAACATTTTTAGAGCTTTTGGGGCCCCTGTGTCTTCAGAGCTCCCCCCCCCCCTCGAGCAGCGGGGTTCTTGGGGGTCCTCCACTGCGTAAAGACGGTAAAAAAATAAATAAAGTAAATAAATCATCCTACTACCCTGATATATATATATACAGTGGCGCCGACTACGTGGGCGCTCCGGGCCTCAAGCACCCACAGAAATTTTAGTGACAACTCATACTTTGAAGTTCGAAGATAGGACTAAAAAAACTTTTATGTGTGGGTGCTTCGAATCTCAAGAGCTTACAAAAAAATTACTTTGGGTGGTGAGTACCAGAATGGTGTAAGGATAGACCCATCACAGTGACGTATACAAAGAGGGGTAAAACTTGCCTCCCCACCCTATCTAATTACGCCAGTACGTATTACGAACATTTTTACAGCTTACGGAATTTTTTCGCATTGTTTCAGTACTAAAATGATTAATTTGTTCATTAGTTGTGTTATATTTTAAATGTTTGAAAGAAAACCTTTATCAATACCAAATCCATGTGGGTGCTTCGCAGTGGACGCACAGACAAGTACTTTAAAGCGTGGAAGGGGGGGGGGATTTCTTGCATTTGTAAGGGAGCGGGCATATGTCGCTCTTACGCGCTTTCAAACATTTTAGTACTGAAATAATGAAAAAAAAGTTCAGTATACTATAAAAATGTTCACTATACCGACGGCTAGAGGTAGGGGCCCGATCTTCGTAAAAGCCACTTCCCTATATGAGCACCCATGTCCTTTGGAATTCAAATGCGCATGACAAATTCCGATGACCATGACAATCAGTGGCGTAACAATAGGGCTGCAGAACGGGTAAAAGCCACGTCCCCCGAACGGAGCCCTTTTCGAATAGAAAGTCCGAAAAAGGGAACTACAATGTGTTGGTTGAGCTTCTTTACACTGAGGAAGAACCCCAATCCAATGAATGTGCTATGGTCCTGAACGGTGTAGTAACGCCACTGATGACGGTATGTTCTTTGCAACTGCATGATTCAAAAATCAAATTTTACTAAGTAACGGTTGGTTTTTTTTTATGTAGTATTTCAGATCTCAAGCACCCGCAGAAAAGTTTTTGTGGGTGCTGAACTCTTGCATATATTTAAAGACAAGCCTTAATTTGTATGGGAGCTTACGGAAGCTCAGCTCCACTACTTCTTTTTTCTCAGTGAATTTTTACATTAACTTTAAAATTTTAATATACTTTCATAATTGTTTCTGTTGATATTAATTTTATTACATTGCATACTATTGCAGAGGTAAGCAAAAATGTACTTAATAAATAGTACAGTAAATTAAGTAATTAATGTTGTAAATTATTATACAACGAATTAGGGCTCCAGTAGGTTTTTGGATAGAAATTAAACAGTGTTTAAAGGTAACTGAATGACAGTTGCTGTCTACTTATCGCTGTAGCTTGAGGAAAAAACATGAGATTTTTATACATAAATAGAAAATAAAAACTAATTCTGAGAAGCACTTGAAAATTTTTAGGATGTTTGTTTACAAGTTGCACTATACGCTGAAATAAACGATAAACCTGTATCATGTACGAAACTTTTAGAAAAAATTCTTAAAATAAAAAATGTTGCAGAACAACGTGTCACTCTTAGACAAAATTTTGCTGCGCAATTCCATTTTAAGATTTTTTTCTGAAAATTTCATGAAAGGTTACCTTTTTGGAATTTATTTCAGTATGTAGTGCACTGCTTATAAAGAATATCCTAAATTTTTTCGAATCCTTGGTGTGATTAGTTTACTTTAATTTGTGTACCAAGACCGTGAGGCAGATTTTGTTTTTTCGACATACACCCTCCTGTGGTTCGGAACTCGAGTAATTATAATAAAGTTCCAATAAGTACTTAAGTACATTATACTGGCGCCTCTTTCTTGTCGAGGTTTATAAGGACAGCGGAGAACTTATGCATCGTTCCAAACAAGTAATATTTTGTCTACTCAAAAAGAAAAAAAAAATCGTGGGTTCCCATATCAGTACTAATTTAGGGGAAGGGGGGGGGTCATCTTAAGCTTTCAAACATTTCAGTACGAAAATAATACATAGAAATTCAGTATGCTATAAAATGTTTACTATACCGACGATTAGGCGGATTAAAGGCCCAATCCCCCGTTTGCCTTTGTATCTGGGAGCCCGTGAAAAGAATGTCTTTCTAGAATTCAAAGTTTTTTACAATGTGATGTGCGACCGCCCACAGCAGGGATATACAAGATTATCGTCCGGATCCGAAGTCCTAAGTGCCCCAAGAATACCGGCAAACGGAGAATTTGAGACAAAGTCGCTGGCTACAATAAAAAGAAAATTTACACGGGAAAGGAAACACTGGAGGTGAAAGACTCACTCCCTTTCTGAAAATGTTTTCGGATCATTCTGATGAAACTGCAGCAGGATTCCGAAACGAGTAGGTTTAATGGTTTTTATTAGAGATGGAGAACATCAAGGTCTGTTTACAAGCACCTCTTACATCATGCATTTTGTATGTTCGTGGAACAAAAAAATATGCACATTCATCAAAAAGTGTCTGCGCTTTGGTGTTAATTGGATGAGACTGGAGATTATAAGGTATAAAAGTTAGTGTCACTTTCTTTTAAAGTCTCAATTTACTTTTCTTATTTTAAAATGCTTTTAGTGTTCAGTTATTTATTGAAAAGGCTGGAACAGATTGTGGTCCGCTCTAGCATTTCTAGAAGGCTTCAGTTTTATTTCCAGTTAATATTTTGTACAATTTCTGTTCTTGCTTGACAAAGTGGAATTAAGTTTATAGTACTATTTGCTTTGATGTAGCCGAAAGCTGTTTCTAAAATTATACTGAAATCATGGGCGCATGAACACCCATGACTGAAGTGTATGTCCCTCGTAACTTTGCAAATTTGACCTCTTAGAGGTAGAGGATAAAATATCTCTACTTCAGAAGGCTTAAAATCACGTTTTGAGGTTATCACTAAAATAAAATATGATAAATAATCCATAAAATTTCTCTTGAAATATTTAGTTTTTATTTTAGCTTGATTTATTAGGTACAAAATCGTAGCTGCAAATATAAACAACTCAAAATATTTTTTTTAAATAATTATTAACTCAAAAAGTTAAAATAAAACTAGATAGATTCCCCAGAATGAATAAATGTAAGCAATGTTTTCTATGTTGAAATGTATGTAAGACCATATAAAAAAAGCTTGGTAAAACCTTCAAAAGTATTTAAATACAAACAGAAATGAAAAAGGAGAGAAAAAAGAAAGGTTGTTTCTCTTAAAGATATAATTTTTGCAATTTTTAAAATTTGTTAAAACAAAGAGTAAAGAAAAAAGAAAACAGGCAAGGCTTAACTAGAGCTGTTTAGAGGGTACAAAATTACTAAAAAACTGGGAAATGAAAGAATTTAGAAACATACTATATGAATAGCGTCTTTTGAAACTTCTGATTTCAAACAGGGATGAGATAGATAAAACAAGAATAAATTGATCCTAAATTGCTACATTTGAAAACAAAATCACTTTTTTCACAAAATTTCCATTTACACGAGAAAAATTTGGCTGATTGCAATATTATTGTAGCATAGTTTTTTTTTTCTTTTTTTCTTCTTTTTTCAATAAACGTTGTAATATAATTATTTTTCTTTTGCTTTGATATTTAATGATTAGTTAAACCAATCAAAATTCATCGCTGAAAGAAACCCTTAATGAAAAAGTAAAAAGTGAAATTACTATACTACACGTATTTCATGTCTGATTATTGCAAGGGCAAAAGGGGTAAACGAGGCCAGGAATCATCGAATTTCGACAGAGAATCTGTGTAACACAAGCAAATTTAAGGTAGCTCTAGCATAAGCAGATTTTTCTAAAAGAGGGGAATTTCATCAGAAACACTTCGTTACTTTGAAAAGAATCTTGATTTGAATTGGTTTACTGTCATCGTTGCTAAGACGCAATGGTGGAGATTCTAATTCTATGCTCAGCGAAGCAACACCGACAAAAAGAACGAGAGTCTTCTTCGTTTCATCTTTCCAATGATTAGAGGGAACATGTTTAGCATAAGTTCAAAAGTGGGTTAAAATCCCTAGCAACTGGACTAAATTTTAGGTTTAATGCTCTCAAGGGAAGCCCCCTTATCGCCCATCCCTTGGAGCCGGTACTCAGCAGAGCAGGCTTTCAAGCAAATATTCATAGGGAAAAAAAGTATTTACTTATGGCACCTGTATCTTTTTTCGCTTGCCGTCGGGGATGGATCATCCCTTCCGCCTTCCCCCTTTCACGCCACTGCTGCAGACATATCAAAGGAGAAGGAATTGAGTGTGATTCTGAATAGGGATGAACGCGAAAAACCGAGCTGTTTTGTCACGAAAAACAGCTGTAAAGCTTTGTCTCGTCTTGCAAAGAAACTACAAATGTCTGTCTCGTCCTTTCTCGCATACATCCCTAGTCCTGATTACCCCCCCCCCCGCCCCTCCTCCCACGTACTTTTAGGGAACACACAGAAATTTTGTAAATATATATCAAGTTACTGTATATATAAATCTGTATATATATATATCAAGTTACTCTAATTATAAAGGAGTATATCCATTTTGGAGGCCTCTCCGGGGCCCCCTTGAGCCGGGGGCCCTCGGCGATTATTAAAAACTTATTTCTAAAACTTTCTAACTCCTACTTTTATTTTAAGTAATAGTAATGTGTTTATTTACTGTTATAATTTATTGAATTTTACAGTTTCGAATAAACATATGTACATTGTGTTCAAATATGAAAATTTAATACTAAAATTATTTATTAAAAAACATTCTTTAATACGTTGGAATATAAAGTATAGGCTTGTAATATTTTACAACCCGAAAAGTAAAACTGTTAGAGTTTAATTACTTTTTTTTTCTTACTTTTTTTTCTTACTTTTTTTTAAGACTACAACTTATAATAATCATAATATTAATTACTTAATAAAATTGATATTAATAACTTATAAATATTTTAATACGAAAGTATGAAAATAAAATGTATACTATTTACTTTTACATAAGCAATGTCATGGAATATTAGAATGTTATGAGGTTTATAGTTTAAGTAAACGTTTTACTCTTAATATATTATTATTGGTAAATAAAGAATTTTAATATGAATCAAATTTGCTACAAATAAATATTGCTATTATCCGATTACAATTTTTTAAAGACTAGTGTTTTATTTCTTTTGTGTTTTACTCTTTTCTTAGCTGAGTAAATGAATGACCAATTCAGTAGTGTAATCTTGCGAAAATTTAGGACGAATAGATAAGCGTTTGGAGTTGCTGCTGTAGTTTTAGTAATTTAAATTATATTAAAAGAATAATTTGCAGACTAATAGAATATTACTAGTGCTTTCTGTTTTTTTGTTTTTTGTTTTTTGTTTTTTGTTTTTTTTCTTCCCAGAAGGTTCTAGTAAATGCATTTAACAATTATAATTCTTATTTTTTCCAATGGAATACCCAGGTAAAGTAGTGCCCATGAGAGGTAACAAAATTGCACTTTTTTTTTCTTAGTAAGAACGACGCCGATCTGTTCGTTTGTATATTACCATTATTTGTTCTATGGTTTGTGCTGTAGTCATTGATTAAGCAAATGAAAAAGCTATCTCAAAGTTAGTTCACAATAAGTAGTGTCTTATTAACTTGAATATATACGTCTTATTAACCTGTTCGCTGCCATCGTTAAAAGGAGGCGACGGTAGCGATTCTCTCTTCTGTTCTCATCGTTGCTTCAAGACCTGAATGTTTCAATGCTCTTGTTTCGAGAAAGTGTTTCGTTGGGCTACATCATAGGCATTCAAGTACCCACACAGAAAGCAGCAACGGGTACAGAAGGGAGAATAGCTGTCGTCACGTCCTTGTAACGATGAGATCGTACTTGTTAAACGCTTCTTTTATTGCGTCAATCTAGCAATAGAAATCTGCATCCCTTTTCAAGTGTCATAAATGACACACGCCTTTCTCGCTATACCTTAGAGGTACGCTAGTGACTTCTATTTAGTGCTGTATGTTGCCTGTTGTAAATTGTGTTCTTAAAGTGAATTTTTCAGAAGTAGAAAATTTATTTATTTAAAATAGAGGTCAGATTAAAAAAAAATTAATAATAAAAATAGGATGAAATAAATACTTATATTATATCATATCTGTTATTAATTGAAAGCGTTTAATTCTGTCTTTGCGTACATACAAATGCATGTACGTGCTAACCTATTTTCATTTTTTAATTATAAGATTAAAAGGGCCCCTATATTCACTCTCGCCCCTGGGCCTCGTAAACCCAAGTTACGGCACTGACGAAAACAACTTTAACCCTGCCAAATATTTCAGATCGGTAACGGGAAGCAAATTCCAAAGATGGGGCCAGTCTACTAAAAAGTGCCATTTTGATGCAAAAAAATTACAAATCGAGTCAAGGCATTGAAAGTTGCAGGTAGCTAATGTGTATCTGTTCCTCTGAACATAAAAATTTAAACAATGTATTTAAATGTCTAAAATCTGTGAAACACATTTGCTTTTACCACCCGTGGTAGTTTTTTATAATTCGACAGCTTAGGCATGCGTATAGTCAGTCCTCATTTCTCACTAAAAACTACCACTGTTTGTATAAAAACAGTGCTTCATAGGTTTTCTTTGCACGGAATAGGGGGATAGGCAGGATATCTTTCCACCCATGGCGGCTTTTCATTATTTGGCGATTTACACATGAGCATAGTCGATCATCATATCCCGTGTAAAGCTGGCATGAAAACAGCGCTCTCCATGTATTCGTACACACAGTCCTTTACAGTATGGCGTATTTAGCACCGCGAAATATCAGGAACATAAATCATTTTATTCGGCTTAAAATCACCAAACATGGAATGCTCATTTTTCAATTTTTCACTATAGGGGTTACCATTACGAGGTACAAAAATGAGCCTTTTTGGCGTTTTTTAATTAATATCTCGGCTAATTGAAGTCGTATGAAAATGAAGTCTTATTTTTATCCGCAGATTTATCTGCGTCCATTGCTATCGGTCTCGAACCCATATACCACCACCCATTTCGGAGTACATGGCATGACAAGCTTTTGACAGCTGCGTCAATGCGAGTTACTTTTTTTCAGAATAGAGATATGTAATTATGGAGGAATCCTTCAAAATACCCCAAATGTGCAACATACCATTATATAAACGTAATGTTTTCAAAAACTAAAAAATGAAACCGTATATATGTTTTTAAAATTTTTTTATTCGATATTTGAGTAATTTTCAGTTAAATGGGGACTATTTCATAGTGCATTGCCGAACCATCAATTTTTTTCATTAGTTGTTATACGGAATATTTCCGTATAGTTTCTATCCAGAAATATGTTGAGTTTACCTGTATTGTCCACTGATAAACTAAAAATTGCCCGTAGTGCACCGGAATCACTTTCACGTTTTTTTTTTTTTTTTTTTTTTTTTTCTGGAGAATTTAATTCAGTTAAAGGTGATATTCAGGGCGGCGAAAAGAATGATTTAACATTTTCTAGAAAAAATTTCATTCACTAAAATGTAAAAGTTTTAATTCTTTACGTGTACAATCGTACGAACTTGGTTTAAATTTTAATTTTATATATTATTACAATTTAAATAGAGTCTGATAGTTGAAATAGTAATCTAATTTAAAAACCCGAAATTTTTCTTAGAAGAGAATTGATATTATTATTACTCTTCATTGATTTATTTTATTTTTTAGCCTTCAATCATTCAACTGTTCTCTACAGTATAGTTGTGAACAACTCCAGTACACTTTTTAATATTGAATATGTTTGTACTGAAACAGGTTTAAAGTGCTAATATAAAAAAAAAAAATATTCCGAAGTCTTCGATGAAATTAAAGTGAAAATTCGTCTCTCTCTATATATTTCTTGTACGGTGAATTCGTAGAACCAGTTTTCCATTAATTTCAAGTATGCGTGGAATTGTGGGAACATTCTTGAGGAACGTATGAATTCTTAAAAGGATTACTTCGTAGAAAAAATATTTACTTATCATACTTTTTTAAACTTTCTATTCTCTTCTTTCTTTATTTCTCTAAACAAACAATATTAAACCAATTTCACACAAATCAAACTCTTCATAGAGCCTCACCATGGCAGAATGGTTATGTCATTGAAAATGAAAGACGGCCGAAGTGTGAAGGTCCTGGGTTCGGGTCCCATCGCGCGGCTGTCGATCTAACGGTCTGGAGTTTTCGTAAGTTTTCTCCAGATGTAATGTGAATGCGCTTTAGAACTCCTTAGAAAGGGGTTTCCTCCTACCAAGGCACCCCCAATCCTTGGCAGATCGCCCAAGCGTAGCGTTGCTATAATAGAAGTATTTGAACTTTTCGTTTTTTTTTTTTTTTCCGGTAGAATTCCAAAACACGTATTTATTCTTTGCTTAGTTATTAGAAATCATACTAAAATCCAATCTTTTCTACGATTTTTTCTCTTTACATCAAGTACTTGAGTGTGTATGTCAATTGTTAAAAAAAAAAAAAAATGTTGAGAAATAATTTTTTTTCCATGTACAGACGGACCGACAAACTGAATGTATGATTACCTTTTAACTTTCTTAGAAAATGTTAAAAATTAGCCTTCTCGAAAAATTCCCAGGCCATGTTTTTCTGAAATTTTACAAGTCTAACTAGTTTTAATTGTTAATCGTTCAGTCAAACTAAATTTTATATTAAAGAATAATTAATAATTAATTGTAGTAGAACGATTATCAATTAATTAATCTTCAATTTAATAATTTGCAATTGACAACTGAGCAATTATAAAATGCATAGTTTTAGGACTGCCGAATCAAATCGTCAATCATTAGTTGTTCAAACCATTGCATTTTACCCAACATTGGGCTAAAGAGGTTAAAAAACCTTTAAATGTAAAGAAATACAGTTTAAGAAATAAGTTTTTAATGTAAAGAAATAAGTTTTTTTTAATATAGAATTGTCCCTCAATTAATTGATAAAAACATTTTATCTTAAAAGTCGCCAATAAAAACTTTATTATGTACATAATTCAGAAAACCTACGGAGGGGGCTTAAAGAGTTTAAAAAAAAACCCTTAAAAGTGAAGAAATAAAATAGAATTTTTTTTAGTGAATTGTTCCTAAATTAATGAATCAAAATGTGAAAATTTAAAAGTTGTCATAAGAAAATTTATTATATGAAGGGTGTAGATGCAAAATTCACTTTCTCCAATTAGAAAGCTAGTTCTTGAAAACACACACACACACACACACACACAAAAAAAAAAAAAACTTATTAACAAACATGATACATTGACACAATATTTTTGGGTTACACATAGTCCTAAGCCTGTAATTATTCTGGTAAATCCAGAATTTAAATTTAAATATGCAAAATTGGGGTTTTGCAAAAGTGGAGAATGTTAGTTTTGCATCTACAACCTTCAAATATATACTTCATCGCACTAGCGGAGGGAGCTAGAAAGAGAGGGGATAAAAAAGTAAAAAACATTCATAAAAGTGAAGATATGAATAGAAACATTTTTCAGAAATGGAGAATTGTCCCTAAATTTATAAATCAAATTATTTTATTTTAAAAGTTCTGGAAAAAAGCGTATTATGTACGTACTTGGTACTACATAAATACTCAGAGCAAGTACATGAACAGTTGAACTTGATTATAATGTCACGAAAGGGACCAGATTATTTATGAACAAATCGCCTGACGATGCTGTTATAATTTGAAATATTTCTAATTTTGCATAATTATATCATTTAAAACATTTTTTTCACTTTCGAAATGACCAACATAATAGCAGAAAATTTTTTAATCAGTCCATATTTCTTGCAGGTTTACTGATATACTTTAAGAAATTTACGAGGCATTCGTTAAGAATAATTTAAAATGTGACTTATCATTAATTTAAATTTAATAACTCAATTACGTTTAATATGAAAGCTACTTACTTAAACTGATTTCGGTTTGAATCAGTACGGTAACATTTATCATTGGTTAATTTAACAGCCCTTGAAGCTGTAGAAAATCCAGAGCCCATGTCTAAAGCCTTTGAAAATTAATGGGTCTTCCTGTTAAATTTCTCCTCTAAGATTTCAAAACTCCCAGGAACAGATCTTCCACCAGTATCCTCTCTCATTGGACTGCAGAAAACATTCTTCCTGTTTTCGTGCTGCTGAAGAAATCGACTGTTATTGCAAAAGGACTACCTGACGGATCAGGAAACTTTCACAGCACACGACTCTCAGTTGGCAAAGTTATCGCTCAGTTTGGCGGTAATTGATAACACCGCAGGAATAATTTTACTACATTTGCGCGTTGAAATTAGGGAATTTTGAAAGGGAAATGTTCCTGTTTCAAAAATTATTGTCTTGAAACATGTTTTATAAAATTTATGCTTTGTATAAATTTTCTTTTTGCTCTTGATAGACTGTTATGAATGCAAACTGATTTCTAAAAAGTTATATTACTTGTTAAGATTCGAGCATAAAATGACAGTGTGAAATATTTTTTATTTCGGTAACAGATTTTACCACGAAGCAATTAAATTTGTTCGTAAGCAAAAAATGTCTTAATTCAAAGCAGATCTTTGTTAATAACTTGATTAGATGTTTAAAAAAAACTGACTTCTTTTTTTTTGGGGGGGTGTTTTTCCCCTTCCCCTAAAAAAATCCTAAAAATGTTTCAATTTAATTATTTATTGATCTGCCAGCATTCAAAGAAAAATCCTAATTTTCAATTTATTTTCAACTGATCTGTCGGTATGATAAACACACCACAAACTTTGAAATTAAAAAGCCTAGTCCAGGGATGGCGAATCAATGGCACGCGACACAATATTTTGGGCACGCCACCGATCAAAACGATTTGTATTTTAATTAAAAATAACACATATTTTAATATGAATTACACATATAACCGTATTTTTTTTTTGTTAGTAAATATAAAGTTTTGAGTTGTTAGTGTTTAGTTTTATTATTTTCCCAATAATCACTAAGTGAAAGTTATTTGACGTCACGTCTATGGCCTCATTAAACTTTTCTTTAGAAGAAATGGAACGTTGATCCATAAAGGTTCGCCACCCCTGGCCTAATCAATTTTTGTTGTACAAAACTTTTTTTTTTCTTTACTTTTATCTTCTTTCTTTTCTCTTCTTTTCTTTAATAATTTATTGTGAAGTAAATTTTTAACTAAATATTATTATAGAGAGCAAGGAGTTTGGATTTACTTTTTGTTCCGTAAGTTAGATTTGGAGATTTTTTTCAAATGTAATTTATCTGTATGAGTGTGCTTTAATATGAATGTTTACCTTCTTTAAACAGTTAGGAACAAAAAGGCTCGGTATGGACTTCTGCAAAGAGGTACGTAGCCAGAAAAAAGTTTTAGAGATGACATAAAAGGTGGAAAAAGTAGATTTTCTCACAAAAAGGCTTGATCCCTGACATCCCGCTAACAAAAATTCAAATTTTTGGAGGGGCATTGGCCCCCTTTACCCATCCCCTGGCTACATCTCTGTCTCCAGACATCATCCAAGCGGGGAGCATTTCAATCCTTGAAAGCGTTTCGCAATAATTCCTAATTTAAGAAATCTTAAATCAATTGACAAACAGCGCATACTTTTTATATTCTTTATTTTTCCTTCAATAATAATAATAAATACGTCTATTCATGGTAGCTATTTTTATGTCTAAGAGTTGAATTTTTAAATCTGTAGTATATATGAATGACTGACATAGTGGGCGATATTGTGTATCCAATTACACATGCATAGTAAAAGTGAAAAGGTGATTAGACTTCCACAATGTATATTCTGATTTTTTTAACATAATGACATTGTTTTTCTTAATAATCCATCAATTCTCTACCTTTATTGATAATTATTCAGACTATTCTTAGTTTCTTAATTTTTAATAAAGGAATTTTGAGCACTTGAAAAAAGGACATATTAAATTATCCAAATAGGTGCAAATATACAATTCAAATAGTTTAAGAGCGAATCTTTAAAAAAAAAATTAACGAAAGATTTGTTCTAACTGACGTATTAAAAGTATAAAAAGAAAAGGGTTTTTTCTTTAATAAACATTTTCTATTATTGTATACGGTGAATTTTGCCTTAAAGGGTCATTCATGAATTAGAACACAATCTGAATTTTCGAAGCTCAATAAAGACCTTAACTTTTCAGTCTATATTCGAATTTAACATGTAAAACAATAATACAGTACAAATTTTAAACGAATAGCCACTGTAATACTCCAAAAATAGTTTTAACGCTTTTTTTCAGTTGAATTATTTTTCTATATTAATCTATAATAATTATGAGCTGCAAAGAGATATTATTACAAATGATGCGGCTACTATTTCTATCCCCTCCAATAATGGCATTTACTTATATATCGCTTATCAGTAGATATTAGTAACCAATGTTATTTATCAATGGATGAGTATTGCATTGCGTTACTTTAAATGCACTGTGAAATACATTTTTATACTGTAGACAATATCCACATTTTTGCATGCAGTGTTATCCTTTACATTTTACAAATAGATGAATAATACTCTGCATAATTCACTTATCTGCGCCTATCCAATATTTAAACAAAACTACTAATATTTAAAGAAAAAAATTAAGCAAATAAAATCTTTCACATCCTGTTTATAAAAGCATTCAATTTTAATTTATTACGAAAGATAAAATATATTTTACTTCTATTTCCCGGTTTCGATTTTGCAATCTTTTGTTCTGATGAGAAACTGTTGTTATAGCCTTCCTTCTAACCAGAAAAAAAATTTTTAAATAAAGAAAGAAGAATAGAGTAATGTATTTCGAATCCACAAATCTTCTATATTAGAAACGTCTTGCGCAATGGAAGAGTAATCATTCGTAAAATTTATTTTAATAACTGCGTTGATCAAATTTGAAAATAATTGAAATTTAACCCAAATGTCTTTTCATGATGAAGAAAAGGACCTTGCCCCAGATATTTACCGCTTATCAAGATGTTTTAAAGTCAATATTAGATTTATTTCAAAATTGAGAAAATTCACTTTTAAAGTTTCAAGGACATTTACACCGGAATAGGATCAAACATTGAGAAAAATAAATAATTGTGCATAAAGAACATGTAATTTTAAGAATATCAGCATAAATAGCAAACTTCGGTTTAACAACTTCAAAATCTTTAAAGTGATTTCTATAATAAAAAATTCACATGGCTCAATTTAAGTACTTTAATTTTTATTTTACATGAATCATAACTATTTTACATAATTAATTATATTTATGCAAATTGAAAAACCATTAAAAATTTTACTAGACGTTTTAAGCAATTAAAACTTTAGCCTTAAAGTTTTAGCCTTAGCCATTAAAAGTTAGCTAATTTATTTTAGTAACTATTGACTAATTCTCAGATTAGTACTGCCACAATACACGATCATAATAATTATACTTTTACAAATAGACAAAGCTTAATAAACTGTTATCTGTATTTACAAATTTCTTTACCTTTTTCTCGAAAATCAACCAACTTTTTGCTTTTTCTTGTTAAAATAATTAATCTTAAAGATATTAAATATCTGGAATGAATCAGAAACAACTGTAAAGCAATTAATCTATCCGTTTAAGATGGAGAGTTTACTGTACCAACACGTTGTATTATTTTTATCATTACTATTATTTTGAAAAGGTTAAAAAATTTAATTAAGAAACTGAA
This sequence comes from Cheiracanthium punctorium, assembly GCA_038373885.1. Classification (NCBI taxonomy): domain Eukaryota; kingdom Metazoa; phylum Arthropoda; class Arachnida; order Araneae; family Cheiracanthiidae; genus Cheiracanthium; species Cheiracanthium punctorium. Next base: position 104,197 of record JAWZYV010012918.1, read on the forward strand.
TTTCTAATTAGTGTCTGACAGGGGCGTAGCCAGAAATTTTTCATGAGGGGGTGGGGTGGGGTTACGACTTCTGAAACTCACTTATGTATACGGGTGTGCGATAAGGGAGAGAAGAATATACGTTTTGAATGGCAAAAAATTCCTCATTAGGGGGGGTCATAACCCCCCCCCCCAATGTCTGGGGCCCCTGGACATTGGGGGCTACGCCCCTGGTGTCTGATACTAAAAAAGAAAGAGGGAAAGAAATGAAAAAGAAAAATTGTGTATGAAGCATTAAAGTATTTAGCTTCAACAATACATTACACCCAGAGAAGAAAAAATAGTTAATGCAAGCGAGTTTTCTATTCTAATTGACGTAAAGACGAAAGAAATGTATTGTTCTAGCTTGGTAACTGCTATCTACTATTAGAATAATTCCTTTATTTTTATGTACAACTTAAATAATAATGATAAAAAAAAGTGAAAGAAAATCACAAGTTTTAAGTAACATCCGTCAAATGCTCATAAAAGATAGCAATAACAATGCTCCAAACACGCCTTAGTAAAGTAACATCGAAAAACTCCTATTAAATAAACTAAATAAACTAACTTAAGCAATACTCAGAATCACATCCGCTTCTCATATTCAGAAATTTTCTGATTGCATTCGAGTGTTTTTTTGTTTGTTTTGTTTTGTTTAATTCAAATTTATTTTCTCATTTCAAGTCGTTCTTGTTTGAAACTGAGCTCTTTTTTAAATTCGGATTCTTTTTATTTATTTTTTTTAAAGCTTGAATTGAGTTATTTACATTGGAATGGTGTCGGATAGTTAAAAAGTTGGATCCGTGAATAGAGGTATGAAACGGATCATTTATTTCTTTAGCCTGAAAGGATGCTGATACGGAATTTGGTGTATAGATCCGCCAATACTGATGTTAAACAGATATTTATTTCCAGAGATGGATGCGAGGCTGGAAAAAGGGTTGTTTAGTCCTGCATAGCAACCGAAAAGATTTTTCCCGTCTCAAAAAATCCCTATGCAGTAATGAAAAATGACTTGTTTCGTCTCGTCTCATCTCGCATTCTTCCCTACTTATTTATTAGGTATGCAGATGTGGATTTTTGCTTCTAGATCCGTGGATACGGATATTTTTCTGTTAGTAGGGGAGAGCGGGGCACAATGGGACAATTTTTCTTTTTTTATAATTTCCTTCCTTTTAATTAAAACTAAAAATTAAATGCTGGACTCTATTTTGACAACTTTTAGTTTTCATGGCCTTTCAGAATTTATCTTATTTTATTCTTTGAAAAAAAGTTTAAAATTAAATTTTCAAAACGAACTCAAGTAGTCACACTCTGATCCTTTGCGGGACACAATAATGCGGGTACAGTAGGACAATGAGTAAGGCATGGAAAAGCGTTACGTTTTCCCGTCGTGGGCAGGATGATGTGCTATTCAATAAATTGACAAAGGAAATAAATAAGATACTGAATATATATGTACACGTGTACAAAATGTTTGCTTATTTGTTCCGTAATACAGCATTCTATCAAGACGTACCACCTGTATACACACATATATATTTATATACAATATATACATTATATACACACACACACACATATGTATATATATAGATAGATAGATATGTATATAGAGGGAGTCCTAAAAAGATGGTAACGGGCTTTCATTTTTTATCTATTCGAGTTAAGTGGGTTTTGTAAATTGAAAAAATGTTCAAAATAAAGTTGGAAAGAAGTGTTTCCGTTAAGGAAAAATTCCTGTTGTTCATTTACAGAAAGTTACACATTTTAAATTTTTATAGGATCCCTGTACAAAAAATAATCCCAGATAGTAAAATTTGCCCCATACACTCATGAGGCGATGTACCCAATTTCAGCCTTTCATCGTACAACGTCTCAGAGATATGTTTAAACAAAGATGATTGGGGATATACATTATTTTGAATGATTGCTTTGAGTGGAAAATGATTGAAAAAATGATGATTGCAAAATTGAATGAGTGGAAAAAATTGATTGCCAAAGTGGGAAAAAAAAGGATTTTCTTTCGTAATTTATGTATGACCTTTGAAATGCGATGATTCGACGTAATTTTTTCCCTTTGACAACTATTGAAAAGTGCTTTAAGCCAGCGTTATATTTAACTTCGCATCTCTTACACTTTTTAGTATATGACTCTCAAATTTTGAAAATCGCCTCATGAGTGCATGGGGCACATTTTACTAATTGGGAATTTTTTCGTACGGGTTTATACGAATTTGGAAAATGTAACTTTTTGTAAATGAACGAGAAGAATTTTTTCTTAAAGGAGTCTTATTTCCGACCCTATTTTGAACATTTTTTCAATTTACATTGCCCACTTATCTCTAATAGATAAAGAACTAAAGCCCGTTACCACTTTTTTGGGATACCCTGTATATATATATATATATATATATATATATACACAGGCTGATTCCAAATTAGATTGACAAATTTCTAAGAGGGTTAGGTTACAACAAGACTGTTCAGAATCCCATGGGAATGTGGGGTCGGAAACGTCGTCTTCGTGTACCTCTTAATAATCACTTTAGAAGAACTGTTCGAGTAATAGTGAACTTCCTGACCACGGTTTTTCAAAAACAGTGCATCTTTCACAGATTGCTCTTGATAAAAATTGTTTCTTGAGAAATTCTTTTTCATTTCATTGATGAAATTCTCAGAGAAGAGGCCATTGTTTATGAAACATGGTTAAGAAATGAGAAGAACTCTTCAACCCTTACTCGAAAGTGATTATTAACATGTACATGAAGACGACGTTTCCGAGCCCACATTGATTTGTAATTCTTGTTGTAAGCTACTCCACCTTGAAATTTGTCAATCTAATTAGGAATCACCCTGTATACACACACACTCTCGATTGCTGCTTCTCACTAAACTGTCAAAATCATAATCAATAAACGTTGCACCAAGGAGCTAACAGGCACAAGAACTACTTGTATTATGACAGTTCATATCTAAATAATCAGAGTCCAGTTCGTAACGCTGCCGGGTTCGACTCATCGCCCCGCTGCATCTGTCGCCATGTTGAAATTTTGAAATAATGCTTGCTAAATGTTGCTTTTAGTTACTGATAAAAACGGCATTTTTATCTGTAACTAAAAGCAACATTTTTTTATACAGTTCGAAAGATCTCTAAAAAATTTACCTTTTTAAAACTTGAAGTTTCTTTCAAATCTAAATATCTTGCGAGATATCACGCCTTGAAAAGTAAGCAGAGAAGGGAAGACGAGTCATTCAAGCGAAGAGGAGTCATTCCTTGATTCTTTGAAAAAAATCCCGGAACATAATCTCTCGCGTAGATCGATTAGATGACGTCATAGAGACGTCATACTCCTTATTTAAGTTCTATTTAACTGAAAAATTTTGATAGATTTTGGGCAAATTTATTTAGAATGCGTAAAATTTTGTTTGCACAACCAAGGCTAAACTGCATAACTGTACTTCTCCATAACCATACTTCACAAGTTTAGCCATCAAGTTTAGCCTTGGCACAACATTTAAACATCCATTTGTAAGAATTCTTTTTTAGAAATTGGCAACGTAAAAGTATATTGTTATTGTTTTTGGAAGTCACGCTTATTTTTTTCATTGCTCTCACCGGACTGTTTTTAAATGTTAACGGTGTGGTATTTGTGAAATCGTATTTTAAAAGTGTTTGAGTGTTTTAGATTTTTTTGTTGTTGTTATCAGTGGCGGATCCAGAAATTCTGTTTTGGGAGGGGCTAAATTTTGAAAAAAAGCTTTTTTTACCCAAACAAAATGTACAACAAAGCAAAATTTTAGTCTAAACCCATGTAAAAACTTTTGGGAGGGGCTAAGGGATTAAAAAAAAGATCACTTTACATATTCAAAGTGCATAATGAAGCAGAATGTTACAACTTAGCAGTCTCTTTTTTTTGGGGGGGGGCTGAAGCCCCCTAGCCCCTCCCCTGAATACGCTTCCGGTTCTTATTGTCGTTGTTGTAACCGTTTATTTTGAACTCGTTTAACCGGTTGAATTTTGATTTCAACGTTGTTGGATCGTAACTTTTATTTCGATTGTCTTGGGACATTTGTTTTGTTTTTGTCGTAAATCCAGAAACGCTTAATTACTAGCCGGCAAGCCGTCCAGCACCGCTGGCCCGTGAAAATTCGCTTAAAAAATTGTTGACCTGTAATTGTAAACTAAAGTTGAATTGTTGTTGCTTATCCTCCTTGTCTGACGGAGTCAGACAAGATCCACGAGTTCGTTGACTGTTAATAAGTCGAAGACAAGTAGAGGATTACTAAAAAGGTCCTCCTTAGAGAGTCCCATGCTTTCCAAGAGGTGCTCAGGAGAAGCCTGAAGATTTTGGCACTTGGTGCAGGTGGCAGAGGTTTTCCTGCCCTCGTTGAAAATGAGGCACTTGATGTGACCGCTAGCAAGTCTTGAGAGCACAGTTTGGGTACGTCTGTCGCACAGGAGGTCAAGGGACAAACCCGGTTTTGAGCCCATGTAACAATTGTGGGAAGGTGGTGTTTTCCACTCCTTCGTAATTTTTTACTTCTTCCTGGAGTATAATTCCAACAAAACGTAAGTACGAAAGAGGGAGTTGTTGAAATCCTGCAACCCTCCTTAGCAAAATTATCGGCTATTTCATTCCCGTAGAGATTCACATGTGAAGGTATCCATTGCAAATGAACGTCATGATTAAGTGAAAAGAGCTTTAGTTTAAGCAGGATAGAGGAGCTGATCTTGTCGCCCACAAGAAGCCAATTACTAAGATGGTGGAGAGAACTACGGCTATCAGACAAGATTCATAGGTCTCTATAATCCTCTTCAGGGGGAATAGCTTCTAGTCCCAAGTCTATTGCAATCAATTCACTTCTGAAGACAGAGCAGCAATTAGGATTACGATGAGAGACAGTCAAGTTGGTTTGAGGGGTTTCAATACATATGCCACTACCTGCTAGTTTATCAATTTTACTACCGTCAGTAAAGATTTTAATGGCATTGTTAGGAATGTGGCTTAGGTTTTCCAAGGTCAATTGATTACGATGTTCTGTGATATAGTCTTTCTTGTTAACATGCGAGCTTAGGTTAAAGTGAAAGTGAACCCTGGGGAGTCCCTCTTCAAGAAAAGTTGAATTGTAAACTAAGTATCAAACTGTAAGCTAAGTAAAGGGTCCCATTTCGGGGGGGGGGGGTTCTGTTGAATTTGTAGAGTTCAGAATTGAGTTGCTGAACCACGACTCCAATTTTGAAAAAATAAAATCATAGACCATTTTTTTTCCATTGCTCTCACCGGAGTGTATCTAAACGTTACACGGCGTGTTATTTGTGAAATCGTATTTTAAAAGTGTTTGAGTGTTTTAGATTGTTTATTTTGTTTTTGTTGTAAGCGTTTATTTTGAATTTGTTTAACCGGATGGATTTTGATTTCAACGTTGTTGGATCGTAACTTTTATTTAAATTGTTTTGGGAAATCTGTTTTGTTTTTGTCGTAATCCCAGAAGTGTTTGTTTAATTTTGAATTCATTGTTGTGGGAAGGTTTTTTTAAACTTCTTAAAAAGTTGCCTTTGGCTCTCCCCAGTTCAAAAACCGCAGTGTTTTCAAACGTTAAAAGTGTTTAAATGTAGTGTTTTTGTGAATACTTATTTTAATGGATTTTGATTACAACGTTGTTGGATTGTAGCTTTTATTTAGGTTAATTTGGTGTCGGTTATTTTGTTTTTGTCGTAAATCTATAAGTACCAGGCGACAAGCCGTCCAGCGTCGGCCCGTGAAAATTCGCTTTAAAAAATCGCCGACCAGTAAGATAGACTTCGTGCCTCTGTTAACTGTGTCAGTCAGTCTTACGACTACGCGTCTATGCAGTAGCGTAGCCAGGATTTAATTTCGGGGGGGGGTTGTTTGCATCAAATTGTAAGCTAAAGTTGAATCTAAATAATAAGTCCTAAAAATAACGGTGCCAGGATCGACTCATCGCTCCCGGTGCATCTGGCGGCCATGTTGAAATTTTGATAAAAACGACATTTTTATCTCCAATTAAAAGGAAAAACTTTTGGTACAGTTTGAAAGATCTCTAAAAAATGAGCCTTTTTCAAAGTTGCAGGTAATTTCAACTCTAAATACCTAGCGAGATATCACGCCTTGAAAAAGTAAACACAAGCGAAGCAAAGATCAATGAACAAGATCGACGAGAGGTGGCGACATCTATGAATAATTTTGTTAACTCCGTCGCGAAGTGGCGCGTGTGGAATCATTCCTTGAATCTTTGAAAAAAATCACGGAACATAATCCCTGGCGTAGATCGATTAGATGATGTCATATACTGGCGAAAATACTCCTTTTGCGTGAAGTCTATAATTACTAGCCGACGGACGACCCGCAGGTTGCAAATTTCGTTTGCGAAGAGGACCGTGGGCCGTAGGTTGCACAAACCAGTCGCGAAGCGGACAGTGTGCTCTAAGTTGCACATTTTGGCCACGAAGCGGCCATTGACTGCCAAAACTGGTAGCCGAAGGCGGCTAGTTGTTATTCAATTAAATATTGAGATATTAAACACAGAACATATGAAAGCAGTTTTCAAATGACAAGAGTTGAAAATAGTTGCAATGACAAAACACATAAGAGAAAAATTCTTTGTAGAATTGAAAATAATAAAGTAGTATTTTATTAAACAGTAAACGAAACAAAATGTTTTCAAAAGTTCATTTTAAATAGAATAATTCAATTCATGAAATCAATAGAATTCGCTGAAATCAATAGAATAGTTCAATTCATAGAATAAAATCGGAAGTCTACTGGAAATGATAATTGTGTCATTGTTCTTTCTCTACCACCCTAAGCCATGCATTTAACTGGGGCACTGTCTCACTCTACTTCAATCAGGATGTCCCATTGTACCCCCAAGAAGTCTTTTTAAATTGAAACTCAAAAGTTGTGCAAAATTTATCGATGGAATAAGGGACATTACATGCATGCAATTAAGATAGTCTAAGGTTTAAATTAAAGCAAGGATATTGATTATTGGATGATAATCCAACTGCTCAAATCCAAAAAAGTAAAGCTTGTATGATTTTTTCAACAGTGATAGTAGAACAAAAACGGCTGCAACTTCCTTCCAAGAGGAATTGTGACAATAACTAACTAGCCTCCTTGGTGTTGCAATGCGGGTAAACTAAATTATGGAACTTTTTCCTTTTGAGCTTTTGAATCATAGAGAACTATATATCAACCCACTGTGCCCCCTCCTTTCCTGAATAGTTTGGAAGTATATAGTGCTTCGTGTGTTTGTTTTATGCAAACTGTAGAATCATTGTAAGGTACATTATTCAACAACATTTAAAATTTCCAGATCAAGTCCATGCAAAGCATTTGTTAAATCTAGGTATAAAATACTGTGACTTAAAAAAATTAGTTTTATAATGATGTGCCCCCCCCCTTTTTCTGGGGGGTAACAAAATATAGATTTTTGTCATTCAATTTTTTTTTTCATTAAAGCATTGAATGAGGTAGTAATGCAATAACTAAAATCTTTGAATTTTTTAATGTGATAATATTCCGAGATTGTACAGGATCAATTTCAAATAGAGAAAAAGGTTCAAGTATTAAAATATTCTATTTTAGTTGTTGTTGATTAATTACTGAGATTGCCCATTAATAAATTAACTGGCTCCATTAATTCTATCAACAATTTTTTCACATTAATAATTTTAGTTGGCAAACTTGATTATATTGGGTTGACAACAAAGTAATTGAGTTTCCTTACGTAAAATTCAAGACATCCATAAAATTCTTGCTGCAAAACACAACACTCACGAATATCTAAAAGTCCAGAACAGTTGGAACATTGTCCTTCAAGGAGGCTAGTCGGACGATATATAGAACCTCTAATCCTCCCTTTTTCTTTTCACATAACATTCTTGAGAGAAAAAAAATATGATCTATGAAGCTCTTGCTTTAAAATTTAACAAGTATGAATCCCATGTTTATGCTCAGCTTGCTTGTAACAAAAAACGTTTGAATTTAATGCAAAAGAACGACTTTAGTTTCCGGTTGATATTTTAACATTTAATAGCATTTATATATAAATTGAAATAATATGACGATGCAATGGATGTTTATTTGTATATAATATTCGGTTACAAATATGTATACGTTAATTAATAACAAGCTTTAGTTTTTTTGATCCCCCCCCGAAAAAAAAAATCATTGAAAGACCCGTTTAAGATCCGCCGAAAAAGAACATATACCGTAGAATACTGATCCTCGCATCAGAATGAAAATAAGCAAACCATTGGAAAGCACTATTGGAAATCTTGAGAAACATTTATCTATGAAAACATACAAAAGTTTTCCTGAGTAAATGTGTAAAAGTTGTGTTATACAGAGAAAGCAAAAACAGATTGCAGAATAAAAAATTATTGATCGCATGAAATCACGGAAAGGATATGCAGTGCAGTGTAGATTGTTAGAGGTACTTTCCTGAATGTATCATGCTGACTGTCAAATTTACCATGTTAAGGTCGAATGCTGAAATCCAGTTTCGCTTATTATCGTGTGATCTGAAATTTTTTCTTGACAGCAAAGGCTGAGGGCTTTTTTTTTTGTTATTTTTCTATCTTTAAAAATTTATTTGTGTTTGAATTTGCCAATTGAATGTGCCTGCCCATAATATTCCAAAAAACCTCTTATTTTGATAATTTTGAATTCTTTTCTGCCATTAGCAAATTTTATTAATGCAAAATACTCTTATCTATCATTTTTAGTCTGTTTTATTTTTAAAGTTTTCCACCACACTGATTTTTCATAAGTATTGCAAATCAAAAGATTTTCATTATTTTCATCGACATTAGTAACTGAATGAACAGCTCTTCTCAGGGCTACGAACTTACTTACACAACTAACATAAATGAAAAAAAGAAAGAAATAACATGCAGGGTGTATATAACAGTAAAAAATTAAATGGAATTTTGGACAAATTGAACAAAAAATAATGAATAAGTTTATAGTGAACATACGTCAAAGAAAAGGACGCTTATTTTCAAACATTCTTACTTTTCCTAAATTTTTCAGATATGTATTAATTATAAAAAATATCTTTAATACATATCTGAAGCAATGTTAAATTTAAACGGTTGTATCCTTATTAATCCAGCAATCAAACGCAATACTTTGGGGTATTCTTTTATAAGTTATGCAAATGTTTGGTTTATGGCCTTGAGTTTTGAGGTATGATCGCATTAAGGTGCCTACCTCAATTCGGAGTGAATTTTTCTTAGTATTGGAAAAATTTTCTATATAGAATAAAATTATATTATATAGAATATAATTAAAAACTTTTAACGAAAAATTATAATGTATATTTTTAAATATTTTGAATGTTTAGGCTCAAAATATGGCATAAAATTGATACATACGGCTCTTTTAGAAAACATCAGAATTCAAATTTAAAAGAGGTTTTTATACTGTAAATATTTTCCTGTGCTGTTTTGTGAAATCTCCGTGAGGGAATGGACCACTCTCATAACTTTGACAATTGCTATTGAAAAGTGAGAGAAGCTAATGACTTTAAAGATCACAGAAACCATGAAAATATGCCACAACTCATTGCTTAAATAACTAAAAATGAAAAATAATTTCGCTACATTCTTTTTAGAATTCCCATTCTCTAAATCAATCTTTTTAGGATATTTCACCGAATTTTCATAAGATTACAATAACAACTTTTTGAGTTGGGATATTTTACCATGAAGCGAAATCTTTAGTTCTCATTTTGAGAAAATACAAAAACTAAACATAAAATAATAAGCTTTACGTATAAGAAGAATCATGTCATTCCTGTAACTCAAGCTCTAAGCAGCTGCAGAAATTAAATTAATTTATATTGATTAATTATTTAAATTAAATTAAAAGCAGGAATTAAATAATTAATAGCTAAGGCATTCATATTTTGTATTAGGCGAAAAAGAATAATTGGATTTTTGTCCAAAATTTTAATCTTAAAGGTAGGTAGGCACCTAAATCGTAGGCACCAGTGATGTAGCCCCCCCCCCCTGAGGAATTTTTTTTTTCATATAAAATGAATTTTCTTCACTCTCTAATCACACACACGTATATATATATATATATATATATATATATATATATATGAGTTACGGTAGTCGTTACACCCCCCCCCAATGAAAAATTTCTCGTTATGCCACTGGTAGGCACGTATCATTGATAAATTTTAGATTATTATTTTTTATTTAATTTATTAAAAAATTGCAAATTATTTTGTTTTGTTATCTTAGGTCTTCAAAGATTAGATATTATTTTGTGAACCCAGATTGTGCTATGTGATTACGATTCCTTATTGTATGCCCTATCACCCCTTAAAGTTTTGCCCAAGAGTTTAAATTCACCCTGTATAATAAAAATTGAATACGAAGTTATTTATTTTAGGTGGACGAAGATTAACTACATTGGGAGTAGACATATTTTCGTCCAGTGTTATTTCTAGCGCCCGTTGTAATTGCCTCCACAGCGGGCTTTGACTTCTAATCCAGTAGATTGGATCAAAAAGAGAGGTGCACAATTGATGTTAAAACAATGTTAAATATAAAATTTCAAGATTCTACGTCTAATAGTTTTTGAGATGTACGAGGTACGTACATTCATACATACGTACGCCAAAAGTAGCCAAGCTTGGCGGCTTTTCGTTCTATTTTTAAGGGAGGCACACGACCGTTGTCGGACCATTAGCTAACTGTATGGTAGAATGGTTTTGTGCTTAAAATGGATGAATATTCCTAAAACTGCCTTAGATGGTAATATGATGGAATTATTTTGAGTGCTCCTGTAGAAAAACTATAAAAGTAATGACACTATCTTCGATGAAGAGTTTCATTTTGTAATCTTTAATAACACATATATCTTTTTTTTTTTTGTTTGAAATAGCCGAATACTTCTAAAATATGCTTTAAAGAATTTCTGCCTATAGCGGATAATGTATTGCAATTCATTTAGATGGCCCTGTAAATGAACTATTTACTAGATTGGAACCAAAAAAGAAGGTGCACAAATAGATTTTACAAAAATCGTAAATATAGAATTTCAACATTTTGCGACTAATAGTTTTTGAGATATGCGATTGAACGTATATACACTTATGCATAGACGTCAGGAAAAAGCCAGCCAAAGTAGATTTGCTGTCGATCAAAATGGATTGTACATGCATATGTACGAACATACACAAGTGCGTACATTCAGAAGTCTCGCAAAAACTCCTCGAGGTTAATTTCGAGATCATCAAAATCGATTTTTTCATCAAAATCTGCATCCCGAAACTTTTGCGATTACTTATTTTCTTTTTACTTCGCACAAGGAAATAAAAATGTCACCCCACCCCACCTTGCCTTTTAGTCGGGCAAGATGGGGTATAGCAATTTCTCTACTGATGATTTCAAAATTCGCAAGTGAACCCATAGAATGCAGTCAAGTTTTCTCGAGCTGAGTTTGAGTTTTCATTCAAAAGTAGTGATGTACTGAAAATGTCTTCACTGCTAGCGCGTGTACCCAATTTTTCCTTCTATAACGTCCTTCTAAAAAGCATCTACAGCTTTTGACTTACTTTTTTGCCACCAATTCCCTTTACTTGTCTTTCTGTTAAATGTTTTTACCATCCTATAACAATGTAGAACAATAATCACTTCACAGCAACCAAAATAAAACCAAACAACATCTTGCAGCATTCCACTGATTGTACATTTAAAAAAACTCATGAAAAAGAAAATACTATGGAGAAATATACAAGCTCTTACTTGATAGTGTAATCGATTATATACAGAGAAATAACATTACAGCTAATATATACAACTACATTATCTACCAATAAGTAATTGGACACCTATGATAAAAGAGACGAGCATAACCTATTCACATTTCACAGTTGGTAGAGCCTCCTTCTGAGGCAATTACAGTCTTAACCCACCGGGACAAGCTTTCCACAAGAGTTTGGATTATGTGGGCAGTGGTATTTTCCTGCACTCCTTGGAGAAGGCATGTAAGGTTCTTTCACCGGTTTTCGACGATTGCTGCAGCCCTTAATTCGGTGATCTAACTCGTCCCAGAGGTTTTCTATACGATTCAAGTCTGGACTCTGGGCAGGCCAGTTCAGTCCGTTCTCCCCATTGTCATCATACCAATCCATGGTGGACCTCGCAACAATAACAAGTGCCGTTGTCATCTTGGAAATAACAATGATCCAACCCGTAAAACTGCCACAGCGTAGGAAGCATATTGTTGTCTCAAATAGTGGAGGAGGAGTCAAGGTTGAGCTTACCATGAATTGGGATTGAGCGTCCCAGTCTATACCATGGGAAACATCCCCAGACCGTAATTCCATCTCCGCCAAACTTTACTGAACGTAAAATGCATTTCGGCAAAAGGCGTTCTCCAGGCATACGTCAAACCCACAGTCTGCCATCCAATTGGTAGAGATTGAACCTTGATTCATCACTCCAGAGAACCTGTTTCCTCTTATCTACGGTCCAATTTCGACGTGCCTTGCATCAACTCAACCGAGCAGCGCGGTTGGATTTTGTAATCAAAGGCTTACGGACGGCAGTACGACTATGGAAACCAAGAAAATGTGCTTCCTTGCGCATGATATTTATCAAAACAACAATCCCGGAAGCTTGTTGGAAGTCATGGTGTATGTGACCCATCAGTTTGGGGTGATTGTTCCGAAATTTTTTCGACAGCACTCGTCGGTCTCTATCTATTAGTTTCGTCTGTCAGCCGGGTCGAAGCACATTCCGACAATCACCACTCACCTTCCACTTCTTAATCACAAAAGCCACTGTCGATTTTGGAATGTTCAAGTCACTAGATATGTCCCATGAGGATCGGCCACTTCTATGGTATTCGATAATTACGCCTTTCTCAAAGTCAGACAGCTCTGAATTTCGTGGCATCTTGCATGCGACTAATGCCAATGCTTTTCCTACACGATATTTAACTGCAGAAGGCGTGATGTAGATCTGGACAGCAGATATTTTCATTTCATGGATGTCCAAATACGTATTGGTATATAGTGTATTATTGTTATTGTAATCAAGTATCAAACAAATATTTAAAAAATGCAAAAACAGAATTTTTTCAAGGTGAACAAAAGAAACACATTCGATAGCGAATGACTCAGCGTGCCCACTAAAGCCAACATGGCGGTGCTCTCAAACGAATGCGGTTGGCCGATTAAAAGTCAGCATAAGACTGAGTAACTCATCTTGTATGCATCTCTCCTATAAATTTAAAATCTTCAATATAATCATTATTTTTTATTAACTCATTTGATATTTTGAACATAGTTTGCGTTATAAAGAAAATCTCACGGCTCTCTGATGAAAAGTCATTATGTCACAAAATATGAAGTTTGTGGCTGAATGACTTACCCTCGTATATATAAGGTGATCATTAAAAAAAAAGAAAAGCTATCCCTATAAATGAACCTCTAGCGCACTCTTAAGAACCAGTGACAGCGCAAGAGAAGAGAAGGACAATGTGCTTACTGGAATTAAAAGTTTTAAAGTTACGTACTGTTAGTTTAACATTCTTTGGTTTATTACAGAGAATTGTGCGAACTGTGCCAATGTACTTCCTCTCCTGTGCTATCTCTTTGGGCCTCAACAATACTCATTTTTTTTTCAAGCGTTTTGCGTCGCTAATTTTCGTCATACATATATCGTTCCAGCGTCATTTATGGTTTTTCAATGCGCTTACTAGTTTTGCCCCAAAAAGAGAAGGAATTGCCATTGGAAAGTTTCAACAAATTTTCTTTGCAACCGTAACCACGAGAGCCCTATTTCTTATAATTCAAACAATCCCAATATCGAGCGCATACCTTCATATGTCAATATCCAAAATTTCCTTTTGATTGGCACCCCGGATAGGCCGCTAGAAGTTCATTTATCAGGATAGATTTTACATATATATATATATATATATAATCAGCCTGCATATATTATTGGGACTCGCTCTATGCGTTTAGTATACTTTCTCCGCAAAGTAATTTTCAGGATCAAATGTATTCGGTAGTAGAAAATTTGTCAAAAATAAATAAAAAATTAAAATAATAAAAGGAACCGTGGGAAAAAAAAAAAAAAACATGGCAGCTTATCATTAAATACAGCATTTTTAAATTAACAGAAAATGTTTTTAATGTTAGGAAACCAAGAAATATCAAAGGATAATAACATTTAACAAAGAGGCAACAGAATTTATACCACAAGATTTTGATGTAGCGCAAAAATTACGCAAGTTAATTTAACACCACTTATGTTGCTGAGGTAATAAAACGTATAACAAAAAAACAAACAATTTTACTTTCATTCTTTTCACTTCCTGATGTGCGAAACAGTGTAAGTTGGCGTGATAACTTGAAACGGCAACCCTTTTTCAGGTGATGCAGTGGACTGCTGGAGGTTAATTTTCCTCCCCTTCTTCTTCTTCTTCTTTTTTTTTTTTAATCTTTTTCATCTTTGAACTTGGCAATAACCATTATTTGAGGAGATTCCTCTGTACTGAGCTGAACTAGTTTCAGCATTTTGTTTATATTTTCTTACTTTCAGGTCCACGAATTCTATTGCCGAAAGTGCAAATGCCTTGTTGCAAATGCTTTCACAAACAGCAGTTTTTTCCTTTTATATATGCTCATCAGGTCTTGTTTTTGAGTTGAGTTCAATCTATTAAAAGAAGCGTATGCTGTCAGGAATGCTATTTTAATGAATTCGGGAGTATTAACCATTTCATTACTTCAGATGTTGCTGATATCTGACTCGAAATTAGAACAGTGTCCTCTCCAATTATACGCCTGTGTCTGGCAGTCGAAATCGTGCATGGATTTAATACAAATGTCCATTCGAATTTATGTGGACTAAGTATTCCATAGGAAATGCAATGATTTAATGTAAAATCTCGCTCATTGTCTATAACGTTTCTACATTATTTATATCTTATATGTGTACAGTGTAATCTGTTTGTAACGTTAAAATTGCATATAACGGCAATTTCCACTATGTGACACAATTTTCTATAAACCTTATGTTTAATGTATGTACAATTTCTTATGCCACTCAAATAATGTTCTCCGTAAAAATGAATCCTATCATAAATAATAATTTGTCATATTTCTTTCTAATTTTGTGTTTTTCCAAAAACTAATTAGTATTCTCAAAACTAAAACAGTTGCTGCCCAGTCGGTGCACAGAGGAGTATTCGTATCAAAATCCGGCCCAAAAAGCGAAAATTTTAAATTTGTTTAAGAACAGTAATATATATGTTTTTGGATAGCCTAGTAGCTGGTGCATCATGAGATACATGTTTTTCGACCATAATTCATATCCAAAGGCTGCAACACTCGGTTTAAAAGCATTTAGAGCAAGAGATTTCAGTGTTTTCAATGACTTCGTCGTGCATTTTTTACTGGCTCTTTAAGTTAATTTACTGATTTGAAACTTAGTAGAATTGTTGTAAAATATACGTATTTTAATTATATGTATCTATTAGTTTGAAAAATATAATGTGACTCTATTTTTAAAAATTCTAAACTTTTTTTCTATTTTTTTTTCAAAAATCTTTTTGAAAGTGTGTCGGGCATAATTTCCTCTATAATCGTTATTATTGCAGTATTGAATGTCTATTACAAGAAAAAAAAGTGTATGCGTGTAATCTTTACGCGCGGTGGAAGTAAAGCTTTCTTGACGTTTACGACACATATCACTCAAATGATTAAACTTAAAATAGATATCATATTAAAATTTAATTATATTTATTATTCATGTACTTTACAAATATTATATAAATGTTGTATTCATATTATTCATTGGAAATAGGTACTTGAATGTCATCATAATTTTTTATGTATGAAATTAGAGGTTTGTGGTAACTATAACGTAAAACATAAATTTTACTCTCTAAATTTGCTAATTTTCTTGAAAATACAGCATCTATCGTTGTACCGAAACGCGTTGTTGATTGAAGTCGAGAAGTATTCATAAATAGATCAATTTTTTCTTTTAAAAAATCAACTAACAGCTGAGATTCCTGAGAGCGAAAATTAACATTAAAATCTCCAGTAAGAATCATCGGTAATTCAGGATAATTACTTACCCAGCCAGCCACGATACATCGAATTAACGTCGCCGTCGACGTAGTTTCGACGTAATCATCGACGTTAAAAATCCTTGGATATGTCCACCTGTTTGCCCGTCGAGCGCTGAACTTCTCGACGGCGTATTACCCGCGAGGGGTGACCGTGAGAGATAACAATCTCGCTTAACTACGGCGTAAGAATGGAAAAGGGTGACCGCCAGGAAGAGAAAATCCCCGATATTGGTCGAACACTCGTCGCTATAACGGCGAAGGGAGACAGATTCTCGGAATTCGTTTATAAAATTCAGCTCGTAGTGGTTGATTTTACGTTATACCTTGTCGAATCGCTCCAAAAGGACAGAGAAAACCGGCTTATATTCGTCTAATAGAAGTCGTTCTTTAAAGACTTCGCAGAATTTGTCGAATTCTGCCCATTTATAAACGTAGTAATTATGCCGCAATTCCAGACATTCAGAGAATAGACAAATACCATTTACATACGTCGTGAAGGAATGGAAATTCAAACTGTTCTGATCTTGTGAACTTTTGCCGTTTAAAAAGGAAACATTTTATATTTCTATATAATACATTTTAATATTAGTTTGTTAGCTAATAAAAAGTTATTTTTAATTAAATGTGCAAAAATTACAAGTTTTAAATTAACTTCTAGTCGTTTAGATGAAGTTGTAAAATATACATTCATAAAAATTTGAACACAGAGAAAATACATTAAAGAAAAATATAATCTTGATTTTTTGAATTTAATTGATCAGTAACTTGCATAAATAGCTTATGTCTCTATTTTACATTTTAAAGGGTTTACTTTTTCCCCCGGTACATTTTATGAATTGTTTTTACTGTAGGTATATTTAATAAAAGGCGGGGTGGGTACGCTGTTTAATTCAATGTTATAAACAATCTAAATATCTTCATATATTGGTGAAAGATGGTGAAAAAGTAACTTAAAAATTAAATAAAATATTAGTAAATTTAGTTAAGTAAGGAATACAGTTTAAAATGCAATTTTACTAACAGTAAATATAATTTACTTATTTTATATAAAAAAGATTACTTTTTAACCAATATATGAAAATATTTAGATAGTTTATAAGAGTAGATTAAATAATTTTTTGCACCCTTTTATTAAAAATACCTAATACAGCCAAAACGATTAATAAAATGTACCGGGGGAAAAAATGGAAACCCTTTAAAATGTAAATTAGTGACATAAGTTGTTCGTGCGAGTTACTTATCTGTTAAATTAAAAATCAAGATTATATTTTAACTTTAATATATTTTTGTATATGTTCAAACTTTTATGAATATAAATTTTATAACTTTATCTAAACGATTAGAAGTTAATTTAAAACTTGTTATTTCTAATCATTTAATTCAAAATTGCTTTTCATTAGCTAACAACTAGTAGTATAATGTATTATATTTAGAAATATAGAGTGTTTCCTTTTAAACGGCATGTGCACCCGACAAGAAGTTTGAATTTCCATGCTTTCACGACGTATGTAAATGGTGTGTGACTGACATATTCTCTAAATGTCTGGAATTCCGGCATAATTACTACGTTTATAAACTGTCAGGATTCGACGAAATCGTCAAGGAACCACTTCTATTAGACGAATAAGCCTGCTTTTTTATCTCCATAGTTTATTATAGTTTTCCTGTAATAAAATATGAAGAAGTTTTCTATCTACAAATCCCCCCCCCCTCTCACCCTCCCACGAGAAAAATTTTGTCTACTTCATTACACAAACAGTTTTTTATTTATCTCTCTTAATTCTTTGATTTGTTCAATTTCACTACTCCAAATAGGTTTAAATTACATACTAAATGCACACATATTAGTATACAATTTAAAAAGAAAAAAAAACTTTGCATAAAGTGCTTTAATCTGTTTCATTGTAAGTTATGCCATAATGCAATAATAAGTTGACTTTTGTTATAGTAAGTTTACATTAAGTAAATTTGTGCTTATAATGAGAAAAAATATTTCATATGCTTAAGGTAAACAGTTGATTTTATGCCAATTGTACCTTTATATTTCACTCTATAATACAAATAAGAAGACTTATAATTAGCAATTAAAAAGAAAATGAATAAAAGAAACAAAGCACATAATTATTAGTTAAATAATTACTTAACTCACCTCTAAAATTTTGATGGCTGGAATTAAAATTTGTAGTTACCCCGATAAACTTTAATAACATCACCGGCCAACACAATTTAAAGAGAGCCAGACAAACTTATTAATATGCCAAGCTAACGATAAATCGTGTTAGCATTGAACTTGAAAAATATTCCAAGAGATACTTGAAAAATATCCACTTTTATAGTTAAAACTATGGAAATTTTACTGTTCTGTGTAGCGCAGCTGAGCTCAGCCATTGACTACACGCTGGAGCGAGTTCTGCCCTTGCATAAAAAACTGCGAAGTACGAGCCACGCGAACCATGAACGAATACACACACAAAAAAGAAAAAAAAAAGCATCTGTTTTCTGAGAAAACGGTTGGGGTGGACATGTCAAAGGTCGTGAGAAAGGACCCTGTAAATTCTGTCTCCCCTGCACTGTTTATTCGACGTTCAACTGACTATTAACTAAGCTGAAAAAATTTCTCGATGCTCCATCGCGTGTTTCTTCTTGGCTGGCTGGGGGGGGGGGGTCTCTTAGACCGCCAAAGCCATAAGCGGAAAATCGGCGATGTATTGACGGATCATAGACCTCCTGAGGGCGACCAACATTAACAGTCGAAGATAGCCGCCTCCCTGACCAAAATCGAACGGCTCTTTAAGACGTCGACAACACAATGTATGTTTGATCTCTTTTAAACGCTATTTTTTGCTGTAATTTTTCCTCGACCTATTTTCGACATTTCGACATCGGGAATACGTAATTTAAACGTGTGTGCACTTGCTGGGTTAGAATCCAGGAAATGCCCATGTTGTAGTATTATTCTTTAACTGTTTTCGTATACCATTGTTCAGTCTGTAGGTTGGGTTTGCATGGGGGGGATGTCCATAGTCTAGTATTATACTTTAACTGTGTTCTTTAACTGATGCTTTCCTCTGTTAGTTGGGTTCGAATGCAGGTAGTGTAATTTTTTTTTTTGTTGTATTTTTCTATCCCAGTATCCTTAAGCGTTGATTTCGTCTGCTGGTAGGTTTCGAATAATTATTCTGTATCCGTGTTTTTAAACTGCAGGTTCTGTCTATTGTTTGCAGCCAGGGTCCGTTTCTTTGTGGTGTTCCATCCCCGTGTTAAACCGTTGCTTGCTCCGTCTTGAGGTTGGGTTAGAATTCACGGAGTGTCCATTTGTTATTCTTTTATTTTGTTATTAAACCGTTTGCAGCCAGTGTTTGTTTCTTTGTGGTGTTACATACCCGTATTCTTAAACCGTTGTATATATATCATTATAAATATATATATCATTACTATATATAAATATATATATCATTATGAATATTGCGTTCACACAAACTACATTCTTCTAAATTTACTAACATTTCTTAAAATACAGCTTTTGGGTAAAATAATAGCAGACATGACATACATAATATTTAGGAGTTTAATGGCCTAATGGCCAATGTAACTGGCATTTGACAAATAATAATATCCCTTCGCTTCGAAACTATTGCCTATATTCATTACGAAAGAGTATTATAAGACAATTATGTAATTAAAACACGTCTGAAGCCAGTAATTACTATATATCACGCTCATAAGTCTATGTATTTAATTTTTTGAAGTTCTGCTAATTCAACGATCCCCATTTACTTCGCCTCGATGGAAATACAAACAACCTGAGATGCGCAGAAGCAGAAGATGCGCAGTTACACAGTGTGCGTAGCGCCATCTGTTTGCAACAACGGCGTTATCCAACTTTCTAAGCGAAGTGTCCCCTCCTATAAATTTACCTTCGTGGGATCTAAGTATAATCCTCCAACAGTGTTCTTAAACGAAAATTTCCCTTTGCTGTTTAGGTTCATTTGCAGCCACTGTCCCTTTAATTGTGGTGTTCCATCTCCTTGTTCTTAAACCGTTGTTCTGTCTTGAAGTTGGGTTAGAATCCAGGAAAAGTGTTCTTAAACTGACGTTTCCAACTACTGTTCCGGGTCGATTGCAGACAGGTTCCATTTCTTTGTGCTTTTCCAAAACCATGTATATTATTCATCTAAAAATAAGGATTATCGAAAACCTCCTGTGAGGCTGCGATTACATGTAAAATATTATGCTGGATGTACCTTCAAAACGCTTATTAATATATAAATAAAGATTGATGTCTCAAAGATACGGCTCTGGACTGTTTTTCTCGCCGTTTCTTTCTCTAACAGGTTCCCTGTATTTTTACATGATGAAGTCGGTGAAAGGAGCGAGCGGTCAAAAATGTAGGATTTTCTGTGGTTCTTCTTTTTCAGGCGAGCTTGACGTATGACATATACGTCACTTCCTTTACTGTGCGCTACTTCCGTCAGAAAAAAAATCTCAGTTACTTCCTAGTCATGTCTAAAGAAGTTTTACTTCAATAAAAGAATAAAAACTAAAGAGAAAATTTAAAGTTCAAATGAGATTTTGAGTAATCAGAAAAACTAAGACAATAACGACAACAGAAAAAAATCTTTCATAAAATGACATACGAATTCCACGATTAGCTATTAAACTTTTATCCTTAAATTAAAAATATATCGATTTGCCTCAAGGCCTTATTACACGAAGGAATTTTGGTGCGATTTGGTTGCTGCAACCAGTTGCAGAAACCTCTTTCCTGGAAATTTCCCTCGGTTACCTAGGGAACTGTCAATTCCAACTTTTTCGTTCAGAGGGGAAAATATTGCAGCTTGCTGGAATTCCAGCCAATCGTAGTGCTTCCTATTTCGACGTCACAACACAAGATGGCGGAAGAGTCAGCGTCAGCCATACCGCTCGTAGTAAAAGGGATCAGCGTGTGCGAAAACAAATGTCCGTGAAATGGAATATCGACATGGGAATTGCTTTAATTGACGAAAATAAAAATAAATAACAATCCGATCCGAAGATAGACACAAAGTATAAACAACCAACGATATGTTATTTATAATTACATGCTCTAACTACCGCCAATTCGGCGAATCTCCGGCCTTTGTGAACACAGCAGAGTTTGTTTACTATGGTAACCCTGCGTTCTCACAGACTTGCGGGAACGAATTGCAGCAACTGGTTGCTGCAACCAAAATTGCTCTAAATTTTGTCCGTGTAAAGGCGCGTTTCGACTAGGTCGTAATTTTCGCTAAATCGCTTACCGCCGCTAAAAACTCGACCCCAAGCCAGACTTCGTGCCGATTACAATCGACTGTAATCGATGATTAAAATAATATTTTACAAATTTTTAAAAAGTGCAATGATAAAATTGTATTATTATAGAATTCTTTTGATAGTTGATTTCTTTAACATCAAGATTACTGTTATTTTATTAAATTAACATTCACTAGTCATAATATTTTTGGAAATTGTTGGTAATCGTAATCGTAATCCATATCATTTCTTGTAATCGATTACAGATGATCGTGTAATCGCACAAAGTCTGCCCCAAGCTGTCGTTTTCTCCGCTACGGAGGGTTTTTACGGGAATAAAAACGTTTCATTTCCAACCTCTAAAGTCGTAAGAATCTCGTCACCCCATTGGCTGGTTCCACGCTCTCTCAAGGAAAGGATTCCAATATGGCGCGGTCGCGAAAGTCAGAGTACGAGAGTTACATATTTTTTAAGGATAAGTAGGCTCTTAATTTTTTTTTTTTTGGTTCAATTAATCATCAATTTTCAGCACAGTATTCCAAATTGTTATAAATCTGCTCTGGACAAAATTCATGCAATCAATTGACCTAAAAAATCTAAGGAAAAAAAAAAGATTTGCGCTCAATTTCTCTCTCCATGATTTCATGCACACATAATAAATAATTCTGCCATCCTTCCCTTTGAGTATTTTTATCCCTTATGTTTTAATCAGTCACTCTTTTAATAATATTTCTATTTCTTTTTGCTTTTGGCTCTCAGTGTCACGGAGATATGTGACAAGATTTGTACAGCTTAACTAATAACATAAGACAGGTTGTACCCAGCGTGGCTAGGAGGTATCACTCGTGACTCTTGTCCGGGAGTCCTAGGTTCGATTCTAGCTGCCGCTCTTTTGGGCTTTTACTATCGTTTTTGTTTTATTTCTGTTTAAAAAGAAAATAACACATTATTTTATACTTTACTAATTTTTTCGATAATATATTTTGCGATAATTAATAATTAAAAATAGTTATGACTTTGAATTAAAAAATAGTTAATTTCAGTATTTTTTGTAAAGCTCCTTCCTAACTTTTTTTAAAAAGTATTTCATGTGATATTCTGATGATCTCTAGCATTTTGACATCTATTTCTAATTAAAATTAAGTCTTTATTCTTCTAATATTATTGACTGCATTTGAAAAATTCAATATATATGTAATTAATATTTCAATGATTTTTTTTCTCTTCAGAAAGCTCACATAATTAATTAATAATAGTTATTACTTAGTATTCAAAGGAAAAAAAATAGTAGTTTTACATACTAACTGGTTTTAATGATAATTCTTTTACTCTTCATGTATAAATAAAATTTATTGTAATTATTGAATTTTAATTTTAAGACCAATATTTTTTCCAAATCATGGGTTTTCTCATTTTTATTTTGTATTTCTTTAAATACCAGATTAAAAATTTTGTTCAATACTTTTCAAATAGAAATTTGATTAATAAATCTAAATTTATTCGTGCACTATCTTTTGTATTAGACATTTAAAGGCCGGAGATGGCATCTAAAACAAGAAGTTGTGCCCACCCGAGCCGAGTTGATAAATACTGCAGATGGTAGATAACTGAAGTATAAAAGTCCTGGGTTATGATCTACCGGAAGGCTGATTATCTAAAAATTCGGAGTTTTGGACGGTTTTTCTCACGATGTAACGTAAATACGCTTCAGAAGCACTAAGAAAGTCACCCGCACAAGGCACTCCCCCTTTCGATAGGCAATACGAAATACTCCTCGTGTAGGTTTATCATAACAAGATACAATGCAACCTTTTCAGAAATAGTTATATGCTTTTAGTGTATGTTAGAGATAACTGAAATTAAATTAATAACATAATGTACTTCTTAAATTTACAAAACACACGAAAAGCAGATATCAATATTCTGTTAATTACTTATTTGGTGAAAGACAGCATGCAGTACTTAAATTTATCGAAAATGTGGCTACCTTTTAAATCTATCAAAACAGCTCAATTAACTTAATGATTCCCATAAATTAGAGGCTTTAAAATACTGACACCCAGGATTTTTTTTTTAAGCCTCCTAAAATCAGTATAATATGTGCTAACTAAAAAAGTCCCTTAAATAAATGCAGTAGAATTTTTCAAATTCAAAGTCGACGGGACTTACCGATTCTGCATAACACAAATTTCCAGATTATAAAAAATCCTGCAGTATTATTAAAAAAAATCGTTGTAATCAGGTAAAGTTAAAAAAAAAAAGACTTAAATTTTTTTTAAATAGAAAAATGTATTAAAAATAAAATACATCTACTGAGAAATTGCTCATTAGAAAGATGCTATTCTTTTAAACATTTTTAATAAAATCTAAAACATTTTCTTTCGAATACTGATTTATTGTTATTTTAAGGTCTAATTTCGTAAATTGGAATTCCAAATTTAAGAAATTCTTCTGTATTTAAAAATAAAAAATGGGGATATATTTAAAAGAAAAACGGGAAACAGATAAAAGTTTAAACACGCATGCGCGAAATCGCTAATAGCCATTGGAGGAACGTACGGTTCTTAAAGGAGTTAACTGAAGCTAGTGGAAACGGAATTCTACTTTAGCGTTACGACTTTCGGGGCATTAACGGCATTTGGGGCATTAACGACACAAGTGGAAACGCGCCTTAATAAGGCCTTTAGGGGGAAAAACATGACATAAGTTGGCATTTTCCTTGATGTTATATTCCTTTCGTCTTGCAAAAAATCAACCATCATTTCTAATTGGCGATGCGTAACTCTGTCCATTCCAGGCTTTTTAGCTGCCATGTTTGTTGAAGCGATAGAGTCCAAAACTAACTCACTCAGAAAATAATTCTATTTTTTCTTCCGTTACAGTTTGCAAATTTTCACTGCTTTCCGAAAATCACCTGCCGAATTTTCATTCGCTGAAATCAATAGGAAATGACGTAAAAATCATCACTCCTATTTGTGTGATATTAAGGCTGTGTGAAGAACCGTGTGGAATATGGACCTTGTTCCGCCTTTGGCATGCTGTGGTCTGTTTCGAACGTTCGTTTGGAGGGCTTCCAGCATACCAATTTTTTGAACGTTCGCTTAAACGAACGGGGCAGAATGGACCCCTACTCATGATAATTTTAGTGACTACCCATCACATTCTCTGAGAACAGTGTTTTAATTTGAATATTCATTTCTGGACAGCACCTGAAGCATTTGATCAGAATATAAGGCTTTTCTTCTATGGCAAAGAAAATATTTAATTGTACATATCCTTTATCTAAAATGTTAAACTTTAAGTTAGTGGTACTATTTTCAAAACTAAAATATTCATTACTTTTTTACGTAAATCGTTGAAAATCAACTAAAATTACAGTCTTACATATCAAATGTTCTTATAATCTCAATTGATGTCAGAAACAAATTACTGATCTAAATGTAATTTTAAATTGACAAAAATAGTCCATCGATTGCATTTATTAAAGGTATTCTGCGATTTTACTATATTTATGCAAATACAGTACTCTAATTAAATTATTTAATCGCTAATGTTTATTATGAGTTTTCTCCAGTATTATTAGTCTATGATTTTCAAATGTTTAACCACGTATCAAATGTTGATACTTACCATCAATTTATCAAAAGTAAATATAACTAAATGTATCACTGGCCACGTACTTACAAAGGTTTAAAACAGCGTCAAACAATCGTTCTCCACCAAAAAATATCTTAATCATTTTATATCATTAAATATATTCATGCTAAAATCTTTCCCGCAGTGTGACCTGTTTTTTTTTTTTTTTTTTTTTTTAAAGTGAAAACTTCTTTAGGCACGTTGGGCACTTTACGGGTGGGGAAAAAGCACTGAATTTGCGTGCCCGTCACGCTCAGATTTATATGAGGTAAAAGTATATGGGGGGGGGGGATTTGACTGTGACGTCATACCTACACCATCTCCTGTCTACTGACATTTCTTCCTCTTTCTTTGAATTTTAGTGCTGGCATCTTACGTAAATATTTACTTAGTGTCATAGTAACCAAACTAAGTGAAATGTATATCAAAATTTTGCTTGCCCTTTTGGATAGCATGACACAAAAGATAAATTAAATTATTGAAATAAATTCATTTGAATACACTATATAGACTCAGGGAAAGTGTGATACATTTGACAGTGTATTTCATAAGTAAAAGCATTGCTTCAATGCGTAAATCTTCTTTAGAAAATAAAACGAAAGTAACTGTAATGGAATTTAAAAACAAATCTTTAAAAATCACAGCAGGGCGTCATTTGATATCATTATTTTTAGGACCCATATTTAAAATTCACATAGCTGTAAAGTAAAATGCTGCATCACAAATTTTTAACCCGTTAAGGGTTTTTGCATGGGGATAATTTTTACGGTTGATCGAATGGGAAATGCTCGCATGGATGCGCTAATGGCACATGGCTTGAAAAAAACGTTAAAACCAAACATGGTTTATTTATTCAAACTATAATATTTAAAACAACTGCACTTCACTATTTTTTTTTTTTTAATTTCTTCCCGGGTATTGCAGTAATTAGAGAGCCATTCTACGGGTCCGGGTTCTGTTCCGGGATTGGGTGTGATTTCGTCCGTCCCTTCATAGGAAGCAACTCTGTTCCACTTATTATGTGCCTCCATAATAAAAGAGATCAGTAACTCCGGCCTTGGTAGATGTCAATGCCTATACGGCAAGTGCCCGCCATTAGAAAAATAATTATTACTATATCTAAAATATCTGTCAAAACTGGCTTTGAATTTTACATTTTCAAACTCAATATTTACCTTAAATAATTCAATTGATTTTTTAATCAAAAAATATTTTACAGCCTTTGGAAAACATTTTTATATTTTGAATTTTCAACAGCGTTATGCAGTAAGTTTACATTTTGTAATGTTACATTATGTAAGTTTACATTATGTATGTTTCAGCCAATAATGTAAGTTTAGATTAATGGCTAATACTTTAAAGCGTATTATATGGGTAAAAAGAAACAAAACATAAGTGCCATTATTTTCGGATATGTGTAAAAACACAGGATAGGTTTTTCTCTTTTAAATCAACTGACGCTCTAAGTTTAGTTGTATTTGTTTCATTTTGTTACTTTAAAACATAATGATTTTAAAAGCATGTAAGGGATAAAGGTTATAATTTAAAGTCCCTTTTAAGCAGCAACCTGCAGTTAAATCAGGAGAGTATATTTTGCCACATTTCTTTCCCTTTTTGTAAATGTCCACTATATGTCATTTTGCTTCGAAAAACAGAAAATGTAACAAACGAGATGATCAACTCGAAATGTATAAACAATTTCAAATTTTTTCGTTAGTTTTGGATCATTTGTTGTCTAATAAGAAATCTTTTTTTTAAATGTGTTTAAACTTTAAAAGTAATAAAACTTTGAAAAATAACACCCACAATTAAAAAGCATACCACAGTACGAACGTTTCGCGTGCTACAAAAGGTCCACACTGCCACATCTGTAAGAAGGTCCTCCATCTATACAGCAGGAAAGTTTAGGGATGGATTTGAGACAGGTTCTGCGAGACAAGACAGCTTTTCGGTTATGTCGGAGTTAGGGATGGACGCGAGACCATGCGAGACGAGAAATAGCTTAGGTCTCATCTCGTCTCGCACTTTCAAAACGAAGTATCGTTTCGCGGTCTCGTCTCGCACCCTAAGGTAACATCTCGAGGTCTCGTCTCGCACCTGGAGGTATTGTCCCCTGGTCTCCCCTCGTGCGAGACCGCGAGATCAGTCTCGCATATTGTCTGATGTAAAAAATGTCTTTATTTTTACTTTCTTGTATGAAGTAAATAATGTACAGTCGTCTCACGTTTATCGCGGTTTCACATGTTGTCTTCTTATCAATGGTGGATCTAGAATGATATTTTATTGGGGGTGGTGGGAACGCAAAACTTTTATACCATCAGAATTGCATGAAATATGTCATTGTCAGGTAAGAAAGTCATTTCATCTAGTGTAAATATATCTCTCTCGGAGGGAACGCGCGACCCCTGTACCCTCCCCTTGGATGAGCCCTTGCTTCTTATTTACTTCCGGGTACGATGTATCAAAATGTAATTGCTTGCAATGGAGTCTCCTTGCAAATTACTTTTGACACGAACTAGAGATGGTTGCGAGACGTCTTGAGAACAAAGCCGGACTGGGCCGTTGGTTTGGTGGGCCGTAAGAGCTGTCCTCGGGGAGCTCTCCAGCCAAGAACAGCCTCCCGATGCTCTAGATTCGACAGCGACCAGCAAGGTCTCGACTCAAAATGCGCAAGGGGACATATCTTTGACCAATGGTTCTCACATCGAGACAACCTCTATTCTAATTTATAAATAGTTATACGTTATATATAATTATTCTTATATGCATTATAATACATTAAGTTTGTTTTTCCGGTATTCAATTCTACACTGCTAGAATGATGGGCTTGAAATTTTGCACAGGTATGCAAAGTAAATGGTACAGAGAAGCCCCGACCTAGACTACTTTAAAATTCGGCAAATTCATCCGTTCCCCAATTTTCCGTCATTTTCAGCTCTGGAAATTTTCCTATTAAATTAATGAGAAGTGATCTATTGACAACTCCATTATTTTGTTCGGTTCTCGTCGTATACGAAGGAAGATGGAGGTCGGTCTGATCGAATCAGCGGTCCAGTTCGGCCCTGCTTGAGAACCAACTTTTACATCTGCATGTTAAAAATATAAGTGTTTATTGTAACATTATTGCAAAAAGGACCCAGAAAATTCAGCACAGGACACCAGCTGTTAAACACAGGTCTTTGAATGCTCCGGTTTGTGGGATAACTTCCTTAATTTTAACTGCACTCGACACAGTACCAGTGGAAAAAAGTTTCAATAATTCACTTAAATTCTTTCAAGAAAGATTGCAAATTTGCAAAATGCATTTTTTAACATAAGGATAATACTAATTAAAGGTGCCCATTTGAAAGTTAATTCTAAAATTCCCGTTTCCTTGGAGTACCGACTTGTAAGCAATGTCTTATATACCTGAGGTACTGACTATAACCATATTTGCCTGCTTAGCGCGAGACTGCGCAACTGGTCTCACGCCCCAGTTTACCCCAGGTATCGTCTCGCGGTCTCGTCTCGTAAAATTGCAAGACTGCGAGAAATCTCGTCTCGCCTCGTCGGAGGCGAGGTAGGATATTTTTCATCTCGCGTCCGTCCCTAGCGAATTTACAACTAAATTTAGATTCTTGTTGTTGAGACTCAAAGCAAAGAACATTAGGGCTATCTGCCAAAGGAAAGAATACCTCGGGCGGAGGACTTTTTAAAGTGTTCTAACGTGCATTCATGTTACATCTCGAGATTACTGTTCAAAACTCCAGACCGTTAGATGGACAGCAGTGCGGTAGGCCATAACCTTAGACTTATATGCTTCAGCCTTTTACCAATGGTAAGAGTTTTATCCACTCGGCCATTGGTCGGCTATGTGAAATAAGAATTTCAGTTTTAACTTTCTGTCTGTGTAAATAGTGGAGCATTTAGTACCCAAGTCAAAATTCATGCTAGTACCAGCAACAAAAACTGGATGGTTATTGCTATGTGTGCTAGATTTCCATGCTGTTATTTGCTTTGTAATGCTAGCTAGCATCATATGCTACACTCCCAGCTTATACGGCAATAGCATGACAAGCTATATATAAGCATTTCATGCTTATAAAATGTACAAGCTTCTTCCAAAGCATAGGGAGTTTTCCAAAGCATTAACAAGCTATGTATTATATGTTTCTTTAGGATTGGCAGCTTAATATGCTGTATAGCTAGCTCAAGCAGAAATTGCATGAAAAGCTATATACCAGCAAAAGGTGCTAATTAGTTGTACAATCTTCTTCCAAAGCACGGGGAGGTAGGTACCTTAGGGGGGTCCGGGGCACAAAAATCTCGAAAAAAACACATTTTTATTTTTTTGCTTTAAAAAATACTAGAGAATGCTTAGAATCAAACACTGCAAACCGCATGTTTCTACGATGATTACATAAAGTTCGACTTGCTTTACGTATACCTAAGTCTTTAAGTCCATTTACCTCGGAATCAGTTTTTTTGCGATTCCTCAACTTTAAAAGGATATATCTCAAGTTCCTTATATAGTACAGGTATGAAATTTTGTACAGACTTTCTCTATTATATTTTTAATAATTTGTCTTCAGGAATTTTGATTTTAGACAAAAGGTTTGAAAATTCATGCCCTAGAGCTAAAAAACTCTTTAAAAAGAGTGATTTTTTAACTTTTATATTTATTGAAAAATATATAAACAATATTTTAAAAAATCCCGAAGACAAATTAAAATGCCATCTTTTCTGTGTCCAAAAGTGAAAGAAATATGCAAATCGAGCAATTGGTTCTGCAGTTATATCAAAAATAAAATATGTTTAAATTTTAAACTTTTTAATTTTTAAAAAATTAAATTTCAATCTTTTCAAGAGTTTTTTATATGGAAAGGTATCTTGAGATAGATATATATTTCAGAAAAAAAATCATTATAAAGTAGCTTTAAATAAAAAAAATAAAACTTTGTGCCCCGGACCCCCTTAATAAGCTATTATATGCTTTTTTATGCTTACCAGCTTAATATGCTGTATAGCTATCTCAAGCTGAAGTAGCATGAAGAGCTACAGTCACGTGCAAAAGTTTAAGACGAGTAGCCGTTTTCCTGTATTTTAACAGATTGCGCCATTTTCGCCCGTGATTGCATCAGACGCTTTCTACTACTATAAATAAACGTGCCTGACACGTTTATCAGTCGTTTGTTATTGGATTTTGCGTACACTGTGCTGTTGAATAATTGCTGTAAGGGGTAAAAAACCTTCACTTACTGTTGAAAAACGGGCAAAAATAGTGGCCCTGCATGAAATTGGGTCTTCTGAACATGAAATAGGTTTAAAGTTAAATGTCAGCAAGACAGGTGGTTCAATAATTAAAATTTTCGAGAAATTATACGGATCTTAAGAGAAGCGGTCGCTCAAGAAAAACTAGTGCGCGTGAACATCATGTGATAAGAAGGATGGTCACTCTATCTCCAACAACCTCCTGCAATAAAATTAGAGCTGCTCTGGCTGCAAAGGGTACCAGCGTCAATTCGAGTACTATTTCAAGACGTTTGACTAAAGATTTTGGTTTATTATAATATAAACCTGCAAGGGAACCTCGACTTACTCAAAGTATGAAAAAGAAACGACTGACTTTGACAGACACATCACAATGAAATCACACATCACAATCCAATCACACATCCCAATCCAACGTCACAATTTAGTCCAATTGTGACAATATCTCAATTGGAACGAACAACAGTGGAGCACAGTGTTCTTTTTCGATGAGTCAAGTGTGCAGCAATTTTCTGCACGTGCTAAATGTACTCGCCGCCAATTTCGAAAAAGATAGGATGACAGATATACGATTCCAACAGTGAAACACCCTCCCAGCCAGATGATATGGGGTGCAATATCTGCGTCTGGTACTGCTGTTCTGTATTTCCTGCCACCTAGAACCACGATGAACGGCAGTTGGTACCTTAATTTGCTACGTGATCAGTTGAAGCTTCACATGAATGTTCACAGATTTTCACTTTTCATGCAGGATGGGGCTCCGTGTCACAGGACAAGGATTGGTAAGGACTATCTGACGGCTACTCAAATCCAAGTGCTTGATTGGCCAAGTAACAGCCCAGATTTGAATCTCATAGAGAATCTGTGGTGTATTGTGAAAATTAAAGTCGCAGAGAAGCTACCGTCCAGTACTACAGACCTTGTTGTAGCAATAAAGCGTGTGTGGTGTACAGAGATTTATCAAGCTTACTGCCAGTCTCTTGTTCATAACATGCCTAACAGGATTGCAGCAGTGATAAAAAAATAAAGGAGGTCCGACAAGATACTGACTATACTTCAATAACCTTGTAAGTATATTTTGTTCATTTGTAACAGATGTTTTTGTTGCGGAATTCCATTAAATCTGATTTTTCTATGTGTGGTCTTAAACTTTTGCACACAACTGTATATGGCAGCAAAAAGTGCTTATTTAAGATATATGCCATGGTTATCTAAGATCCTTTAAGATATATTTAGGATCAAATCCAAGATACTTGTGCAAATGCAATGAGAGCCAATAATAAAAATAAATCTTTTTAAAATGTTTTGTTTTGTCCCTTTTCTTCTTCACACTTCAATTTTGCATGAAATCAATAAATAAAATATCTTATTCCAATTTCTTTTCCACAGACTTTAAAAACGGAGGAAGTACTAAGTTCAACATGTATATATATATATATATATATGCATGTGCACCGGTTACGTTTTACCACATCGATGAATTTCTATAATTCTTTTTTTTTTCGAAAGGGTAGATAGCTCATAGGAGATCCCATATTAATTTGGTCACTTTATAATGGTACTATTATTCCAAAAATTGAAAAAACGGTTTTTAAATCATTGCCTATAGGTTGCCAGTAACATTGTTAGAAGTAATACGTCAAAAGTTGTTGAGGTAAGTTCTCAAAACTACTTAGCTTGGTAACAGCTTCATATTTGGCGAGAAACTGCCAAACCCCTCTATTTTACAATATGAATAATGGTACAGCTTGGATAATTGCTGCATAGTGAGATTTAATATTTCACAGTGTTAAATATGCCAATCTGTCAAGGTCTATTCATAACAATATTTAGCGAACCGTTTCAATCTCAACCTTAATGGAAATGATTATCGATTATGTGCATGCACCAGTCACCAAACAATTAAAAGTTGCCCCTGATGGCAGGTATCGCAGCTGCCCCGGAATAAGTTTCTGTTGTAGTGAAGTAATTAGAAGTCGGTTTTCTTTTTTTATTACAAAAAACATACTTGTATTAGTTTTTATTATGTAGTTAATGTATGAAAATCCACCCCTACCCCTGCATTTTAGCATGATCTTAGTACAGACTAGAGTTTCTGAGTTCTAGCAACATCTGGTAAAAAGTAATGCTAGAATAGTAACAAAAAAAGCATCGGCTGATTGTAAATTACTTCTAGAATTAAAGAAAATTTCAAGCAAGTGGCGATGTTGATTGCTAAGACCAAGCAAAATATTCGAGCAACACAAGCTGGATTATGTATGCTGGATAAACAAAAAAAGTGTCTAATACACACCATGACTTTCTGGTAATTCTGCTAGAACTAGCGCACTGTAAAAAAAGGATTTATTTAAAAAGGAGTACTTTAATGTACTAATATATAAATAACAATTCGATCTGAAAATTCAGCATTCGGATTAATATAAATACATTATGCGACATTGAAAATGCAACACCAAGTAGAAGTGGTCAGAAAATTATGCAAATTTCAGGGTAAATGCACCTTGCCGAGTTATGCTAATGATGTAAAATTGGCAGCTCGCCAGTGCACGTGGAAAAAGATATACGGGAAGGAACGGGTAGAACGGACAATTTTTGTGAAAGTATTGCTGTTTGAGAAATTGCCGTAGAAATTTTATTCTTCTCTCAAAGGACACGTGTAACCAGACAATGCCAGGCCGCCGTCAACGGAGGCAGTTCCACCAGACCGACGATTTTACGAGTGGCATGGTGATCGGACTGAGAAGGGCAGGTTGGTACATTCGGCAAATCTCGGCAGACACACACATGGATGTGTCCACTGTACACCGGCTGTGGCGAAGATGGTTGGAACAAGGAAATGTGCCACGTTTAAGGGGTGCCGGTGCAGCCAGAGTGACGTCAGCACGCATGGATCGACGCATCCACCGACAAGCGGTGGCGGCCCCGCAAGCTGCTTCAACCTCCATTCTGCGACATGTTCAAGACACTTTGGATGTTCCTATACCGACCAAAACCATTTCCTGTCGATTGGTTGCTAGTGGCCTGCACTCATGGCGTCCGTTAAGAAGACTGCCATTGGCTCTACAACATAGACGCCAACGATTGCAATCATGGGCGTAACTTGGGCTTCGAAACTGGGGGGGTAAATGTCATTCTAAATGAAAGTCCATATATGCGTGCCCGTACACGCACACATATATATAATGTTTATATATATATATATATATATATATATATATATATATACAGTGGCGGCTCGTCATTAAGGGCCAGAGGGGCCTGGCCCCACCGACTAACCACCGTCTAAACCAAAGTATCTTCCTATTATGTCAGACAGTTCTTTCAATAATTTACCTTCATTTAAAGAAAATGCACGCATTTTACTCTATTTTAATACTATCCACTAAAAAAAGCATTTAAAAATCCGATAGTTATACGATTTTCCCCCTATCTAAGCCATGCATGAGCTGGCTTGCCCTGAATTTGGCGTCTTTTCTCCGTTCACCGGGTTGACATATTTGGCATTGACCACAAAAGCCATATTGACGCGGAATTAACTTGGCTTCCAAGCGGTTTATTTGGCGCTGTCTTCTGGCCCCAGATCTTCGGGCCCTCGCATGGTTATCTGCACGACTGTACGGGAAAATTTCGGCAATCGGTAGCTATTGACGAAATTTTCCGCTTAGGAGGAAATCATTTTTTATGTGCGTGATCTATTTTTGCAGTGCAGTCCCTAATATTTAGAATTTAATAGCATCAACGCGGACAGCTTACGCCATTGCATTGCAATCATGGCACGTTTATGTTGGGTTGTTGCCACAAAAAGGATTAGAAAAAGGTTTTTCAACCTATCCATAGAAATTTTTAATAGGGCGCCGTCCGTATTTTCAATTCGCTAGAGAGGATCGATGACGTCAGTTGCTTTAAGATACGTAAAAATTACGCCACAATTTTCTCATTTATTCCAGCTCTTTTTTCAACACAGGGAGACGATATTTTGATTAAAATTTACGATAGAAATAAACTAAGAAATTCACGATTATTATTATTAGAAGTGGTATTTTAATCCGGTGCTTATTTAAAAATTGAAATGTCTTAACACAGCTGAAAATGTTCATTTTAAAAATTACAAAGTTCGTTTTAAAGCGCGATATATTAAAATTTTCTTTTCTTTTTTTTTTTTTTTTTTTTTTTTTTGCATTTAATTATGGGGCGGGCGTTGCCTAACATATCATGCATGCTGCGAGTATAGCTTTATTTTAACGTTGAATTACGTTCCTCCATAGTGGTCCTGCATAAAGCAAAAATTTAATGATACCGTTTGAAAACTACTATGCAAAATATCGAAATTAACTCCCTCGGCCAACCGGGGTATCCTTTACGGCAGTTAAACAGTGACATCATAAATTTTAAAAAAATGTTTAAGCTCTGCAATTCTAACGCCCTGTCACAAGCGGGAATAAATAGTTCCTCGAGATTACGCAGTTTGATGTTTTTCAGGAGACAGGACCATGGAGGATATATAAGATATCGCTATATTGGATACATGGATATTTAAAATGGCACCCCTTGGATAGTTTCTCCCCACGGTGAGATGAAATTTTTTTGGGTGCTAAATACGCCAATCTTATAAAACTCTGCATAAATTAAATATATATGGAGAGTTTCCTTAATGGCAACGATTATGTGAAATGATTATTATTTATGTTAATGCGTAAATTGCAAAGAATCGCCATAGAATCAAAAGATCCCATCGGTGCCAAATAATCTAAGCTGCTTCTTTTAAGCGAGTTTTGAAGAGGGAGAAGCAAAGATAGATAGTATCATGTACGTAATAGGTAGTATTATTAGATTTGTAAGGATAATATGAATAAATCACAATATACCACGTTAATAAATATTTCATGAAATTAAAAGTGTTTAACCTTTTTCAACGGTTGTCTTACAACCAACTAAACGAAAAGTAATTCTAACTTACGTTAATATATCCCGCCGTAATTTCAACAGAGGCGATTTCTTGAACTTTTTTAAAAATAAAATTCTGTTTCGTCACATGCAGATATGATTATAGTAAAATATTCGCTTCTTCCCGTATGAAGAGCGGGTACACAGCTATTTTAAAAACATCTCTTGAAAATACCATAAATGAATTCAGAAGACCTCAAAACGTGTCAATACGCCAAAATCTCGAAGTCGAATTTTTTCATGATTACAATATTTCCTTACATAGTACATGTTCGGAAACAAATAAACGGTTGTACATTTTATGTAGTGTCTTAGGTATTTAATGCTACAGCTTGAACCTAAAAAACAGTATGATGTAGAAATAAGACATTTTGAAAGCCAGGAGTTCTCTGCAAACCATTAAGCTTTTCACTTTTTTGATAGTGAATGACACTGACGTAGTTTTTGAGTCATTATACTGCAATGATGCCAGGTTAGTACTCACGACGCAAACTTTACGTCAAGAGTCAAATAATTTTGCTTAACAAAGTTCATTGGAAGGATTGGAAATTGCAATATGTGTTCACTATAAAAAAAAAAAAAAAAACTCCACAGCCACTGGACATGAGCAGGGCTTGACTGTCAAGAAACATTTGACGGTCAAAAACTGAAGCGGCCGACTTTGATTTTCAAACGCTCTTTCCAATAAGTAAGGAGAGGCATCATTTTTAATTTAAACAAAACTACATTTTCCCCCTCAAAGCGCAACTATAATGGACGTGTTCTATTTAAGGAATTCCTGAGAAACAAACCCCTATGATGTTCATCAGTACATTGGAGTCATTTCTCCAGACTAATAGTTTATCTTTCTTTAAAATTTACCGATTTGACAAGAAAATTACGAAAACTACTTACCTGTACTCATGCACAAAGCAATATTTCACTGCAGGATACAGATATTCGGCTGGTAAAATTCATTTAACTTAACCAAACTTGACACACAGGCATCATTTATTTAGATTAGCTCTTTGTAATCCATTCTTTGCAGCTCATTCAACCCTCTTGTACATCTCCTGTGTCCTAACATCGAGTCAATATGCTTGCGGGAAAAACTGGTCCTATTCTATTTAAGTGAACACAGATGTGACTGATTTTTGTGTTAACGGGAGATAAAAGGGCCGCGTTCGACATTTAAATCACTCCAATTTTTCACAGAATCTTAATGGTCATTTAGTGATGACATGTTCTTATGTTTTGTTTGTAGGTCCAGAAAAACGATCATTTTATGCCTTGTTAAAAAGCCGCTTTTCTTGCGGGGTTTGGAATACATTACAATGAAACTCATTGCACTGCACATTTTCTATTTTCTGTAACCTCTGTTCCCGCGGTACTTTCTTTAATGTTAGGGACCTGCTAAATTTACAGCATTCTAAGCTCAATGTTCATGTTTTTCCTTGACTTGGACAGAAAATTTTAAATTTTTAAGAGAGTCCAGTACGTTATTTTTATTTATTTATATTTCATTTTATTTTTTATTTATTTATTTTTGGGAGGGGGGGTTGATATTGTAAATATTTTTAGAAAAATAATGTGGAAAAAGATATTTAATAATTTGAAGAGGTGGAACGACTTTTAGCGTGACTTCATTAATCAAAAGTTTGGCGTAAGCGGGGAACAGGCGTCGATACAAACAAACATTGGGTTCGTTTTGTGGCCCTATAACAAAATTACAATCGATTTTAACGGAACCCCTTCACAAAAATACAGTCGATTAAAACTGCCCTTCATTGGCATTTTACCCTACATTTTAATGTGTTTCATCAATTAACAAAAAAGTGACTTTTATTAAAATTTGGTTTGAAAATTAACAAAAAGTTCTGAAATTCACAAAATTAAGAATTAAAATTCACTAAAATAGGCAGTTTCTACAAAAATGGGCCCTGGAAAATATTCCTGGATTGACCCCTGATAAATTATGTATGTTATTGAGTTGAAGACGTATTCACGAAAAAAAAGGGGGGGGGGAGGTATATAAATTAGGTGAATGTACATATACTCTAAAGAAAACTAATATTCTGAGATATTATCTTAGCTAGACTTATAAACGATTTTTTTGAAATGCTAGAAAATAGAATTATATGCAGAGCCTGATTATGACCAACAGGGGCCCCGGGCATTGATGAATTTGGGGGCCCCTATCTATAAAATTCGTTTTAATTTTTATAAAATTTTGATATAAAAATGAATATTTCAGAACAGCATTAGATACTGGGAGGGCCCTGGGCAAAATCCCGATTTGCCCATGCGATAATAAGGCTCTGATTATATGCACACATGGGCGCCCATAAGGGGGGGGGCAAGGTATGGAACTTGCCCCCCGCCCTAAAGTTTTAGGTTTATGTCTCATGATGTTAGCAATGGCAAAAACAGAACTAAATTTGTTAAAAGTTTGAAATTTGCCACCCTCTAGAAAAACTTTTTGAAATTTGCCCCCCCCCCTTGGAAAATTACTATGGGCGCCCATGTATGCACATCAGCAGATCGTTATAAACAATAGCAGTGAAGGTTCCCCTTCTGTGTCGAACGTTGCTTCTCCCTATTGCTGGGAGCAACGCTGTTAGTAGGAAGTAATGAGGCGATTTGTTGCTATATTTTTCTAATGCATGAAATTCTAAAAGGGTTAAAGGTATCGAAATACTGACTTAGATAGTACTGCAACTAGAGTTTATCTCTCACGACGAACCAACTAGAATGGCCCCCTCGCATGGAACCATAACTTATTTTCGAGCACCCTACCAAGTCTGGGGCACGTGTCCCTAGGTGCCCCTGGCAGCAAATATAAATCATAAAATCGCAGACGGTTTCTTATTCTCTTAAACTGCGTCGCATTTCAATTCGCAATTAGTCGTCTGTCAAGTCAAGTAAGTTGTGCCCGATCATAAAAGGGTGTTGTCTCTCTGCTACTGACCTTCAGACACCAAAATTAGGTTCATTAAAATATAAATGAGAAACTGGCCCCAACCTGTGACAGGGCGGCAAATAAAGGGGAGCAAGCGGGCACGGGACAAGCACCGGGAGACATTCTAAATGGAACGCCAAAATCAGTTATAGCTTCTTGGGATGGGGCGCGGCTCCATGCGAGGGGGCACACGACCATGGGCACCCATTAAGGGGGGGGGCAAGGTAGGGAACTTGCCACCCCCTAAAGTTTTAAGTTAATGTCTCATTATGTTAACAAATGGCAAAAACAGAACTAAATTTGTTAAAAGTTTGAAATTTGCCCCCCTCTAGAAACTTTTTTTTAAGTTTGCCCCCCCCCATGAAAATTACTATGGGCTCCTATGCACACGACACTAATTATGGTTTGCCCCGGATGACATAAACTCTAATTGCGGCATTGCCTGTGAAAATGACCTCTTTTTGCTCACTATTTACAGCAACAGGTCTTTATTTCTAACGCTGAACAATTGATTTCAGACAAGTTTAAAATCGCTGCCCCTAATTTTTGCTTTCCTGAGAAATTATCTAGCTTGGCCATTTGGTAGAATCTGCCATCGTTCCTGTTGGGTTGAAAAGCTTCTGTGATTCTATTCTTTTGTTGATTTTTGCAGGGGGAATTTTTTTTTTTTTTAATCTGATAGTATATTTGGGTTATAAATGCATGATTTGGGTTCAAAATCATAACTTTGCCCCCTGACTTTTTAGACTAGGGGGGCAATTTTTACAACTGCAGGGGCAATTGCCCCCCCTCGCCCCCCCCAGATTACGCCTATGATTGCAATGGTGCCGGGCTAGAGCGACGTGAACGACAGAATGGCACAGTCTCAGACGAGTCAGGTGTACCGCTTCTGTTTCTCCAGTGATATTCACCGCGTACCATAGATATAGGAATCTCTAGATTGATCATAACGAGAGAAAACTTGTTTCCTCCAAATGGTAGCCATGATAGTGGCGTGCGCATGCGCAAAATGGCAATAACTTAAATTATAATGGTATTTTCAATCATTTTAGAACGATCTGTATTTGAAAAAGTACTCGTATCGAAATATTTTCCCTCGAACTTATTTATTTTTTTGAAGTATTAAAACGAATGTTCTATTTTACATCGACGGCCGCCATGATAGTGGCAGAAATGGGGTGCGTTTTTGGCAACAAAAAGCACACGACGAGGAACATTGGATGAGCAATCTAGGTATTCCTAAATCTATGCCGCGTACGAGTGTACCGTCGACGTGGAAACGTCGATCTGTCACCAATCGAAAACTTTTATGTGGTGTTCTGAAATATTTCGTTGGAGTAGTTATAAGAATAATAGTTATAAGAAAGGGCGGATATTTTATTGAGTTTTATTTAACCCATTTGTGCCCAGAATTTTTGCAATTTTTGCTAATACCAGCAATAGGAGAAAAATGTCTGATGTCAATTTCTTGAACAAGGGATGATTTTTTTTATAAAAATTGAAATGTCAACATCCTACTTGGTCATGTTAAAATATTTTGGGGAGTTGGGGTTCAATAATTGTGAGTAAAGGCTAGGAAAAATAAA
This sequence comes from Cheiracanthium punctorium, assembly GCA_038373885.1. NCBI lineage: Eukaryota > Metazoa > Arthropoda > Arachnida > Araneae > Cheiracanthiidae > Cheiracanthium > Cheiracanthium punctorium. Next base: position 143,976 of record JAWZYV010012918.1, read on the forward strand.
TAATGTTTTCGACTGATAGTGAAAATGCCGTTCCAAAAAAGGGACACTAGGCATAAATGGTTTGATTTTAGTAATTTCCGGCTGTCCCACAGTGAATTAGTCGCGAAACTGCGTTACCATAAGAACACGAAAGTGAAGCAGCACCAGCTTGGCCAGTGTTTGGGAGGGTAAAAACCTCTCTCAGCTGGACTGCTGCGGGACCGTGTACGCTAATGGAAGCTGGTGTACGTAAAATCTGCTCGCCGCTCCAATGTCCATGTTCAAACAATGCCCCGTCAGCCAAATCAGAATTGCAGTAGGCCGCTAACCCGGCCATTGGAAGAAAAAAAGTAATTGTTGGTTTGTAGAATTCGCTGTTTTTCTATGCAATGCACATTTTTGAGTTTAAATTTTAAAAACCTTTCTTGCAAACTCGCGCATCTCGTGTCTAGATCATAAAACGAAGGTGGTGGCAATCCGCTATTACGTTTCAGATACAAGATGTTGTTTATAGGGATAAAAGGTTCCTATAGAATTAAACTTTATAAAACTAAAATTTACTGATAAATGAATATTCATATAAAGAAATCCACAAGACATGAAATCAAAAGAGAAAACACAAGATTTTACGACTAAATTAGAGCAGAAACATCTTGTTTTCTTTTCCAAAAAAGCATTTACAATACACAATGAATTTATTTTTAGTTCCATGAAAGATTCAGTAGAAATAGCTCAGCTTCCTTTTGATTCTCTCATTTCCATTCTTACTCGAATACCATTCTTTGGAGCTAGACTACGTACTCGATGTATTAATTCGAGATATTCCTAAAAAAGAAAAAAAAAAAGGTAGCATAAAAGACTCAAGTCGAGAGCTCACGTATCATTTATTTCTTTACTATCAAAGTGAGCGTATATGAGCAGTATCACCCCACTGGAAACGCTAGCACAAATTATTATTATTATTATTTTATTAATATTTTTATTTCAGAAAATAGGCAAATCACAAACGTTCTTATAATTGTTTTTATCCTTTAAGTAAGATGTGTATTTAAAACTGTCTAAGCGCCAATGGCGCTCACACACAAGCAAACAGACACTGAAGGTCTTTAATACACAGATTTTGTCAAATTGTTAGATTATGTATAAATTTTGTACTGCGTGAGGGTTTCAAGGTGTGTGTGTTATTACCTTTTTATTTATAAAATATTTATAGTTAATGGATAATTTTTGTTTTACCTAACTCAGTGCTGAAATCCATACCAAGAAATCCTGCCACATCATAATCCAAGAATTTATTTTGAAAAAAAAAAGGGGGTAAGTAAAATTACAAGCGTGAGGACTTGGTACCTTTCTGCAGTATCAAAATCTTTTTCTGTAATCAAAATTAAGATGATTGAATGAAAGAGTGAATAACTTAAACTGTGATGACAGTTTAAAAAACTTAGTTGCTTATAATTTTTGGTTTTAGATCTAGATATCATTCCATCATGTGGTTCTTGAACGTTTTAAAGAACAAACAAATTATGTCAGTGACTCGAAAAAAAATGTTAAATAGTTTCGTAAACTTTGAAAACCAACGTAAAATAGTGTGTTTGAGTTTTCCCTTCAATGCCGTCTAACAATTATAAATCAACCGTCTGTTAAGAGTGTATGGTACCAATTTTGAAAGAACATTTTGTTTTTCGAGTCTTTGATATAGTTATATTCTTTCAAGACTTAATCAATATTTTTACTATTTGTGAAAAACGGAAAGAAAAAAATAAGGTGAAAAAGATTTGAAGTATTTTTTCTTCGCTACAGTTTTAAAAAATCACTCTGCTACTTTACAAAATACAGTGAAATTTCTATGATCGACCACCCCTCTTAAGCAGCCCCCTCTTCCAACGAGCCATCTTTTAAGGCACAGATTTTTGACCCTATCTACTTAATGTTAAAAGATCCTCTAGAAGAGACCATACAACCCTCTATAAGGGTCCGGTCCCGGTTCCCTGGGTGAATTTTTTTTGCATTCTCCCAAACAGACACCACATTTTAAACCAGTCTCTCTACTGTCAATCGATAGCAAGTTCAAACGTTCAAATCATGTAAAAATCTTGTAGGTTAGAGAACAGACGTAGAAACGAGCGATTTTACTATTAGAGGGTCTACGTATTGATGTTATCAAGTCACACGAAGAAGGAAATTCGGAGAGAAAGTTGTTGGTTACTTTTAGTTGTGGGAAAACCCAAAACGAAAATGTTAAAGCAAATAGATTTTACAATGGCAAATTCAGTTTGCATGCAGAATATCAGGAAAAATGCTTTTTTGTCAGCTGTATAAAGTAAAGTTGACAGAAGTGCTCTCGGAGAGACAAAAAGGAATGAAACAGTATGAAATTTCTAAATATTTTATTAAAATTAAAATTAAAATAATATATTTATTTAATAACTCAATGCATTAGCATGCATTTTCATAAATGATAAAACAAACAATATTTTTCAGCATTTATTTTCCTTGGCTGCTAAATGTTTTTACTTCTTTGAGTGACCACCTCTCTTAAAGACCGAATTTTTGCGAAACAGAGAGTGGTCGACCCCCGGGAACTTTCACTGTATATAAAAACGATTAAGAAATTCCAAAAATATCAATTTATTTGCAATTCACTTCTATACTATATGCACAGTTTAATTTTTGAATTTTATAAATGATCTAAATGTATTATTAGTTCCTTGGTAAAATAGTAGACGGCTGAAGTGTAAATAGTTCCAAAGTTCTGGCCTAGCCCCGGTGGCGGCTCTTCCATTTGAGCATATGAGCACGTGAACCTCCAAAGGAAAAACTAAAAACTAAACACATGAACAAATTAAATTTTTAAAAAATGAATATCAAGTACACTTCTAGATTTTTTTAATTTAAGACGTGAGTTTTACTCTCCCCCACCCCCTACTATTATTAAATACGCTTATTATAGCTAACGCACTGCACTGTAGGTTACTACAGCACAGTATTTCATCAATCGCACATGAGAGCGAAGAAATATCCTTCTGAGCCGGTCTCTGAGAACAGAAGCGGAGAGAGTCACGGAAATGCCCTGCTGATATCATTCCGTTCGCACATTTTGAGTGTCATTTTGAGCAGGGCAATTGTCCCCGCTATCCCCCACCTCTCTCGTCGGGCCTGGTCTGGAGTTTAAGACGGTTTTCACCAGATATAACGTGAATACGCATTAAAAACTCTTTAAAAGTCCTCTGCTTCCTAAAAAGGCAATCCCATAGACAGATACCCCTCTTGTAGGTTTGGCTTACAATACAATACAATACAATTCTAGGTAACTCAATTTAAAGACAGACTAGGAGGAAAATCATGGCACTTATGAACCCCCTCCAAATCCGTTTTTGTGCACATGAGGAAAACTATTTTCGGACGTGTGCAAACATTAAGAATCTTAAACATTCCTATTAACCAGTTTCACTTGTTTAACCCTTTATTGCACCACCAATTTTTGTCACATTCTACAGTTTTCGAAAGTACATGTAGTGATAAATTAGGTTAGATTTTTAGTTAAGGCAAAACTATAAGTTAAGGTCTATATGCCTGTGGGAGGATTTCTTGGTTGGAGGACATTTAAGATATTCTAATACGTATTTCTGTAACATCTGGAGAAAACCTCCCAAAACTCCAGACCATTAAATCAACAGCCGTACGAGAGGCCACCGTTCTATCGATTTTGATGAAACTCGGTAAAATGGATATTTGAACACTGATAATATTTCTACACCATACATTTTCCTCAAACTCGCCGCTAGGTGGCACTGCAGAACGTCGAACGTCGAATTCTATTCAACCGCGTGCTATGAAAATACCGTTTAACTTATTTTGACGAAAATTGGTACGTATGGATATTTCAGAGATGCCACTTTTCCGCCGATCGGCGGATTTCTGCGTTTTATATTTTATTTATTTATTTTTTAATCATTTTGCATAATCAGCAGAATTTTTCTAAAAATTTCATGGTGTTTATGTTTTTTCCCAGCAGTAATTAAATATTTATTTCCAGCATCTCTCAATTTCAATCTTTTTCAATCTGTCTTGAAAATTAGTATTTTTCCTTTAGCATTCCTGTATTTAAACTTCCTATGCTGTAAGAATAAAAATTAACTCTTTCTTCTTTAATTTTTTAAGGTGTCGGCTTCGACTTTTACTCTTTTTATAATTCTGGGTTCCCTTCATGCCATGCCTTGCTTTCTGCTATATTATTTGATGTTTTTGTAAAATTTTATGTGCAACTTATATCTAGCCAGAACAAGTGGGGTAAAAGCCTGAAAAGGAGCCTTCGACCTCCAAAATACCACCTTTAGTATCACTCAGAGATGCCACTTTTCCGCCGATCGGCGGATTTCTGCGTTTTATATTTTATTTATTTATTTTTTAATCATTTGCATAATCAGCAGAATTTTTCTAAAAAATTCATGGTGTTTATGTTTTTTCTCAGCAGTAATTAAATATTTATTTCCAACATCTCTCAATTTCAATCTTTTTCTATCTGTCTTGAAAATTAGTATTTTTCCTTTAGCATTCCTTTATTAAAACCTCCTATACTGTAAGAATAAAATTTAACTCCTATTTCAAATTTAAATTACTGATTTCAAAGAAACCATTTAAGGATAAACTTCGCTAAATAGAGCAGGTTCAGACGTAAATTAAAATGATGTGAAATAGTTAAAGTTGAAACAAAAATATTTTGTCAATGAAAAATAGAATATTTATGAAAGCAAACAAAAAATGAACTGAATATGTTTATTCCATTTTCTCCATACATTACATTTTTCTAAAATAAGCTCCACTTATTTGCTTTATTTGCATAGGATTTCTTCTTTTTCCGCTATTTTTGTTTATTCACGCACAGTTTCCTCTTTTTTGCTATTTTATGAGTGGCATCTCAGAATGATGTTATTTGAACACGGAGAATATTTTTACACTATCCGTTTTGCCGTGACTTGCCGACAGATGGCGCTGCAGTACGTCGAATTCTATTCAGTTCGACCGCTTGCTATGAAAATACAGTTTAACATATTTTGTCGAAAATTGGTACGTATAGATATTTCAACACGGAGAATATTTTTACACTATCCATTTTGCTGTAACTTCCCGCTAGATGGCGCTGCAGAACGTCGAATTCTATTCTGTTCAAGCGCTTGCTGTGAATCGATTCTTCCGTTCAATTGATTTTGATGAAAATTGGTACTCATGAATAGTTGAACATGGAGAATATTTTTACGCTATCCGTTTTGCTATAACTAGCCGAAAGATGGCGTTGCAGCGCATCAACTTCTATACTGTTCGACCATTTGCCATAAATTTTTTATACTTACACATTTCTGTACCTCAGAACCAGACTAACGTAAGTCACACTAGACTAACTTTTCAGGAGGGCACCAAACTAAGAAATGAACGCTAGGTCTGGTTACCGTGCTAATAATTGAATCAGTCAGCAAAAAAATATTAACATTATTAAATTGTATGATGGCACTGCAGCGCATTATTACTTTAACTCGCCATTAGATGGCAATGCAGAGCACCAATTTCTTGACCGGACAACTGATCTCTATGAAAATTGATACACATACATACTTGAACACGGAGAATACTTTCGTGTGACCCATTTTGCTATAACTCGCCACTTCATTGTGCTGTAACACACCATTACTTTAACTCGCCAATAGATGGCGCTGTAACGTATCATCTTCATACTTTAACTCGCTGCTGTATGGCGCTTTTAACAAGACTGTTCTACTGAACGCTATGAAAACTGGTATATATAGATATATGAAAACGGAGAATGTTTTGGCGTTATCCATTTTGCTATAACTTGCCACAAGATGTCAATTCAAACCAATAACTTCAGGACCGTTCAACTGTCACCATAGAAATTCGTATACATAGATGTTTGAAAGCGAAAAATATTTTCGCCTCATCCGTTTTCTTATAACTCGCCTTCTGTACCTTTCAACCGCTTGCTATGAAAATACCGTTCAACTGATTTCCATGAAAATTGTTACACACAGATATTTCAAAACGGAGAATACTTTTACGCTATCCATTTTGCTATGACTTGCCGCTAGATACTGATGCAGCGCCCCAACTTCAGAGCTGTTCGACCGATTAACTTTAAGAATTGGTATACTTACGCATTTTTGCAGAGAGATTATATTTTAGGCTGTAGCTCACCATTAGTTGGACTGCAGCACATTATTACTTTAACTCGCCATTAGGTAGCACTGCAGCAATCAAATTCTGATTGTTCAATTGACCACTCTGAAAATTGGTACACATACATATTTGAACGCGGAGAATGTTTTCGCGTCATCCATTTTGCTACGACTCTCCCTTTCATCTCGCTGTAGCGTATTATTACTTTAATTCGCCACTAGTTGGTGCTATAGCGATCTTGACCGTTAAACTGTTTACTATCAAAATTGGTTCACATAGCTATTTGAACATGATAATGATGTTATCCATTTTGCAATAACTTTGACCGAAAATGACGCTGTGCCGAATCGGTTTCTTCACCGTTCAAACGATCTCCATTAAATTCTTTATGCATCATTATTGAACGCAAATAATATTTATTCGATATCCACTTTCCTTTAGCTATTTAGTATGATAAATAGTAATTACAGCAAACCGTAATATAAAAATAAAATCCATTTATTCCCGTACGAAGAACGAGGGAATTCATCTATAGTATATAAAAATGAATGTTTGTGGGTGCGTGTGTATGATGTTGAAAAACTCCAAAACCGTTTGATCAATCACCATGAAATTTGCTACACCTTATTTGTCATGGAGAAGGTTTTTATGCTATCCATTTTCCTCTAGCTCGAAACTAGATAGCGCTGCAGAACGTCGAATTATATTCAACCGCTTGCTATGAAAATACCATTTAACCAATTTTGACGAAAACTGGTACATATAGTTATTTGAATACGGAGAATATTTTTACACTGTCCATTTTGCTATAACTTGCCGCTAGATGGCGATACAGAGCGTCGAATTCTATTCCGTTCGGCCGCTTGCTATGAAAATACCATTCAACCAATTTTGATGAAAATTGGTATTTATGGATATTTTAACACGGAGAATATTTTTAAATTATCCATTCTGCTATAACTTGCTGCTAGATGGCACTGCAGCGCATCATATTCTATACCATTCGACCAATCGCCATAAAAAGTGTTATACTTACACATTTGAGCACTGAGAATACATTCTAACTATTCAGTTAGCTGTTACTCACTACTAGATGGCACTGCAACGCATTACTACTTTAACTCACCATTAGATGGCAATGCAGCGCACTAACTTACTGAACGGACAAATGGTCTCTAATGAAAATGGATAGACAGATACTTGAACACGGAGAATATTTTCGTGTGATCCATTTTGCCATAACTCGTCACTTCATTGTGTAGCACATCATTACTTTAACTCATCACTAGATGGCGCTGCAACTTCTTACTTTAACTAGCCGCTGTATGGCGCTTCAGAATATAAAGACTGTTCAACTGATCGCTATGAAATCTGGTATAGATAGATATTTGAATACGGAGACTATTTTGGCGTTATCCATTTTGCCATAACTTGCCACTAGATGTCGCTTCAAACCAATAATTTCAGGACAGCCAAGGAAACTCGTATACAAGATGTTTGAACGTGAAGAATATTTTCGCCGAATCCGTTTTGCTATTACTCGCCTTCTGTACCGTTCAGCCACTTGCTATCAAATACCGTTCAACAGATTTCGATGAAAATTGGTACACACAGATATTTGAGCTCAGAGAATAGTTTTAAGCTATCCATTTTGCTATGACTTGCCGCTAGATGGCGATGCAGCGTACCAACTACAAAACCGCTTAACCGGTCACCTTAAAAATTGGTATACTTACACATTTGAGCAGAGAAAATATTTTTTTTAGTATTCTTTTGGCTGTAGCTCACCATTGTAGCCTGTTATTACTTTAACTCGCCACTAGAGCGCTGCAGTAGTCAACTTCTTGATTGTTCAAATGACCACTCTGAACATTGTTATACATACACATTTGAACACGGAGAATATTTTCGCGTTAACCATTTTGCTATAACTCGCCCTTTGATGGCGTTGTTGCGTATTATTACTTTAATTCGCCACTAGATGGCGCTGCAGTGTATCTTGACCGTTAAACTATTTGCTATGAAAATTGGTACACATAAATATCGGAACATGAGAATATTTTAATGCTATTCATTTTGCAATAACTAAGAAAGCAGATGACGCTGCGCCGAACCTTCTTCTTCAACGTTCAAACGATCGCCATGCAGTTCTTTAGGCATCATTATTGAACACAGATAATATTTATGCGATACCCATTTTGCGTTATCTATTAATTATGATAAAAAGTAATTACGACAAACCGTAATATAAAACAATCCATTGAATCCCGTGCGAAAAACTGGGAATTCAGCTAGTATCCAAATAAATTAGCAGATTCTCTCAAATTCGAAATGAGTGTCTTAGGATATAACAGTTGTTCTTACTTTTTGACTGTCATCAAGCTCCACTTTAAAATGGTAGATAACATGTGCTAAAGCAAGTTTAGCTTCCACTTGGGCAAAACGCATTCCTAAGCAGTTTCTAGGACCAGCACCAAAAGGCAAATAAGACACTCCATTTAAATTTGGTTTAGTACTGAACCTGAAATACAGGAGATAATTTAAAGTTGCAAACACTGAAAAATGTATTTGAGCTTAAACCTAATTTTTTATTTTACCTCTGTAAATACCTAATAAGTTTTAGAAAAAGAAATGACTCGAAATAAATAAGAGGAGTTATAATTATATGTGCAAGGTATCCATTAAATGCGTGGCCTATTTTGAACGTAAATAAGAGCAACACTTTTGAGATTAAAATGCGCTGTAATCAGCGTTTTTATTGGAAACCAATAAATTTCGAAAAGTATATTTTGTTCGAATAGTTCCAAATATCCAGGGCTGTAGAATCACAAGGGCTGGGTCAATCGCCTGCGAGAAGTGAAGACAGGGGGGATAACTGATGACGTAGTATGGTTCCCGCTTGCTAGGGAGAAGTCGAGACGATAATGTTTTCTCAATAACTTTTATTAGATTTTTCTCACTTAAAATGTTATCTATGACATTTAAGATTTAGTGTGATACATTTTTAGGAAAAATCAAAACAGTTGCTTCTGTGATTAGTAATATATAATATACACAGGCTCTCAAAAATATATTCAAGTAGAAGTCAGATTTTGTTTTGAGATAAAGTAATGAATATAGGATTGTTTTCTAAAAAAAGAAAGAAAAGAAAATAATCATTCAAAATAAAACATGATACACCAACTTTCTTTCAATACATATATATATATATATATGTGTGTGTGTGTGTGTGTGTGTGTGTGTATTAATACCTACCAGAAAAAGATAGGCAGTTTGGCTTGAACTTAAATAAGTTTCTTGAGAGAATGTACACATAGATAATAAAACAATTTACAGTAAACTTCAAAATGTACCCGATCTTAAGAACAGAAGCACAACCATACAAAAAATAAACATGGGGGGAAATAGAAAATAAGATTTATCAGAAATTAAATGTTACAAAATAAACAGTAAAACCCATTTAAGAAATTCCCGCTTAAAAAGTTCTTATTTGCGGTTCACAATTTTTTCCTATTCTTGCAATGTTAAAGCAACCCGTTTAAAAAGTTTCGTTTCAAACACTTTCCGGCTTAAAATGTTTTTTTTATAATATTTTATAATTTTTTTTTTTTACATCTAAGTTTACATTCAGAGCGTGCTTACATGTGACTTTCGTTTTTGTTTTTGTTTTGTTTTTAATTTTTTTCCCCTTTAATATTATTGTTTGAAAAAATCAATTTTTAGGACTGAAAAACTATGACTGAAAAACTAAACTACTCTATACTGAAAAAATTGGCCAATGAAATTCTAACAGTGCATGAAATTCATGAGGTTACAGAAAATTAAGAAATGAGCTAAACTGAATAAGAAGTTGCAGAAATTCTTAGTTTTCCGGATGCTGCAATAGGACTAGAAACTTTTCACCGTCTTATTAAAAGCATTAACAATGATAATTTTTTTGAAACGAAAGACCAATTGAAGATTGCCGATAAAAACACAAAAACTAAACTTTTATTCCCCTGTAAAATTGATTGAAATAATGTTTAATAATGCTTAAAGTGGATATTTTTTAAAAAGATTTAATGTAAAATAGTTAATTTTATTGTTTTACTTTGTTAACTAATTTTTAAGGGTGCAAAACAATTTATATAAGTACTTTCTATAATATTTTAATAAAGTAAAAAGATATTTCTTCAATATTTATATTGAAAATACTTGATTTGTTTTTCATAAAAATAGTCTTAAGCGAGTTTTACTGTTTATAAATAACTATAAAAATTACATCTACATAAATGCTGTGTCTGCAATCATTCTTAATATAATTAGGTTGCACCTGGGAATGTAACTTCCTTTTACACTTAAAACATATTAATAATTAGAAACATTCAAATATAATAAATCACATTTTCAAATTATATTACCTGAAACTTATTTCGACTTGATCCATTTTTGATTTTTTTTAAAAGCTTTTCGTGCTGACACTAGAGAAGCTGTTCTATTTAAGTGTCTTATGAATCTTCTTATTCTTGCGAATAGCAGAATAGCACTCTTTTGAATATGGGGAAAGTGATTTTCAAGCTCCAGAACCATGTTTCTTACAACACCTCTGCCTTTGCGAAAACTTTCTCCATGAGTAGAACGAAATATTCTGTCCATTTTTCTAACCGTTTCCATCCATGAAGGAGTCGGCACCTTAAGCCCTCCAGCTGATAATTTAATTATCCATTCGGCACAGGGCGGTACATCTTTAATATTTCTAGTTATTTCCCCTAATGAACAGTCACTACATTTTTCTCTTTCTCTCTGCGCTATGAAGCCAGCAATATAAGCAAGCGCTTCTTCTTCTTTATCCGAGAGAACGATAGAATTGTTTTCTGACTTTTCTTGTACAGAAGAGGATGAAACAAAAACATCTTCGAAATTAATTGTTTCCTCTTCCAGATCTAACGTTTCCTCGTGTTCATCTGAAATATCATCTGAATCGAATGCACTCTGCAGCATTTCACTTGTCAGATAAGCATAATCTTTCTCTACCAAATCAACATGATTTGCCTTTGAAGATAAACTTGGAAGCTTGTTTGCTAAAAGCAACCTCTTCAATCTGACAATGACTTCAGATGGAGAAGGGTGATCATTAAAACGTCCGAGTTCTCTTATCTGGCTAAATAAACTCTCCAGAACATCTTGTGTTAAGCGCGTAGTTAGAATGTATTTAACTCCATAAGACTTTAACGTATCATACAGTCCCTGAAGAGAGCTTATTGATACTAGCAGTCCTTTTTGAAACGGCATCAAACTTTTTTTTTCCAATTATTCGAAGTTCTGAAATTTCTTTTCTTACTTCATTCAGAACTGATACTTGGTCGTTATAGTATCTTTTCATTCCGAAAGCAGATTTCATGGGTTTATTACTGGGTGGTTCGGGACACTTATGTCAAAAAATTTATCTATCATAAAAAAGAAATTGGAAGCCCTGTCATCACCTGTTAAATGTTTGATTGCGTTTGCTGTAGTTGCAGAAAATAAAGTTTTTGCTGGAGCTACTTTTTGCCTTTCATTGCCTTTAACTGTCAGCATTTGATGTTTTAATTTGTGACAAAGTTTTATTTCTCCTTTATTTTTTTCCAAAACATTTTTAATAATGCTTGAGTCAAGGATTTTGCCATCACCTAGAAGGAAGCTTTTCTCAAGGTAATGGTTCCTTAACAATTTTAAGTAATGCGGCATATCTGCAAAAACCCATATTTTGGATGACTGGTTTGAGGGGCTCAAGAAAAAAGAATTTTCTTCAGAAACGTTGAGTTCTTTCCATAGTGTCTGACTACCACCTAAATCTGACACAATAGCTGCTACTTGAATTCCAGTCGATTCAATTTTTTCTATAATGGAAAGCAAAAGGCTTTTGTTCATAAGTTTATCAAAATCAAAATATACTGGTTGGTTCCATGATGCAATTAGACCTCTAACTAGAACAAACTGGACTTTTTTGAAAGGACCAAGTATTTCATCCAATTTTGAGTCGTAACAAAGTCTTGAGTCAATGTGAATTTCGTCGAAACTTAGCACGCACAACTTCTCCATTTCAGTCAAATTTTCTGAATTTTTTTTCATTAAAAGTAGCACATCTTTCAAAATACCTGGTGAACATTCAAACTTTGAGCACCATCTCTTTAAGGTGCTAGCACTTGGCAGTGGTACGCCAATTTTTTCTCTCCAAAAGTCGTAAGCTTTAGATGAGAGGGCTCTTAAAATGATGGCTTTTGATATGTCTTCAGCTGTCCAATTTGGTTTTTTATGATTTGAAATTACATCTATTTGAGTTTCGCTAAGTACATTTTTAATATTTTCTTTCAGATTCTTTAATTTTCTGTTCTCTTTATCCAGGATGCATACTTTCCTTTTTAATTTTCCAATTCTAGATGCTTTATTTTTTTTTATACAGAAGGGTTCTTTTTAATTTCTGTGCCATGATTTTAAATGAACGACGATTTTCATTTTTTAATATTGTTAATTTCCTTCTTGCACACCCTAACTCAATTTTTAAACTGCTGATTTCTTCTTCCAGTGCATCACAGTTTTTACAACTGCCTTTCGTTGAACTTTCATTCAAGTTTACATCATCTTCATTTATTGTCTCTTCTGATTGTATTTTCTTAGGACTTAAATTACTTAGTCTACTGAAAGCATCTTCCAAAACTTTCCTCTTTTTTTTTTGCCTTTCTGATCTAGGAGTTGTTTTTTCTTCCAATTTAAAAGAAGGTAAATTAACAGTAGGAATAGCAGTATCTTTTTAATATTTTTCTCATAGGCAGACCTAAAAGTCTGTTTTGTAAGTCATCAATATAATGGCTTTCTTCGAAGTGTTCACTGCACTTTCGAGCATTTTTGGGGTTAACATTGCCTTTTCTCTTACATCTGCGGACCCATTCATTTTGCAATTCCAAGTTTTGTGGAAACCGATGAAATAAAACTTTCTTTTCTTTAATACGATACGTATTACGACAAGTCGCAACAGCACAAGATGGCATTTCTAAAAGTGCATTTAATGCTGGTAAAGTTAAGAAATTAATTATTGGTGAATCAATAATACGCAAAAAAGAAAAAACTCTCGTAAGTACTGACGCGTTGTGTAAATGCAGAAGAAAGTTCTTTTTCTCTTATCTCCCATCCGGAGGGAACCAGGTGACGTCACGAGCAACCTCCGTGGGGGTGGTCAGTTGCTTCAAAGCGGCAAGCTATCCCTCAAACGAATGACCCAGCCCTTGTAATTCTATAGCCCTGCAAATATCACCATCATATGACGCTGATGGCCCACTGGCTGGCTGGATCAGTCAATCATTCCTAACACAGTTCATGTGAAAGTTTGCTGCGCAAAAATGGTGTATTTTTTGGAACTACGAATATTTCTTGTGTTAGAATTTCCCCGCCTCAATCATAGTGTTATGGAAGCTAGACCGCCTCAATCATAGTTTTATGGAAGTTAGACACTAGCAAGGCCTAACCTAAAGTTTGAATCAAGCTTGCTATCTCAAGCTTAATGCAAGTTGGGCAAGTGTAAACTTGAACACTTGATTCAAGCTTGCATTAAGCTTACACGCTTGAAAATATCAAGCTTAATGCAAGTTTATTGACTTGATAAATCAAGCTTACTGCAAGTTTGATGCAAATTTGCTGTGCTGTCTGGATCTATCCCGGTGCAAATGGCGGGATCATTACAACGTTACAGACAACGACTTTTATTATTTGGATGTTTCAGCCAGTGTTTCTAGTGAACTTTTACCACTTTTACTTTACTTATGTAAAACAGCCTTCCCTTATTAAAAGAAAGACTTTCCTTAATTAACCTTAATTATAATTTGTAAATCTAGAAAATTTATGATGCTAGTATCTGTAGGATTTTTAATTTAAATCTAAGACTAAATGGTAAAAATTATTACTAATCAAACGCTGATTTGAAAAATCAACCGAAAAAATGAATTAAAATTCATATTTTTTGCATAAAAAATTTTTACCTTTCTGGATCAAATTTTTCGGGCTCGTCCCATAAATCAGGGTCATGGTGCAGAAAATACACAGGTGCTTGTACAAGCGTACCTTTAGGAATTTTAAGATCACCATATTGGACATTTTCTACTGCATAACGATTACAAAATCTGAAATATAAAGTATTTTGACTGAAATGCACAATTTTTACTCAAAAATAAATTCTTCACCAATGATGTATGTATGTATGGATGGATGGATAGATTATAAATGCCCATAACATTGGCTATGATGCCATTAGTTCCATACAAGGGGCAGGACGTTTTGGTCGTTAATAATATGGGGGCAAAAAGTAGACGGCCAGCGTTACCCTTATAAGCGGGTACCCTAATTTTGAACCAGTTTCAGGCAAGAGACCTGCACCCCAATTGGCACCCTCAGAGGTATCTTTGAAAATAAAATAAAATATCAAAGTAGTGTTTAAGATTTTCATTATTTGCTCTAATGTTAAAATTAAAAGACACTCAGATTTTTCTTCTCTTTCACGAAATTTGATTTTTTTAAAGATCCACCATTATTTTTTTTAAAGAGCAACGTGAACACTGCGAAAACGTGCGAAATAACCAAGGGAGTTCTTGAAAGTCTTGAAAAACACGGGTGCGGTTTAAATGAAACAGCAATGCCAGAATAATAATAATGGATAGATAGATATACAGGGTGAATTTAAATTCTTGGGTAAAACTTTAAGGGGTGATAGGGTACACAATGAGGAATCGTATTCACATAGCAATCTGGGGGCAACCGCAGTTTTAACTTACCCGGTAATAATCACTTGTGGAAAAGCATTGAAGTGTCCGTCTAATTTCTTAACCAAGTTTCATAAACACTAGGCTCGTCTCCGAAAATTTCATCTATGAAATAAAATAGAATTTTTAAACTGTCCATTTTAGTCTTCTGTTTTCGGGGAAAAATACATTAGTTTCTGACGAACAATGGTCGGAAAGTGCACTGTTGTTTCGGCACTTTTATCCAAAGTGATTATTAACAGCTACACGAATCCGACCCCACATTGCTATGTGATTCTGATTTCTTATTATGTGCCCTATCACCCCTTAAAGTTTTGCCCAAGAGTTTAGATTCATCCTGTAGATATAACGTACAACACCAATGAAAATAATTTCGAAAACAGGGGATTGCCGAAAGAAGAAGAAGTAATTTGAGGTACAGCCTCCTGTTTGACGGATGCGCAAGTATGTACAGCTACCACCTTTCTCTGGCATATAATATAAAAGTTGAAAGCGTGACCTGTTGGTCCCACATTCTTTCAACTCGCGTTTTAATAAAATGTTAAGAAAACCTATAAAGGAGGTGGTCAGAAACAGGGTCCGAAATTATTTTCTTGAAGCAGATGCAATGCAGTTTTTCTTATTATTCTCCTTATACTAGAATATAAATATTTTTGTCTTTTTTATTTAATGAAAAAGTTAACAGAGAGATAATAGTTACGGTTACAGATAATAAATCTAAACTAAAGCTGGGTAAGTGAGACAGCTCTTTAGCATAATTTGACCTTTACGAAATACTGCACCCGTTGTAAGAGACTAAAAGAAAATTTTTCTTTTTTCATACAATCTCACAACAATTGTCTTTCTGAACATGGAGACTTTTGCTAACAATGAGAAGTTTTAGATTGCGGGACAAAATTAATAAAGAAATTAATTTAGGTTTCCCACTTACCTCTTTGTGGGGTAAGTGGAACACCAGTCAATATTTTTCAATAGCCTAATATGATAGATTATTAAATGGGTAAGTGGTAGAGGTCGATATTTTTTTAATCATAGGAAAAACGAATCATTGGTTTATCTGAAACGGTTTTCTAGTACAACTGGTTTTGTGAAGCAATTTCAGTAGCAGAAAATGCCTTTATTTTTAAAAATTGTTTGTTTGTTTTTTTACTTAATGACATACACTACAGTTTTGTAATATTTCATGTCATAAAATATTTAAACATAAAAAATGTGTATGAATGTTATTTAACTGTGCAGTTACATGAACAAATATGAAATGAAACGTTTGTATTCGCATGTACCAAGAACCAAGTATTGGATATCGTAAAAGGCCAATAAAACAAATAAACAAAAGCTTAAATTGGCCTAGGCTATACAGGAAGCTACTTAAAAAAATTAAATGATGGTCAGAAGTATTTAAACTGGTGGTCATAGTTGGACATGTAGCCTATATTAAAAAGGAATTCAAAATACATTGCATCCTGAAATATCCGTTTGGAACATCAGCTTATGTGGCCTCGTCGAAATTATTTGTTCTGTTAGTTTTAAGACAATATTTTCTAAGGTAGTGTACAGAGATATGGTATGAGGACTTCGTTTTGGGCCATTTTTTTTCAATATGCATTTCCCTTTAGAAAAGTGAAGTAAAATCTAAATGTGTTGTTATATTTAAGGTTTTAATACTTACAAATATACTGGAGGATAAATTCGCATTGATTCATTTAGAACCTTATCTAAATACTGCAGTTTATTGATAGTAGCATATTCTAATTTTTCACCCTGGAGGAAAAAACGTACATACAGAGTGTCATGGAAAAAGGGTGAACACATTTCATATAATCATACTTAATGAAATACTTAATAAAAGAATTATTTCGTTGTCATGCACAAACATTTTATCTTAGTATGTTCCAATATGAGCACTGTTGGATGCTCTGCACATATCAAGTCGATAATCAATCTTTAAACAAGTGTCCCGAAGCATGTCCGGCGTCACAGTGGCAATTGCATCAACAATTCGTCCCCTTAAATGCTTTTAGCCCCGTACCTGTACGCTGTGAGCAATGTTCTTGATAGAACCCAAGAAAAAGTAGTCGAGCGGTGTTAAATCGGGACTTCTCGGAGGACATAGCATAGAACTGGCTTTATGGATACATGCATTGGGGAAGCAATTGTTAGGAGTCGGTTGACCAGTTTGCTACCTTTACAAATATTAGACACCGTCCGAATTGTTTGAAGAGAATATTATTGCATTTGCTCGATTTCTTAAAGGATTATGACCTTTCGAAATGTATGCGCCCTTTTTCGTTAACCCTGACTTGCATAATTATAGCGCAGGAAGACATAGATAATTTTAAATATGATTTCTTGTACAGTGAAACAATCTATACATTACACCAATACGACAGAGGGCTGGGCACTAGAGAAGAGTTCGGGCTCATTTTTTGAAGCCCGAGCCCGCCCGAGCCCGAGGACGTTTAATCCGAGCCCGCCCGAGCCCGAGCAATATTATTAAAGTTGGAGCCCGAGCCCGCCCGAGCCCGAAATTTCAGCTTTGCTATTCTTAAGACAAATAAAATTAACTACTTCATTAATAGGATACAATAAATTTTGGAGCTTCACACACCTTCTAGTCCCCCGTGCCGCTATTTTTTTAAATAAGTACGTCTATTTATTCCATGAATCACTTTTTAAAATCTGTTTCAAGGAGTATGTTCAACAAAGAAGAAATTTTTCACGAGCCCGAGCCCGCCCGAGCCCGAACGCAATCGTGAATTACAGAGCCCGAGCCCGAGTCGGGCCCGGGCTCGGGCTCGGGCTTTCGGGCTCGGGCTCGGGCTTTCGGGCTCGGGCTGAGCCCGTCTCATCTCTACTGGGCACCTGCTTCTAAGAGGTCATGGCGAAAAATGACTGATTATTCTTGAGAATAGTGTACAGTTCCGGGCAGTGGCGCAACCAGAAGTTTTTCTTGGGGGAGGTTCATCCTCACTAAGACCTCTTTATTAGATATCCTCAAATTAATACATACATATATAAAGCATATAATTAGTACTAATTAGATTATAATATAATCGTCACACTTTGACTTTAATTACAGTTTTCCGTTTATAAATCTATTAACAAAATTATACTAAGGGTTATTTAGTTTGTGTTCTCAAGGGTTAAGTTAGTTTTACTTTTTCAAATATCTTTAATATCACTAACTCAATGCACTTCGTCCGAAGTAAAAATTAGTGGATAAAAAAGGATCAAATAAGTAAATGTTTGTCTCTTTCATAACCTAGTTCAGTGTTTCTCAAAGTGTGTTCCGAGGAAACTTAGGGTTCCACAACGGTCCTCCAGGGGTTCCGCAGGAAATTTTAAAACATCATTGAATTTAAAGAAAATCCGTAAATTGATTTTCTAACCTAATTTTTCACTAATATAGAATTAACCTTTTACCGACGGCGGGATTAGGGGAGTTCCAGATATACAGGGTGTCCAGCCTTAATGTGACCCAATAGCTAATTCCCGAACCGTTGGGTTTAGATATGCACTTCCAATTTGAAAAATGTTTTTAAAAAGGTAAAGAATATTTTTACGTGCTTTTCGAACCAAAAAACCCATTTAGAAAAAGTTACAAAAATTAAATTTTTATACGGTCCCCAGGCCCTATCACTTATATTTAGGAAAAGATGCAGTACACAAAAACAAAGTAAACACAAAAAGTTTCATTTTATTACGATAAAAACTGACCAAGTTATGAAACTTTGAAAATCATACATTTCATCCATTTTCTCGGCCATTTTCAAGACGGTCCCTTACTAGCTACTTGAAAATGACCGAGAAAATGTATGAAATGTATGATTTTCAAAGTTCCATAACTCGGTCAGTTCCATAGTTCAAAGTTTCATAGTTCCTCAGTCAGTTCCAAAGTTCCATAAATCGATTTGGTTAAGTCAAACAAACTTTTGTCAAATCAACAAAACAAAACTACCAAACTGTTTAACCAAAGAAATTTTATTAAATTCAGCAAAACACTTTTTAGCTTGTAGAGGTATTAAAAATATCAAATTTTGGAG
>JAWZYV010012919.1:600000-847971 GCA_038373885.1 Cheiracanthium punctorium
ATTATTCGTGTACTATAAATTAAATTTAAAAATAAATATGATTCTGTTAATTTATTCTGTGCTTGGAGGTGTTCAGTTTTGAAATTTATTTATCATACATAAAACTACATAGAAAAAACAATACAAATCATGATTATTTAATCTTCCGACGTAAATACTAATTGATAACGTGAATAAAGTTTGGAAGTCATGAAGAACAGTTTAACATTCAATGCCGATTATTCAAAACCTATTTTATACACAGCAGGTGCTGACGGAATTTTTCAAGAAGCCAATATTTATAATTTTAATTCCCTTCTGATAAGAATCTAAATTGCATGAATGCGTGAAATGTATCTATTGGGTTGGCAACAAAGTAATTGCGTTTTCTTGTATAAAATTCAAGCAAATAAGTTTTCAACAAGTTTTTAATTACAGGTAAGCTGTGCCTGAACATACGATTGATATTTGTTACATTTTAAAGTAAGAATTTCACTGGCAGTATTTTTTTTCGTCCATAAAAGATGGCCACCCTCCCCCTTTTTTCGCTTCTATCCTCCTTAGAGGACAATATTAAAAAAGTCCTGAAATTAATTTTTAGGTATACGTGACTGCTGTATTTTACAGAAAGAATTTCACGGATATCTCTATTTTTATTTGAGATCACGCGGGATATGTGAAAAGAACTTTTTAGCCCCTTACCCCCCCTGAGATTACGAATTTTTGAAAATGCTCTCTGATCTAGCACCTATGTTGAAGAGCTCACGTACGTGCCAAATTTCGCATAATTAACTTCAGTAGTTTTGGCCAGGCGAAATATTGACATACGGAAAAACGCAATTACTTAGTTGCCAACCCAATATAAAGTGACATATAACCCAGCACCCAGCAAACACACACAGGTTCTCTGAACGTTTATTAACGTTCAGAGAACCTTCAGAACGTTCAGAAGACGTTTTCTGAACGTTAATAGACGTTCAGAGAACCTGTGTGTGTTTGCTGGGAGTACTAACCGGCAGGCCCGGACTGGGAGAGTAGGGGCCCGCCCGTCTCAAGAGAAGGAGGGGAGCGGGTTATTGTGTAACCGATAAATAATAGAATGTGTTAACTTTCGGGGTATGGGGGGAGGTATGGTGTTATTATTAACTAATTATGATTGATAATTAATGCATTAATAAAATAATGATCTATTAATTAATATGCGTCATTCATATTAATTAATCCCTTGTTCATTTGGGAATCCTCCCTCAAAAAATTTTGAGAACTACATTTAAAATGAAGTGTTTTGAAGCCTTCTGGGGCGCAATTGCAGCTGCAAAAAATTTTGTATGTGTAAAACTTCATTCAAGTGCTATCAGTATAGCACTTTTTTTAATTCTCCTTTTTTCTGATTGGGGGGGCTCGCCCTCAGCAGGGAGGGCCCGCCGAGGGTGGGGGCCCACCCGTCTGCAGACAGTCGGACACCCTGGCCAGTCCGGGCCTGCTAACCGGGGTGGCACTAAATTTAAAAAAACTGAAATGAAAGAATAAGTGCCCTATATTTTTTTTAATTATTCAGAAAAAATAATTTAAATTATTTAGGAAAAATAAATTTCTATTTTGTGTTTCAATTTTCTTGCAAGAGCAATTCAATAAATTTAAAAAATACTTACTATGGTTTTAACTTTGCATTTCTTAAGCTAAAACACAGCTATAATTACTTTTGTTGGAATTTTTAAAACTTTGCCGAAGTAAGTTTTGAGATTTTTAAGAATGAGTAGCATCAAACCTAAGTCTGCGTGTTAGCGTCGCAGATTTAAGCAAATTCTAAAACCCTAAGCGGACAGGAACCGAGACGAAACTGCAAGAGGACAAAGAATTGACTATCCCCAGTGATTTATGTTACTTGGGCTCAGCAGCAAGAGGGTGGATTAGGGACTAAATTCCTCTCACCTGTTGTGTTTCTGATAAATGGAGAAACTTCCTTTTGTATTGCTAATGAGCGTTTTAAAGAAAAATTTGTTCTCCATCTGAACCCTTTTCATCTTAAAACTCTCTTGGATAAAAGTTGAAGGAAAACAGACAGCTATCTGAAGTTAGATATGCCAAATTTTTATAACAGCATACGAAATTCAAATGTTGAGCATCGTTCAGGAAATTTCCAAACATAATTATTACATCTAGAATTTTTTTCAGTAATTTTAATGTAAGAATTCGATGAGTTTTTTTTTCTGTACTTTAATATTTGAAATATTTGAAATAAACTTTTAACGATATCCAACAGGTAATTCTTGAACTATTAATCACAGATATATACTTTACGTAAAAAAGCTAAATAATGACACTTTATTTATGTTTCTAAGACTAGAAATTTTGTAATTATGAAAGTAAGACTATATAAACTTTTCGTTACAGTCCACTTTTCTGACCTGCTACACGTATGTGACTTTAAAGACCTTTCACGTCCAAATTCGGGTGGGGGTGTATCGGGGCACATGGCCTTTGGCTTAGCGTGAAACGTCCATGTCAGTGAGCCAGTGTCATTTACTCAGCGGTCCGTGACAGCTTCAACAGATGTGTGGGTTGTATCTTCAGTCGTCATGCTCATTGGCAGTGGTACAGCAACAGCGACAGAGGTATTCACGGGTGGGCGGCAGAGGTAGAGGTGCTCGCAAAGTCGGTAGCAGGAGTAGAGGTCGATCGTGTGGAGTCTGCGTCGTTTACTAAGTGTACTTTGAGGCGCTCCCGAAACTGCTTCGCTCGCTCGGAGACGGACATAGGGGTACCAGTGCGTGTGTCCCATAAGCCCCTTTTCTTAAAGATAGCCGTGATACATATTTTCGCCTGGCTCTTGCACCAGCTGATGCGACATATTTAATTTTATAACTTTTTATATAGTCACTGGTAATTTTTACCAATAAACATCACCCAAATTCTTCGTGTGCTTTTTGTTCGACTTTTCTTTGCCCCTTGTGGCAACATCTTGCTTGTTTATCTCTTTTCAGTTCCCTGTGTTGCTTGCGACGAAGGGCTTGCACTGATGAAGGCCAAAACAATTTTTGGTTGAAACGTGCGTATCCTCTTACCTATAACATCTTATGTGTGTTTTTTACAAATTTTTTTATTTACTTTACACTTATTTTTATTTGAATCGATCGATCTAAATAAACTCTATAAACACGCGAAATAATCATCGCGCTATCACGTCCGAGTCGAGAGTTACACTGAATAGAAAGGAACGAGAGCGCCTGTTTCGGTCATTCTGTCCAGTGTCCCTCTCTCGCCATACCGCCAGGATCCGACGCAAATTCAAAGTTATAACAGTGAGTCGATTATAAAAGATAAATAATGATATTTTATTTATGTATAAGACTAATAGTTTTGTAATTATGAAGGTAAGACGATATAGCCCTTTTCGTTGCGGTCCACTTTTCTGGCCTGGTACCCATGTGTGATTTTATAGACGCTTCACGTCGAAAACGTTAAAAAGGAGATATGATTCATTTTGGATTTCCTGATTCAAAGGATTACAGAACTTACTAATTCTAAATTCTCATACAGCCTCTGGATATGTAAGTTTATGTAAGTACAAAAGCCTCATTCATTCACGACATCCTTAAAAGGCGCAGATATCCGGCGCAGATATCTGGCTCCGGTGCAGATATCCCTCTCATGGAGGTTTTCTTTAGCACAACAGAACACTCATCACAAAAACGATATGCGTTATTGCTATATATATATATATATATATTTCTTTTCTTTTCCCTCAGAAAATAGATTTGTACATTTTTGTACCAGGCTACAAAAAAACCTCTTGAAATGTACGGGCAGTTTTGATAACTATTTTGTGTATTTCATACAAAGAATTTCCATATTATCAATCGAAATTCTTGTTTAAAATTTAAAATGTGAAGTACATGGTACATACTCTTCAAGAGGTCTGAAAAATAAATAGACCATCATTAATAAACTCGAATCTTCATACATTGATACGTTGTAGGAGTTTGTAAAATTTTATTAACACCATTTATTTAACTGTGTTTTAACCATGTTTTGTTTGAAATTAATGCAATAAGTAAGTACTTACTTGAGAATAAATACTGTTAAAATATGTGGAAAAAACAAACAAAGAAACATGTAAGTATATTTATTTTTATATATTAACAACAACAACAAAAATATATTTGAATAGTTTGTTAGAATCTGAAAAGCCGTATTTCACTGTATACATTTTTAATATGTAACATATTAATACATCTACGACAAATTAAAACTTCAAAGAATTTTAAAATTTTAGAATTTAAAATTAATGATTTTGATATCAGATTTGTTGACATTTAAATATTATTACTGGCGTGTAAGAGAAGGGGGCACAAACACATTTTAGGAATCCAAACAGGGTCGCAAATAAGTAAAAAGTGGAAATCACCGCCTTAAAACTTTGAGTGGTCATATTCGTTAATTATTTGTTTTCCAAATCGATAGTTATTTATGCTGGAAAGTTTTTAAATCAGTCCTCTCGTGCCAAAAAACTGTAGATAATGATTTATAACAAGCTGAAAAAAAAGTAAATACAGAGCACTGCTTAATAATGCTGAATAAAGCTGAGATGAGCTGTAGTGAGCTCCAAATCTTAAACAGCACCGAATTTCTAAAACAAGGATTTAAAACTATCTAGAATAACTATCTAAATATGTAACTTTAAGCTAGACTTTCCGTCAGAATAGAAGAGATCTGCAAGTGTGAATACAAAGTATGGTGCATTTCTCTTCATACGTGGATACATAATTCATGCTCTAAATTCAACCACGAAAGCGATTTAAGTAGCTCTTTATAAGGGATGTGGGATCTCCTGGGCGTACGTATGTGCGTTCGTAAGTTCTTAACACAAGTACGCGGGATTTATTTAAAAGTTTCGCTCGCAATCAGAGGCGGTCAATGACAGTTGGATGAAGTGGCAAATCCATGTCGTTCATCATGGCAGATAATTACCTTTGCAAAAGTTAATTCCGACCAGAGATACCGGAGCAAATTGTTCCAAGAGTCTTCATAGGTCTTCCTCCTACCCTCCCAGCCCACCCCTGATGTGTTTCCCCTTTTGTGTTTCTACTTCTATAGATGACTGCACAGGTATTTATCTTCCACGTCAGGGCTCATCTTCAGCAGAATAAGTCACCCTGCTTCCAGACCGTTCTTTCAGATTAATTGGTAATTTTGAAAAACCTTCTCTTGGTTATGTTGTAATTCCCTTTCTCAATTTTACGGGGTGTCGGAATCTGGTCATTAAACTGGAGAGGCTGGAAGGGGGGGGGGGTTAGGTCAGAGGAGAGAAATTTGTCTCGATGTTTCAAAAGCCAGGAGGTTAAATCAGGGCTTCAACTTAAAGATGGGATTTTGTCTGCAAAATAGATTGACATGGGTCTTAATTGAAAAATAAACTTTAAAAGAATTAAGATGTGTAACAAAAAGCACTCAAAAGAAATTGGCTTTTAAAAGATAAAATAAGTAAAACTTTGTAAAATAACACACATAAAATGCACTTATCAAGCTGTACACGTGTTTCGATGGAAAAAAATTCGATTTTCTTCAGTAGCAGTCTAAGTCCATACACAGGTTACCTTGTCTAACTACTAATTATTATTTTAACATTTTGTGACATTGATCGCTCTTTTTTTTTTTTTTTTTTTTTTTTTTTTTTTTTTTTTTTACAGGAAAACTAACTCTATGAACTAATGAAAAAACTTTTCATTGGAAAAAAAGAGAAAAGTTTAAGGGGCGTTGAACGAGATCGACAAACGATGAAAGAGATTAAAAACTTTGGCTATTCAATCTGAATATTGAACTGAAAATCACTCCTACTTCGTTAGTCTTAAATTTCGAAGAGATTCGACCAGAACTTATAATTAAAATCTTGGAAAAGTGTACGACGAGGAAACACTAGCATGCATAGTTTAATTTCCTAATTTATTTAACCAGGTTAGAATATATCTGTACAGTGAGGTGTCGAAATTTCAACTTCAAGAGAAATATTGCTGTGATAGCTGAATTGTGTGGGCATTTTTTAATAATATTTATATGAGAAACCGGAGTGTTTCCGAATGGAAAACATTTGAAAGCTTATGCAAGCCTAAGGGCCTTAAAGAGCGATGTGCGCAAAGTATGTAAATCCGACTTCGTGTCTGCTGTTAGGAACCCAACAGTTCCACTCAAAATCCACTCAAGTACATCCATCTTGAAATTTTCAACCTGAATATTTCACTACTTCTCAGGAAAGTAACCGTTTTCAAACGCGCCACAACACTGGCATTTGTAAGAAGAAAAAAACAGCAATCTCTATAATCCTTCTCGATTCACTCCACGTCTGCCACTGTTTAAAGACTACGTCAAGTATCTTGACTGTCAAACAAGTTATTTAATATTGCCATATAATAAGGACATTGGTGGCGCAATGTTGTCTTTAAGTCGCTCGTTATGGGAAGCAATATACAGCCCGGACACGTCGGGTCGATTTCTTCTTTTATTTTTTATTTCTCCTCCATAATTTAACATTCAGTACCAAAGATGGAAAATAATTTAGCATACGTCGACGCGTTAAGATTCCCCCCATCCCCTCCCCGCTTCCACCTTCTCGTGTGTCCGATAGGCATTGAAATGGCTTAAAACCGAGCCCTGTGGCATTTGAATGATCATGGAAAAAAAAAAAATATTATAATAACAATGATATAAAAAATACCCTCTTCTAAGATGTTTAACTTCCGCAAAAAGGCCTTCGGAAAAGAAATGAGTCTCACTGGCTACATTCGAAAGTTTATCTGATTGGCATAAATCTTGCTTTTTCATTACTCTTGCGGGGTGAGTAGTATATCGTGAAGCAGTAGTATATATATCGAATGTTTGAATATCGGGGATCGTCATCAAATGGAAAAAGTTCTGGAATGTTCCGAGTTTTGATGGCTTATTTTGAGCGCCAGAAAGAACGATTGGAATGGGAATTGTTTTGTTTCGAAACGATGCTAGTTTGATTATTGAACCGTAATAAAAATTCATGATTTTTCTTTAGGGATGGAGTACACTTTTAAAAGAAAAATGTTTTCCAGTGCACTTTAGAAATGTTATCTAAGATATTCGATAGCAGACATTCAGAAATCATTTTGCAAAATATGAGAGAGAGATGTTTCAGAAGCGATAAGACTGGTAAAGGCGAATTACTGCTAGCAATTAAATTTATATTTCCATAGTGCATTTTTAAATGTTGCATTCAAAAAGTTTATTTAAGTTTTTCTCTCTGCTAAAAAATTTGAGGAAATTGTAGCTTTTATACCAAATTCATTTTAGAATAGTTTCTGATCGATTTTTTCTTAACTTCTAAAATTAATAATCATTCTTTTAGGTATTACATTGTGAATATGTTTTTTTTTAAATGGGTGGGCATTTGCTTATCACGCATTCCCCACTACTCAGGCCCAAACTACTGGCCATTTTTTTATGGGAGCACACGGTGTGCATCCAGCATTACTCTCTATGAAGGGACGGACAAGTTAATACCCATGCGAGAGGCGGGAATAGAACCCGGTCCAAGGTATGATAGAATGATTATTTAGCCAGTAAACCGCCTGGGTGGCACACATTGTGAATATAGAGTTTCTTAACAAAAAAAATTCAATTCAGAATGTACTTTCGATCAGGGGCGTAGCCAGAAATTTTTCATGGGTGGGTTACGACTACTGCAACTCATATATATATATATACGTGTGTGTGATAATGTAGTGAAGAATATACATTTTGTAAGGCAAAAAAATTCTCATGGGGGGAGTTATGACCCCCCTAACCCCCCCCCCCTTGGCTACGCCCCTGCTTTCGATACTTTTCTGGTTTAGAAATTCTCGCTTGCGAACCAATGTAAATCAACAAACGAACGAATTTTTCTGATTTTACTAAGCAAAGTACATTTGTATGATAATATGCGAACAGAAAATAAAATTGTTAATCTTAATCAATATGTTTTTGTAAATTATTATTATCCAGCTTACTTACCACTGAGAAAATACTTTTAAATTAAGCAGTTTTAATTACGACCATTCAGTTGTTTAAAGTCGTAGATGAAAAAAACAAAATTCTTTGAAACTACGCCAATATCATTGCCTGATAACAGCTGATAAGCAGATTATGATATTTAAAATTAATTATGTTGCAATATATCTTCTACGTTGAATATGTTATACGGACCTATGAAAATAAATTGTTAGAAATCATTAACTTTTCTAAGTCTAATAACTGAAGCTGAATAAAACTGGTTTCTTAAATGTGCTACTTCTTCACTAAACAAACGAATGCAAGTCAATAAAATAAAAATAGAAAAAATAAAAAAAAATCCCGTTTCAAATAGTTCGTTATTTACTCTCTTGTAGTATTTCTATATTACCACAGATGATGTACGCAAATCATTTTCTGCTGCAAGTTAAACACAGAGGTGGAATGATTCTGTTTCGAGTCCTCCTTGCTCATACCGTTTTTAGGTGGAACAACAAAATGGAGGACGATAGGTCAGCTTTCATCAATCCCTAGGTTACGCAAAGTACAGGTCGTAACCCTTCTACGCATATCCAACAAAGATCTCATTGCATTGAGTTTAGCTTGTCTCAACATAAAAGACTATATTTGAAAAATAGGCGCAGTTATATTGGCTAATTGCAAAATTTATGATCTGGCTGTCGTAAAAACTATTATTGCTTCCTCAAACAAGATTTTTGAATGTCTTGTGCAACGCACGTATTATTTTTAAAGAAATATTTACGATAATTTTATAATTGTCGGTGGGCGTTATTGCAGAATTTTTACCTGTTTGGAACTTGTTAAAAAGTTATTATCTGATTGTCCAAATGGAAGAACAAGGTTATATTTTTGCAAAGGATATCTTTGGTAATCGTTAAGTTTCAAGTTAAATATTTTGCTTTCGAATTTGTGTTCACTGGCTGCACAAAATATGGAGAAATGCTCCTATTCCTTGCCTTACTGATTTGTGTTTCAAGAATATTATACGATAAGATGGATACACTGATGTATATCGAACGTATCGTATAATAGTGTGAAATAAAAAGTAAATAGTGAATAGTGTATAAGTAGTGTAGATATATTAATAGTACAGTAAATGGTGTGAAAGTTTATATTCTAGAAGAACCCACAGCACATCGAACATGCATCCAACTAAAAACTATGCATCTTTACTGAATTCTAATTAAAATCTACTCTCATGCATGGTTTTCACTTTCGGTACTAGCACAGCACATGAAATAAAATTCTTACAATTTGTGTATTATTGATGTTATTAAATACTTTATCTAGAAAAAAATTAGGTCTCATGCCTTCCGTCTCCTTTTATGTCTCCAAATTTTATTTTAATAAAATGAATGAGCAAGAAGAAAGCGAAAATTCGTAAATACCACTCATATTGCGTTAGTCAAAATACTGACTGTCAAACTCAAGGATATCTCGAAAAATGTGGGCTCGAAGAGATTCATATTCGAAAGGTATGAATGGGAAAAGACTGCTGAAGCGTTCGGATCTTTTTGAAAATTATCAAGAACTGTTGGTGTTCCCAAACACCAACGTTAAATGTTTATTAAAAATGAGTCATGGAAGAGTTTTTCCCCTTCTACAGCAGCGAAACGTAGAGATGTCTACTTATTGAA
The DNA here is from genome assembly GCA_038373885.1 of Cheiracanthium punctorium. NCBI lineage: Eukaryota > Metazoa > Arthropoda > Arachnida > Araneae > Cheiracanthiidae > Cheiracanthium > Cheiracanthium punctorium. Next base: position 609,648 of record JAWZYV010012919.1, read on the forward strand.
TATGGAAGTCACAACCAGGACTATATCCCTAGAATGAATACTTGGACTTAAGAAATATGAATGGCTACACACAAACCTTTACAGTGTATTTTAGTATATTAGGAATAAATATACAAGTGCACCAAAAGTATAGCAACGAAGAAGAAGGACATCTGAGATTCACATAGCAATGGGTAGCCGAAAACATTGTTTTCCTACACCTGTTAATAATATCTCCGCAAAAGGTGTTGAAGTGTACAGCGAAATTTCCTATCATGATTTGCCAAAATTTAATTTTTTTTTTGTGTAAAAAAATATTAAACTAAAATTGATAATTATACAAAGTACTTAATTTTTAATGCTAAATGAGCCATTTGTTTAAAAAAACTTAATGTAGTAAGTTAACTATCTGTTCAACACATTTTGTGGATTGATTATTAACCGGTGCATGAAACAATGTTTTGACCTCACACTGCTATGTGAATATGAATCTACCTCCCTCAAAAGTTTGTCGCCATATTTTTGAGATACCCTGTATGCCATTTGATCTCATAGAATATTTTTGCCATTTTATTTTTTTATTATAATTGAAAGGTTAATTCTGCGCTTAAACAGCTAGTAAACACACAAAAAATAGAAAAAAAAGTTATTAGAGAAATGTACTTATGAAATGTTCATTTACTTTTTCATTGCAAAAATGATACATAATTTACTAAAAAACAACACTCAAAATACATGTCTAAAAATAATTTTCATATGCTGGATTTTTTTCCCTTCTTCCTAGCAGAAGAGGAAATACGATTACCAAACAGATCACTGTCCAGAGCATCATCGTATTTAATGCGACTAATTAACTTTTGCTAAAATCCTTTCTCACGCATATCAAACAAATTCCATGGCGTCACTGTTCACGTGCTGCACACCGATAATCAAATGCTTTGCCATCTTTTTTTGCATTCCTAAGTCATCCGTCGCTATGCAGCCGGCATAGACAATAGGAGGCTGCAAGATAGGGAGCGACGGATTTATTGCAGATCAGGGATCGAAATACGAGCGAAGGCCGACCAATTAATCTGGGGTTCTTGCGTATTTATGATCGGCGCGTTATCGGCCCCTAAATCATTGCTGGGTGGAATGCCTAATAAGTCACCAATATCTGATGACTGTACATCGAATGAGGGGGAAGAGCAAGAAAAAAGAATTTAGTTGATGCCTCAAGGGCGTTGTTGGAGTTGGAGGTTTATTGACAACGACAAAAAAAAAGTGATTTAAATGACATAAGTTTTATTTATTTACTTAATTTAACATTTTATGGGAATTTATGGATGTCGTTATGGTGATATTACAGAGACGTCTGCTACTTTCAATTGGCTGGCTGGAACATAACATCTTGATTTGGTAGATTTTCCGATAACGTTGTCATTCGGAAAGGGAATTGAACGCTATAGGGCTGGGGGAGAAAAAAAGAACCAGACCATCAAGAGATAATCTGTAAGAAATATTCCATCTGTACATTAAAGTTATAAGCTGTAAATTTTGGACTAGAAGAATAAATGATTTAAGAAAATAAACTCAGGAGAATGCTTAACAGAATAATAAAGAAACTTATCTATCTGCAATTTTAATATCTTTTCGTTTTAAATTGTTTTTAATCGCAAAATATTAATCATGAGCTAATTTAAATTCTGTAGTCAGAGATAACAAAACTATTATTATTAGATATTATGTATATTATAATTAATTAGATTAATTTTTATATCTAATTCAAAATTTCATTTATTCCTTGCACAATTGAATCGGCGAGTGCAGAAACCACCTCAGTCACAAACAGGAAATTATTTTCAGGAGAGAGAAAAAACTTCATAACTCCTCCAAATTTTCAAATATTTAAACTTATTTTCTTCCTCTGTCATAACATGCATTTTTGTTACTGTCATGCAAATATTACCTAATTTATGAAGTTTTATGAAGTTTTTTCTCTCTCCTGAAAAAAATTTCCTGTTTGTGACTGAGGTGGTTTCTGCACTCACAGATTCAATTATGATGAAAAGTTCATTAAAGGCACAGAGGATGCTTCTCCTGGTAAACCTGTATACCTTATGCACCCAATTCCTGCACTTTTATGTGAATGCATGAAGTTCAGTTGCGTTTTCTAGATATTCAAAGAGGGGGATTTTCCGAACTTGCCGTTAGGAGAAAAGTGAGTTCGGAGGGGGGGGGATCTGATGCATAAGATTTTGCAGGTGAAAAAACATAAAAATTTGGAAAAATATACGGCTGAAAAACTACTAGCTTTTGTTTTGTATTTATAAATATACAAGCGATCAGTAAAGTTAACAGAGACATTATATTATAGCATTAGATTTATTAAAAAATAAAATTAAAAAGTAAATAAAATAAAAACATATATAGTGTCATGTATATATTGAATTGCTTTATTTATTCTAATTTTGTTAATAATTAAAGATGTATGAAACTGGAGTTTTGCTTAACAGGCTTGATAATCTTAACGTATAATTTAATTAACATGGCTTTGAAAGTCTGTTAGAAAAATATTGCTTCACTGATACATCTCATCAATATGCATATTGAAATTTAACTGTAAAGAAATAGGTAAAGTTTTAGAAAATTACCTTTTAAATCTTTAGTAGCTGTAAAGAGCATACATGGAAATGCATTATCACATGAGGAGGAAGTGTTATCGGTACTTATATAAATTGAAGTATTAGCTGAAGATTTTCTTAAAAAGACACAAAATAGAAAATCAGTGACAGTGTAATAGCCAGTAAAAATAGGGTAATGGGCAGAGAACTATCTTGAAAGTAAGATCAAATGACCTGTCATCATTCTCCCTCCTCCTACCTTAAATGTAAATTGTTAGTGTACTGCTGTAAGTATGTTATCGAAACTTGAGTACTTTATCACACAGCTTGATTACGGAATATTCAAGTTTCATGCTCTCAATATACTGTACAAGAACTTGAATTCAAGGTTAAAGTAGCAGAAATTTTGAGGTTTCGTAAATAGAGACAACAAAACTAAAGTTTTGAAATGAAGTTGGTAATCATGTGCCTTTCTCATACACTCGACAATATGCCTATGCTTCAGGTAACTTCAAATAATGCTCTTGGATGGCTTTTTCTCCTCCAGTATTTCTTTCGCAGATGTAATATTTATGTCAGCTCTACAATGATATTAACCCTTTAACGCGCAGTGTTCCCGCTCTGGGAACACCAAACTCTGACGTTTTGACTGTTGCCAGTCACGAAGAATAGTTTTGATTTGTATAAATATAGTTGCGGGTGACATAGCTCCACTCCTTTACTTTTTAGCACGTCATTTCCCTTAAAAAAATGGTCACGATTATTTTTAACAGCACTGACATCTGCTGAAAAATGGAAGAATGCGAGAACAGCTGGATAGATTGCCCAATGCTGAAAAAAGGGCAGCCGTTGCCATCGCTGGACTTAACTACCAGCTAGATGGCGGACGATCGAAACGTTCATCGCGTGCCACAGATCTAGAGACCCTTTTTTGACGACAGCTGGCTGTGCAACGGCTGCCCTTTTTTCAGCATTGGGAAAGGGTTGCGCCTCAAAGGGTTAATAGAATCGTAAAATATTTTCCCAAAACTCTTAGACTCATAGATATACTACTCTCAATGTTGTCTGGTAAGAACTACCAGAGATTAAAGACTTTGATTTAGTTTACATGATGAACTCAGTATAATTTAAAACTATCCCTTTGAAATATTCCGCAATTAGTCATCAGTTTGTAATTATCGCAAACGATAAACTCATCTATCTGCGGTATCTACTGTGTATAAATATCTATCTGGAAAGTGATTCTGAGAGTTAAAAAAAAAAAGAGCAGGAATCTAATTTGGCGAAGATTCATTCCGGCTTTCGGCCAGATAGATAGCAATGGCAAGTCAAGATTTAATCTACCCTCTTAGATACACAAGTGAGAATATGATCGAATTAGACAAAGAGATTTGGAAGCATTTTGTTTTACTTCTAACAAGACAATGGACAAATGTATGTATGTCACTTGTTGTTTCTGAATGATCGTACAAAACATAGTTTTTTCCTGTCTTAATGCTGAGCATAGGCTGCATAGGTGCGCATTTGCCAAAATTTTCTAAAGTGGTTGAAAGCTCATTAAACACAAACATAAGACAGCAAATGTATAAAAAGAAAGAGAATTTACATGAAAATTTATTTAGTTATCATAAATTCTTAACAATGAGGAATACGGATAGGAGGAATGCTATAGGAATCTAACAACAAAATAAGTCTCCCAGGTGATGTAATGGCTTAAGAACCATTTGTTCATGCCTTGGGTCCGGATTCAAATCACGGCTCGGGCATGGATGTTAACTGGTCCGTCCCTTCATAGGGGGTAACGCTGGTCGCCCACTGGGTGCTCCCATAACAAATTTGTCATGTCTGCTACCGAGCATTTTCTTTGAAATTTGTGCACTTATGTTTAGCACAAAATAATGCAGAGTGATATATTACATAAGTGTAGAGTTCTTTTGTTCATATAATGTAGTCTTTTCCATTTAAATTTTTTTTGTTAACTTTTGTTTGTCATGTCTGTTACTTATTATAGTAACAGACATGACATTTCAAAGAACAAAAATTCACGCGTCTAAACAATTCCACAAGCACGTGAAAAGAGTCACTAATTTAGACTAAAAATCAAATTATCTAAATTAATCAATTGAATTAACAAATAAATAAATATATTTTATACGATTAATTAAGATAACAGACATGACATGCAATAAAAATACTTATCACAAATGGGCTTTTACTTTTACAGTCAAATGCCGAAAACTCAAGATGTATGTTTATATTTCTTTTTCGACCATTCACTAATGGTAAAAAGGTGTAGCTAATCTCAAATTTCAATTTTGTTTTTTAAAAAGTTTAAAATAATGTATGGTAACAGATATGAAATCAATGTCGGGAGAACTATATTTAATAATCAAAAATCTTGTTTGTTTTTTTTAAAGCTCATAAAAACCTTTTCATAATGCAGTTTATACTGTATTACATAATATTAAAGCAAGTCAGAGCAGAAATTTTAGTTTTGGGACAGCTATTCTGCATTAACACGTTTATGTTAATGCAGAATAAGATTCGGATAGCTATATAGTTCAGTATCTTCTTTTTTTAACGATTTTATTAAATAATATGCTTTTAAATCTATTTTACTGGAACAGCTTTAGTATGGGTCCTTTTAGGCGCGCTTCTGTTTTGGCGACAAAATCTTCTCGCCAACACAAGTTTGCCTTGCCGATGCCAATTGTAAACAATATGGCGGATCGGATGGCGCTGGTTTCCGAGATAATTGATCGTCGCCGTTAATTTTGCAATGATTTATTTTAATGGCTTTTAAATATTTTTATGAAAAAATAATTATAGATAGATTACAAGCTTGTACATATAGATTCGGTTAAATAAAATTTAATTACTATTCTTTTTATGTGAGGCGGGGGGCTGTTCCCCTCTCAACCCCCCCCTTCTCTTTTTAGTAGAATAAATTAAATAATGCAAACAAATAATATTCAAAAGACAATACCTCACAAAAATAACAAATAAAAAAGACAAAAAATTAAAATATATTTTAGCATTCTGACAAAAGATTACGCATGCAAAAGTAAAGAACTAGTTTAAATCATAACAAACATAAACAAACAATGCTTATCTCATACCTTGATTAAAATCGCTACATTATTGCAATATTGAAATTATAAAATCAAAATATCAAATATTATATTAATAACGAAATTATTTGTTGCTCCTACGCTTAACAAATAAACAAAGGAAATCATAACAAATAAAAACAAACAATGCTTATCTCATACCTTGATTAAAATCGCTAAATTATTGCAATATGGAAATAATAAAATCAAAATATCTAAAATTATTTCACTGTATAAAATATTAATAACGTATTTGTTGCTTCTACCCTTAACAAATAAACAATCGAGAACGAAAATATTAACCTGAAACGTACTATCAAAAGAATGTTTATTCATACAAAACTGTATATAAACAGTCAGTATGAACCTGAACATCCATTTTAAATTTCAAAAATAATTAAATAATAAAATTTAATGTAAAATAAAGCCATTAAAATAAAACCATAAAGCACATTGTCATCGCCATTTTCCGGAAACAAACCGCCGGGTTTAGGTTTACCATATCTTAACTTCCGATCATCAAACGGCGGGGTTACCATAATGGCTTCCTTTATCGCACCAAGAAAAAGTCGCAAAAAAAAAGCGTGCCAAAGGACCCATACTAAAGCTGTACCGTTTTACTGCTAGAAACTGTCTGATAAAACCATGATAAAAAGAAAAAATCATTATAAATTTCTCATACCTTGTAAAAAAATATCTTACACACGGACAGCAAATGGCACCGAATTTTGAAAATGACCCATAAATGGATCATTAGTATTCGTAAACTTTTAGATATAGAATCATCATAAAATTTTTCTGCACATAATAATTTTAATTTTAATTAAAGTATGACTAACAATGTCAAGAAGTTGTTCATACAACAAGACTTCTTTGCAAACTGATAAACACCAAAATAATTTGAAATCTCTTTTTTTTTTTCTTTTTTTTCTTCGGGTCGGGTCCCACAAGCTAAATAGCCTAATAAATAAACTGACGCAGGGTGAAGTGTTATACATTTAGATTTTTAAAGAGAATTTAAGATAAGGCGCATTATAATTATTCAACTTATAACCTAAGTATAGTTACGTTTTCTTCAAGATGCATCTAAAGCTGGCTATTTTTCAAAGCCCAGTATCAAACTAAATATCAAAAAATATATATATTACTAGTACATCTTAACGTTTCTAAAAATGCTTATAAACTGTTAGGTTTGAATAAAACTCAAAAGGAATAAATCTAATCTATACTATTGATAAACTATTATATATTTACTAAATTTTAACAGGTACTTTTAACTTTACTTTAAGGTAGGATTCTAATGATTACTGTTATGTATTAATAATTTATTTTAAAGTTCTTTTTATTTCCAATTTGGATTTGATTTGCAAATTTTTAATGATTACACACGCGTGCTGACAACAGGAAAAAGAAATAACGTGGCATTTCAGGTTTTTCTTTAATAGTATCTTTTAAATATTAATGTTGAAATTAAAGAGATATTGGCAAAATTTTTCTATTTTACTACGCGACGTCATGGAAACTAAAAGGGGAAAAAATCAATAAATTACGCCACTAATATAAGGCATTTGATCCCGTGGACAACATCATGTTACTTAATGGGTAACTTCCGATTACAAAACTTATGACATAGAACAGATGCACTTTCAGTAATTTATGAGTGTCTTAGAATTCCATATGGCAGTGCTCAGCAGATGGGGGAATCAAATGTCTATCTAAAACGAGGCAATATATCGGCATTTTATCGTTACTCTGAACCCGAGCGAATTAAGTTTTATCTGAAGAATGCTTTTCCTTGCAGAATAAGCGATTAACTTGTTAAAAAAGAAAGACAGCGAGGAACAGTGCGTCCGAAGGCAGTGTGGACATTTATTTTGATGGAAGATTTTGAAATAAGGGAAGTAAATGTGTGTCTGCGAAAGATTTAAATCTTCCTATAAGAATTGACCTTTCAATCTAGCGTATAAAAACTTGTCATATTTTTCTGAGTGTATATTCTTTCAGTTAGAAGTGTTTTTAAATAGCGACAATGTAGCCTATAATTTTTGAATAATACATTTAACAAAATATATGGCCATGTTAAGGGCTTAGGAAAACATTGTTAAATGTAGGAAGAAACGAAAAACATTTCTAATGCTGTCTATCTTTCTAAAAAAGTTTAACTTTTTGATGGACGATCTACATACTTAATTTTTACTGAACTTTGAAATTTCCAACACAAAGCATTGTTCTTTTTTTAAATCTCCATAACCCCTTTCTTGAGCCTCACTTGCCACAGATATAAAATTTAATCATCTACAAAATATTGAACGAATTTTTAAATGGGCACTGTTTTAATATTTTGCTCCAATACGAGAAAACAGATTATCACAATACACAGAAATGTTGGATCTAACATATGGCTCCATAAGGCTCTCTTAACTATATTAGATGATATTTCCAAGCTCTTAGTCCAAAGAGAGCCAACATTTATATTTTTGGGGTTTTGAAGGATATTGACTTGAATACAAGTAAAATTTATATTCATATTTGTGATTTTATGAAATATCATTTCATATAATTAATATTTGATATGAAGGCCTTGAAAATGTGTTATTGAATACTCATATTATAAGCATCGAAATGTTTGAACTAAGTTCTACAATAGTTTGCCGGAATATGCACTCTTAAAAAGTTTCATTCAATATTGAATCATTTAGTGTAGTTGTAAAAGCAAGAGCACCAACAGTTAGTTCATCTGATTCTTCAGAACTACTGTAAATGGTAAAACATAATTAATGGTTCAACTTTTCACCATCCTGTGGAAATATCTTACAGTAAAGAATGAAGCGATTGCATCGATGGCAAAGTTGAAAAGTATTTCCATGAGCTTCTGGAAGATAACCTTTCAGTCCAGTGGCTAACGTACGGAGTGTTCTCATAGTAGCCCTGGGTTCTATTTCGGCTGTTACCTTACAAATTTTGCCATTTAACAGTGCAATGTTTTCGATTTCATAGTTATACTTAAAGTATTTACCTCTTTATAGTTCGAAATACTTTATGGTTTAACTAGGAGAAAACAAATGCTGGAACAAGGATTTGCCCTCTTATGAACCCAAAATTTTCAGTAACATGTTTTAATGGAACGTTGCGCCAAATTTATAACATTGTTGCTTTCTAAAATGCTCTGCCTTAGTAAATACGTTCACATTAAAACAGGTAATATTTGGCTATTTCATATATTTTTGATTTCAATAGAAAACTATTTATATTTTTCTTAATAAAAGCTTAAATGTATTCAATAAATTTAGAAATAACACATCAGAATATTTTTCAAAGCAGAAGTTTAAAGACCTTCGATTATTTATTCCTTTTTCCTCCATAAAATGTTTAATGCAGGTCATCTCACCTCTTTCTAACATCAATATCGAACATACTCCCATTTATTTTTCACTGACAAGATAAATTTTCACGTATCACCGAAAAAATATTTTTCCACATTTGATTCAATTCTTCTCCATTTCCACCATTTAAATTGTGATTGAGATCAAACGACGTTTTTCAGAAACGCTTAATTTGATTTCAGCTCAATTTTTCTTCATTCCATTCGAGAGCTAGATGTCAGACTGGGTTGCAAATAATAAGCTGCTTGTACAGAATTTACCAGTTTAGAAAAATGGACCTGTAATTGGATGAGCGATGGAACTACGTCATATTACGATTACGATGTGGACATAAAGTGTTCATCGATAATAATCTTCAGCTACAATCGATCAATTTTAACTGCTCGAAAAGAGGAAATATTTTGGGTGGCAGCATATGAGGGTGAAAAAAAAATCTCTTGTTTGATAGCTAATTTAAGCATTCAAAATCGAGGGAAAATATGAAGTGATAGCTAAATAAGTAAAATGAAATGTAATAAAAGTGTCAGAGAATAAAAGCTCTGGAGCATGGTTTTTAAAAGTACTTTGATAGAAATGGATAAAAATTGCTTATCAGATTATGTTGACGAATATTATCTTCGCAGAAGAATTTTTCTTGATAAATTGTTATGGATTTGTTGCAAAGTATTCATTACAAATATATTTTAGTGGATTTTGTAAAAGCTGAAAAAAATGTAATGTAACGCCTATTGGCCTGGTACTTTTTAGATTTGAAAGGTTACTTCATCACACATCATACAAGAACTCGCATTAGACATTTTGAAAATAATTTAAAGTCTTATTTACTTATATTTTGTTGTCCATCGGGTGCACTGAATTTATATTTTTCAAAATATTTTTATTTATTTAATTAAGTTGGCAACCTTATTGTTCGAAATTTCTCACTTATATTTAAGTGAAGTTATTAAAAATGAATTGCTATTCAAAATAACAATTTATTTGTGTCATCAAAGCATGTAACAGATTTGGCAACCTTTGTGGAACCTACTCTAAAACAGGTACCAATTAATGCTATTCATAATTCATTTAATGAGACTATAATTTAAAAATTAATAAAACAGATACTAAATCTTATTTTATAAATAAAAATCACCCAATAATAAATTACTGTAATAAGAGAGGTTAAAAAAAATGGTCGTTTACGTTAAATTTAATTAAAGAATTTTTTAAGTGACACGCAAAATTTATTTCTTATTTATGGGTGTTTTTTCAAAAGTCGTTACCAATTTTAATAATTTACTGCGTTTCAATTTTCAATTAGATTCCTCATGGAGATATAACAAAAGAAACAAAATAACAAAACTATAACAAAAGGAAAAAATCTAGCACTCTACTTTTAGTTCACAATGCGAATGTCGAGTATTTTTGCATGACGTGTGTAGTAATTAACAGTCTTAGAATTTATAAAAGCTAAAAGAATCAATAAACAAATTATTTTAATATTTCAGAATCTAAAATGGACAGACATTTAGCATTTATTAGTTTGAGAGTGCTTTATAATCGATGCATTTGGCATGATTTATCTTTCTTGGCTCTGTTTTTCCCACTTAAAATGCTCTTAAAAATACACTGATACAGACACTGTGTCGATTTCCTGGACATTTGCAGAAAACAAAATACTTTAGATTTCCATGCCGATATATCTAATTATTATTAAAAAAATATTTTTAACGTATGCTATATGTTTTTTTTACTTATAGGACTTAAATGTAAACACTTTTATGCAGAGCTCTGAGATGGAATTGTAAGTACCACAAATATTTTTCTCGAATACGTTAATGAACTAGATAGGAAAACGTAAAACAAAAAGTAAGAAATGTTAATGAATAGCTTAAGTAGAAAACAGTAAAAGAAGAAATGATAACAAGATCATCCATTCCATCTGCGGAAAGCGCTATTTGCTACAGTGCTATTTTTGCAAGAGAAATGATGATTAGATAAACATAAAAGGGAAAAATTAAATTATACAAAAATGAGAGTTTAATAAGAATGGCAACAAACAAAAACCATCACCGTTGCTGCAGTTTATCTGTGGAGTAGAGAATCTACCAAACTAGAGCGGAACATATGGCAGGATATTTCTGTGTCAGCTAGCTTTTAATTCATCTGGTCATCTGGTTGAGAAAAATAAATTTATTCTAAAAATTTTACTAATTCATCAATGATTTAGATCAGAACTTTTTTTTTTTGTTAGAATTAACATGGCACTTCATCTCGATGGAAATGTTCCAAGCATTAGTTTTTTAGTTTGAGAAATGAATAATTGTAACCGTTTCAAATATAAAAAAAAAAAATTAGTAAACTATACAACATAACACAGATCAAAACTAAATTTTGAGAAATATTTCATGGTTAATTTTTTTTTTACCTATCTAATCTCAAAAAAAAAAAAAAAAAAAAAATAGTGATTCGTTCTAAATACTGCTAATTTTTTTTAACAGTTCAGTATCTATAAAAATGAATGTTTGTAAATATGTATGCGTGCGATCTCCAGACAATCTACAGCAAGTAAGAGCTTTGAAAATTTGAACATATAAGCTCATGATTTCGATAACGTGCACCTGAGGCTTAGAATTTTGAAGTTTTTATTACTTTTTTAATTATTAATTAAAAATAGTTTTTAGGTTGTCATTCTCGGCGAGTTTCGCCCATATCAAACGTTTCATGCTTTTGAGCTAGCAGAAATACTATTACATCAAGGAAGAATCGCGGGCATTTCAAAAAAAAAAAAAAAAAAAAAAATACCATGGAAATTATGCCAGTTTTACGCCAAATTAAAAAGCATAAGCAAGAATTTAGTCCAAATGCGTTTCTTAAAATTCATAAATTTTCAAATCTTACTAATATTGTAAATGTGCACGTTTGTGTGTTTGGATGCTTGTGACTCAGTCACGCGAAAACTGCTGAACGGATTTGGATAAATTTTCGAATGAGCATAGCTTATACCCTGTATTAATATACATGCAACCTTTCATTCATATTGCTAAATAATTATTTTACAAAGACACTCAAAATAATTATTATACATTACGCTCTATGGACATGTTTGTAACTACTGAAACGATTCTAGAACTTTTTTCACTGATTGAAAGTTACACTATTCCTGAGTATTATTACCTTTCATGCATATGTCACAAATATTTCTTTTAAAGTTACGCTCATAAGAATTACATTGCGCTCTATGTGTATCGCTGTAACTACTGAACTGATTCTAAAACTTTTTTCACTGATAGAAAGTTCCACTATTCCTGAGTATTATATGCTAAAATTCGTGTATATATCACGAATAGTTCTTTTACAGGAGTACTCAAAATAATTCTAAAATATTGTCGTAACTCTCTCCAAACCCCAAATGCGTAAAAAAAAAGATCTAAATTTAGAAATTCTACATATACCGTGCGTTGTACTTCATTTAAAAGAAGTAAAAAATAAATAATATTTAAATACAGTCTATTTTGTATCTATAGTGCAAATATATTACTTATTCACACATGCTTCTTTCTCTCTGGACATAATTCTAAAGCCAACTCGTACGACGTCGGGGATAGCAGGTAGTATAATATAAAAACAACAAATATCTTTGGTATCAGATCACCGTTTGTTGAATAGTATTTAATCATGATAGGAAAATATTACAATTTTATAAGCTTAACCAGGCGAGCAACAACTCAATAAATTAACGGGGGGTAGCATCCGTATGTTACCACCTATTTTTCGTTTTGACCATTTTGTGCTGATCTCTGATTACTCTCTTTTCAGCTAATGCTATGGAGGGAAGTTGGGCCATTGAGAGGCCTCCACTTTCTAATGATATTAAGCTTAACATTTCCTCTCTAGAGTCACATGATTGATTTGTTTTTATAAATTGAATTAGTAATTTGTGCTGTATTAATATTGCCTGTCACAACAACGACCGTCAACCATTCAATGTAAATAAATAGTACCTAATCAAGATATTCACAAACACTTGTAGCACGATCTTGCTGCAGCAGATCTTTTAGATCAGTACGCTTTAGATCTAGATCAAAATAATAGATTATGTAGAACTCCTGAATACGGGATGAGGATTTGTATTAATGGACTAAATATGTATTCAATGTTTTTTTAAGTATTGCTGAAGAATAACATCCGACGCATATTTGATAAATCTCATAGGATGCAGAGGGCATGCTTCTAGGTAATGTTGGAAATCAAAAGAATTTAATTCGAAATTTAGTATATTTTCACTGTATCATTTTGGCATGACATTTCAAAAAATTTTCAAGCCTTTGAAACCCGGTCACTGGTATTTTAGAAAAAAAATTAATAGTGAATTTTTCAAACTGTTTAGACCATTTGATGTGATATTTGTATGTAGATAGGATATACAACTTACCAACTGATGAATCGACAATATGTGTTATTTTTTTTTTTTTACTGTGTTTTGAAATGAGATGTGTGTAACTTTTTGTAAATAGTCAAGATATAGTATCAACATTTATGACATAAAAAGCAGCAGTACCATTAGAAAACGAAAGCAGTATTACTTTTAAATAAATTATTAGTACCAAATTGATACTGATTTGGAATTACATCGATTAATCAGTTTTATATGCATAGGATATAAGGAAGAAAGAAAAATACCTTTCTCTAATATGGAAAAAGAAAAAAGAATTTTCAGCCAGAAAATAACGGAAAGAATCCTGTTCTTCGGAAGTCGAAAAACCTGCTTCTGTGACTGAAAATAACGGAGAAATACCATTTCGTAAATAACACGTGAACGGAAATTAACCGTTTTCTCCAAAACCGGAAACGGGAAAACGGTTATTGTCTGTCAGAAATGACCGTTTATTTCAGTAAATTTTTATAACAGTGTATTTAGGGTGCGTAGTTCATTCACTTTCAGAAGTGAAAATAACATAAAATTCAATGTTTTTAAAACATTTTATCTCTTTTTTACTCTCAATTTTTACTAGACGCACTCTTTATGACATGTTTATTAATGTTAATTTATGATATGATTTATGATAGTTAAATCTATTTTCGAAAACGTAATTTAAAAAATTTTTTAAAAATTCTCAAAGGACATGAGCTTCAACACTCCCTCTTGGATGTCATTTTGTATGAATCGGTAATATGATACGAGATTTATTTGACCAATATTCATTAAATTATTGCTTATGAAGATATTATTATTGTATTTGGAACAATCTAATATATGCACTAACATGGATTCTGTTCCAACCTATGCTATCTCCTAATCAACCTTTTTTTGCTAGCCGGCCGTAGACAAACGCATAATCATTTATTAACATAATATAGTTTCTTCTTTGCATTTGAAAAATTAATTTGCTCTTCTCACCCGGGCACAATTACATCGCCTTGGCTTTGAAATGTCTCTCTGAGTTGTTTGTTTGCATAGTTGTCTGAAGAACTTTGCAATTTTCAAATCTGTTTTGGAAAACACTGCTGCTCGTAAAAAATTCGGCCAGTTTTCATAGCTTCGTGTTTAATATTTACTCTCTCTGTTTAATTTTTTTCTTTCTTACTACGACCACGGATATTATTCTATTCAGAAGAGGTGCGTGTTTTGTTCTCTTGCAAGATCCTCTAGGTCAATGGCATCGAATCGAAAAAATGCACACTTCTTTATTTGAAGGTTGCCTTGCTCGTGCCACAAACCACTTGGTGGATGGCTCTCTTTAACAACCACACTCCAGCTCTAAAATGTGCGGGGGTGACCTGACCCTGCCCGTCCTTATATGTAATCGGTCGCATTTTTCGTTGTAATCCAACGACGGCGGGGCACTTTACGAACACGCAGTAAAAATAAAAAAAAAAGAGCCTGTTTACCTGGTCGGTCTTTTCTAAGAAAATCCTATGTAAACATATCCAGGCATACACTCCTCGTCTGGCTTTTTTTACGCAACGTCTGCGTTGCTCGTGCCTGGGCAATACAAAACGCAGCACCCTGCTGCGGTGCATTGGCTAAGTTATTCCCTATTTTATGGACTTTTATTATGCCGGGCTGTTTTAAATACCTTTTTCTGTTCGTGCAAGGGTGTGTAAATATTTTAGAAATTTCAAAAGATTCTATAGCGCGGTTTAAAGTTATGATCACGGAATTTGAATACAGGATACAAGGAGGTTTATATCACTGGGTATTTTATTGATATTTTTTGAAAGTTCAGTTTTTTTTTTTTTTTGGTTTGTCTGCTGTGTCCCCATAGAACAATAATGTGGTGTCTGTAGAAGTGAGAACCGCCTGAAGGATGTAATGTTTATAGAGCATGATCATTCGTAACATTGGAGATAGCGTTCTGGCCGTCGTGTACAATAGAGCAGCGTGCTTTGATGAAAACATTTTTTTTTAAATCTGCATTTAAATTCAGGGAGAAATAGTCAAAGTCCTTTTTCTGTTCAGAATTCATTGATTTTAGGTTTTTATATTCTGTTAAAGCCGGAAAGTTATGGTGAAACTTTATAAGTTCCAACATCTCCGTAAGTTCGTTCTGATGAACGTAAACAGACTACAGCATTTAACCTTTTGAGGCGCAACCCTTTCCCAATGCTGAAAAAAGGGCAGCCGTTGCCATCGCTCGACTTAATTCCAGCAAGATGGCAGACGATCGAAACGTTCATCACGTGCCACAGATCTAGAGACCCTTTTTTTGACGACAGCTGGCTGTGCGGCACAGCCAGCTGTCTGTTTTTTTTACGTCTTTATAATCATAAATTTTTACTCAAGTCAATTGAGATGAATGAATTGCAAGTATTTTTGCATAACATCCACAAAATGAGACTTAATTTTTAAAAATGAGGTAAAAAAAAAATAGTGAAAGAAAAAAATATTTATAAATCTATGTTACATAGTTACCTAATTATATAAGATTTCTGTAAGCATTTCTGGTCAAAAACCTATTTTTCATTCTTTACTTACATACAATCCCTTATAAATTATTGATACATTTTTAAACATTTTATTGAATCACCTTATAAATAGCATAAAATGAAAATCTAACATCATTATCGATCCATGAAGCTATAACACTGTACAAAAGCATCAATTCTTTGGATATTAATAGAAATATACTCCGATGATCTTTTCTTGAAATTCAAATCCAATTTTATGAACAACTCCACAAACAAAATGCCCAGAAAAACATAAACAAAACTCGCAAAATGTTTTGCAGTTACTTAACCAAACATTTCCAAACATCATATCAGAATTCATACTCGAGTAGGTTTTGCGACTAAAGAGGGAGAGAGCGAGATTGTTGAGATGCAATTGTTTCCGGCATAAGGTCAGCTTTCAGTCAATCATTAAGTCCGGCTCATTTATCAACAGCCTTCATTCGTACCCTTTTCGCTCCACAAAAACATCAAAACTCTCGACGGAATGCACGAGAGTTTAAAAAAAAAAATGAAAGAAAGAAAAAAAAAAATGGTGGAATTCAGAATCTTTCGAAAGGTTCTAATTTTCTTCACGACCGATTCCTCCCGTTCCTTCCCTTGAGAATTTATCGAATCCGAAGTGAAAGGGAGGGTAAGGGAGAGTAGGGTTAAGATTTTAGAGTGAAATGGGGGTGGATATAAATAAATAAATAAGAATGGGAAAATGGGGGGTTCTGCTGCCATGAAAAATGGCGCCGAACAGCTATTTGCCCGAGTTCCACTTCATTTGCATGCTGATTTGTTAGCAGAGACCCATTGGATCAGGATAATCTCTCATCTATCACTGTCAGGATCTTAGCTTCTATATTGTTATTAATATCAGCGGATGAAAATCCTTCGTGGCGCCATCACCCCTTTCTGGATTTTTTATTTTATTTTTTCTTTCCTTCCGCGGAACTAGCGGTACATCCTGTCACATGCAGGAAATGACAGTAAATTAAGGAGACCAGACCACCGCTGATCGACTGGAAAGCTAAAAAGAACGAAAAACGAACAAAAGAAGAAGAAATAATAACAACAATAAAAAAAATAAAAACAGGAACACCGAAAAAGAATCTACCCTCTTATGATGGGTGGGGGAGTAAATATATATCTCTCCGAAGAAGATGAAATAGAGGGTGGAAGGAAAAAAAATAATGCACACTTTCTCGGTAATTTCTGTTTGTTAATATCCCCCCTCAGTAATTTTTTAAGCCTGGATTTCTTCCACCCCACACTCGGGGCAAGAAAAAAAAAAGTTTTATTTATTCGGGAAAGGGTTGATTTCGAACAGAGATCTCCAGCCACAACCGATTTTGAAATGGAATGATTGCAAGCAGGCGAAAGTGCTGCGGGATGGAGGTGGGGGGGGGGGGGGAGTTGTCATGCATGATCGCTCCCGTCCCCCAATCATTTTGCCCTAAAATATGGGATGTTGTTTCTAGAAATACCCGGGTATTAAATTAATGCATATATATCATAGATAGAGAAGGATATTCTTCTGTTCCTTGCGAGCGATCGATGCTGGCAAAATAATTTTCAATAAAAGGGTTTCCCGAACCAGTGGTATGCGACCGCAAAGCTTTTGCGTTGTTTATTAACTTATTGCTCCATTTAGCCCCAAAAGAAATGATAGATGTCTTTCACTCAAGTAAAATTTCCCGATTCAAACAGCCAATATCTTAGTATCAGAAACACGAAGATTTTGTATTTAAACTCATGTTTGTAAAAAATGCAATACCATAAAGGGATTCTCAGAATCAAATGAAATTTAATTCACAAACTACTTGTATTAGTATAAATAAATGATTAAATTTCCAAACAAAAAAGAATATTAAGTTTCCGCAATCAGTATTTGGTGTGGCAGCCAGGCACCGCAATAAGTTCTGCTATTCGACGTGGCATAGAGTCAAACAGATTTTGAATGCATGCTTGGGGAAGAGCATTCCATATTTCTTGTAGGCGTACCAAAAGTTCATCTGTTGAAGCTGTAGGACGAGGATCATGAGGGAGACGTTGACCAATGAAATTCCTCACATGTTCAATAGGTGACATATCCGGCGAATAAGCAGGCCGCCGCGAAAGAACCTTATGTTCTCTGCTGAAAAGAAGTCTTGCACATTCTTTGCCACATGTGGGCAGGCATTATCCTGCTGAAAGATAGCTTCAGAAATGCCTTGAAAGAAAGGAAGACTTCGGGCTCCAGAATTTATCTAATGTATCTGTCTCTGTTCAGATTACCCACAATCCGTAGCAGCTGAGATCGTCCATGATTTGCAATCGCACACCCCGGCCACAACTCCGCGTGTTCGTCCACTATGATGTTCGATTATTCACTCCGGAAGGTAGCGTTCACCAGGATAGCGTCTAACATGAATGTGGCCATCATGGTGCTACAAATTAAAGCTGGATTCGTCAGAAAACACTATTTGTTGCCAATCTGCACCCCAATCTCTATGTTCATGAGCCCACAGTAGCCTCAAGCGTTGATGGTTTCGCGTGAGAGGATCCTGCATAAAGGAGCTCGTACACAAAGCCCACGTAGCAGCAGACGTTGACGAATTGTTGAAGCAGAGATACACCTGTAGCAGTGGACCAATGTGCTACCAACTCCTAGATAAAGCTGTTCGCTCCATCAGCGCCATGCAGACCAAGTGTCTATTACCGCGCATTGACGTCATTTTTAGTGTTCACTCCCGGATTTTCGTGCTGTCCGGTTCTCGCCTGTCCTAATAATTTTTCTCCGTTCAAACTCCGTAAGTTGTTCAAATTTCGTCCTCTGCCGTCGACGAAGCATAGTTACGTCTCACTTCACGTTTACCACAAGATAAGAATGCCGCTACAGCCCTTTATAATAAGTTTCAGCAGCAGTACCGAAGACGCTGCTTAGCCCACGTATGCGTAGTGGCTTCGAAATTTAATTTTTTGCTTTACACAGTACAATTAGCATTTCCTGAAAATTTCAGCTCAATTGTGTCATCCTTTCATGCTGTTGCATTTTTTACAAACAGGAGTACACATATTTTTTAGTGCTTTACAACTAGTACAGAAATCTGGTTTTTGAATGGATTATTTACGTATTTATTAGTATTTGGGAGCTACTGATTAAAGATCAAAGAAAATGCTCTTTTAGAGTAACATAATGAAGAACGTAACCCCTTACAATTTTGTTTACAAAAGTATCATTGTGATGCAGATGTAAGTGGTTAAAGTAATCATATTTTTATTTTTGAATTTAAAGTTTAAGTATTTGGACATTCTATCAATATTTAGACAAACAATTTGAAGACGAAATTTGATTACATTGAGAGAATAGTTAAAATCTTGCACATGGTTTCGCTTAAATTACAGCTTTAAATATATTCACGAAATTATTTGTTTGAACACAGCTTAAGTTAATATTTAAAACTTACTAAGAGACTTTAAATATCAATGCGAATGCGAAAACGAAAGAAAGTGGCAGAAAAAAAATGCATTCCAACAGTGCGACTATTATTATTATTTTTTTTCTGCGCCACATATTTCCCATCCATTGCTCCCTAGACACATTTCGAAGAGCAGAGCTTTGTTGTCTATTATTCTCGACTCTTGGTATGTAATCGAGGACAGAGCCCCCAAAGGATATACTGCGAATCGTAGCTTTTCATTTGGTTCGCGATGGAACGTGAATAAATATTCCGAAAAATACTTAAAAACAATCGTACAACAATCCCCTCCCTGTATTTACAGGCAATAAATAGTTGGATAGGTAGATTGATGTACGAGATGTAACGTTAAGACTCTAATAAACTGAGAAATATTGTACCCTATAGAGACATAATCATAGGAGGGAAAGGGTTTCTAAGTCTTCCTAAAATTCACAAACTAAATGATAAAAAACCGAAACTTTTCAGATTTCTTCCTCCGAATGCATCTCCAGTAATGAGGATGCAGTGAACTAAACATTGTTGCTGATGTTTAGGGGTAAATGCGAGACAGATATTTACCTGTTATGCGAGACGAGAACGATCAATTTTTTTTTGTAAATAGAAATTAGTAAAAACAAAATAGTGAAGTCAGTAACAGAATTGATTGCAGCTTTTTACTTTTTATTTCTAAATAATGAAACCCTTTCTTAACCTAAAACAATAATACTCTGCATATAA
This sequence comes from Cheiracanthium punctorium, assembly GCA_038373885.1. Classification (NCBI taxonomy): domain Eukaryota; kingdom Metazoa; phylum Arthropoda; class Arachnida; order Araneae; family Cheiracanthiidae; genus Cheiracanthium; species Cheiracanthium punctorium. Next base: position 629,819 of record JAWZYV010012919.1, read on the forward strand.
ATAACTGTATAATATTATGATTTCATTAACAACCATATGAGAAAAAAAAATGCGCATTCTAAAAATTGAATTTCCCACTGAATTCTGTACTTTTCTTAGCTCTCATTTCGAAGAAATTGCGGTGTGCTGTTTGAACTGTTTACGGTTTTGCCAATACTCAAATTAGACCCTAACCCCTCTCTCCATATATTACACGTGGCATAGAGTTACTCATTTGTGCTATTAGTAGGATGCCAGGCCCGAAAAAGATTAAACATGACAGAACGTAGTGAAAAGTTGAACAACATTTGAAAAGTGACAGAAAGCTCTGTTAAACATCATACGCTATATATGTAGATTAAGTATTCTTAGAATTTTATTGCGAAAGGAAATTTCTAGTAAAATAGCAACAACAAATAAAAATTTAGAAAGGGAATATTTTGAGGCAAAAAATATCAATGGAATTTATCTAGAATTAAGTGAAAAGAAACTTATTAAAACAACATGTTAGTGATAACAAATTGTTAGTGAATGTATAAACAATTATTATGTATTGAGTGTAAAAATATTGCTAACTTTATATTTTACTCATATTTTCAAATTCTGTCAAAAAAATTTGACTTTATCGGGATATTTTTACGAAACAAATCACAATATGACTTTATTAACATGAGAATTTAAATAGATTGTCAAAGTAATCGGCTCAGAACTGACCTATAACAGATTTGTTCCTGCAAATATGATTTTCGAAAATGTACGTCGTATATAAATAGCTTTGGAACCTCGTATTAATAGAGGATTTAAGTGAGGGTGGGGGCGGGGGGGGTGGAACAGGATGGGACCATCACCCCTTAAACAAACTTAAACACTCTATTGTACAAATGTTTAACCAGCTCGCTCTGATTATTGAAAGAAGCAAGTGCGGTGATGGTCCTCAGTGGAGCGTTCAAACACCTATTCTTGGAAGCAGTACATGATGAGAGCGATCAGGTTAAACAATAGCTCAAGATTAAAAATGAGCAGGAAAAAAAAAAGCAATGGCCCATCTCTGACAAAATACTTCCAAATACTTATCACTTCTCCCTCGAAACTTTTCCGGATTCGGCACAGCTTCCTATATTTTCTTTATACAGGAATCTACGACCTTTAAGTCCCGTGTAAAAACATCGCTTCTAACAAACGGCTGTCCGCGGTCACTTTTTCTCATTTAGCATCCTGGTTTGCGCGCGGTATACATGGCTCCCCAGGCAACATTCAGAGCTTTATCCTTTCATACAAATATAGAAACGGGTGCCCAAAGGACGGATTCTTCGACGTATATTGTGGCATCTAGAGTAACACAAATTCTCCCCGCAAAACGCCAGAGAGAAAAGGTAGATAGGAGAAAAGAAATGAGCTCTTTTGGGTCCTTAAAACAGAAAGAATGGCAACCAAAGGCTCGTAGAATTTCGATAGCTGCAGAAACACTGGAATGTTATGATTTGAGGTTTTTTTTCGAATCCTCAAATCATAATCATTATAAATAGGGTTGGTGTAATTAAACTTATACCTGTCTAAAACTATAAATAGGGTTCTACAGATAAAATGGGTAAATGGATTGCAACCAAATTTGGCATATAGGCTGTACATGAGTTGCACTCAAAGGAGTTTTTGTAAAGCTTAGTTCAAAAAACGTCCACTGGGGGGCTCGTTGCATGGTGAAATCATCTCAAAAATGACCCAGATTTAATAAATGCTCAAAAATGATTGAATAAATGTTGAAAATTTTTGTGCATTTTGAATTACCCTTTCCTTTATTAAATTTGCTGTTCTTTCATGCAAAGTGCCACATAGTGGACATATTATGAATTACAATTGTTTTCGAAATTCCTAGAGCGCATTTCATAGTGTATAAATCAAATTTGATTAAAATTCGTTAAAATATTTTAGCTGTGGAACTCTGTTTATAGGGGAAGTTTAATTGTAACATTCCTAGTTTAAAGTTAGTTAGGTGGATTACAAATTGTTTCCGTTGATATAAACGAGGTCGAACATTTAAGTCTAACGGTTTTATCATTTGGATATATATGAGAAATTCGAAAAATTTCGTACTTTATTTTTTTAATTATATTTTAGCAGGAGATATTGCGCTATAAATGTGACGCATTCACTGTGTCTGTAGTGCTGCAATTTGGATAGTCTATAAAAATATCCTGAATTCTCAATAAATTTTGCTGCATTTATAAAAGGTTGTAAACACAGCGTGATTAAGTTAGTCCGCTAAAATAGAATGGAATAACAAAAGTTATTAAAAGTGGCCTGAAATCTTTTATGGATGTGGTTGAAATAAAGGAATTTTTCCAAATTATGAAATATTTAAACCGTTTTCTTTGAAAGTGTTGTAAACTCATTTATGATGAAAAGTTAATTAATGATAACAATTAATGAAATGTGCTATGAGCTTTATTACCTGTAAAAAGCCCCTCCCCCAAGAAAGCCTTCAAAATTTTCATCATCTTGTCAACGTAAATTTAAGTAGTTAATGAAAGTACAAAACATTTAAATGCAAACCCTGAAGTATTCCCATGTATATAAAATGAACTTTTACCCCTTTCGAAGAAATTGGCTCATAAATCATAATATCCACGACTTTTTGTTATCTGCGTAAAACTTATAATTGCAAATCAGTTGTTTTGTGCATTCATTTCCGAATGCACACACTTTTGAATATTATTACTTTATTAAAGATAACCTTTTAAGGTCTTTAAAAAATTAACTCTAACTACACAAATATTCCTGCAAAAATTTGGGTCCGTATGTTAGAATCCCAAAAAATCTTGGCGTCTCTTCTGGTGTAAAGCAACATTGATAAATCTGTCTTAATTCATTATGAAATTTCTTGAAACGTTTGACAGAGATAGTTAATGATCCTAGATCTGACATTAGTTACAATATCACTTTGGTTGAACAACTTTTACCTGTGTTATTCATCTTTGAGTTTATTAAAAGTCCATAGTATGGGATAACATATGAAAACAAAATTTTATTCATTATTTTGTTTTTATTATTCATTCATTTTTGTTATTCATTCTTTCTTTTTTCCCCTCAAGAGAGTTTCTATTTGTTTTAACTATTTCTGTTTTGTAATATAGAATTTTTATACTTACAAAATAAGAAAATGTAATAAGACGCTAAGGTCACTGATTCATTTTCCTTGTTTAGTACCTAATGTCAAATTTGCAGTAGGTAAAATATTTCTTCGTCACAGCTAATTAAACATAGTTTGAGAATTATTTATTTTGTAAACCTCATTTTGTTCTAATCAGGAGAGTTTATGGACAAATAAAAATATGCCATTTTGAGTATCCAATATAAACTAATATTCATACCCTGTTATTACAGGGAAACTTTTTTCCCTAATTACAATATTTTAAGTACTTTTTTATCTTAAAAATAAATAATCATTAAATTTTGGATGAGATAATATTGATATTTTTACTCTCATTACAGAATAAACGAGTAGTTTCAAAAATGAGATAAAAATAAAAAAGTAGTAATACTCCAGAGAAAGTATCAATTAGCTTTATAGTTAGAAAACGTATCTAAGAAAAATGTCACCAATAAAATAATTATAGAAAATATATATTCAACATGAAGTTTAAAACAAAGAAAAAGTTGTCTTTAAAGATAGGTATGTTTTCGCAGGATTTCTAAATCGTTTCTCTGTGGCATCTTACCCAATTCGAAAGAAATAATACTTGCAATTATCATTTCCTGCAACTGTTTTTTAATGTCAATTACCCGATTTTAATGATCCGTGCAAATAAAAGACCGTCTCAACTCCGGTGTTCTTACAAAAGCAAGTCGTTCTCTCTTTTTCGAATTTATTTATTTACTTATTATTTCTTTTTTTCCTAAAGAATCTGGCATAACTATGCAGAGAACTCAATCAATGTATCCAACCGCAAAATGAAAAGATCTTTAAAAGATTGAGGAATGGGGGGAAAAAAAAAATAAAGGACTTAATTTCGCTGTTTGACCATTATGATGGACATGCACCATGTTATCAAACGTTTTCTTTATTTAAACTGTTTTTACCCCTACTTCCGGGAATATTTTGGCATGGTTCGATTCATTTCAATGCGAGTCTTTACTATACGTGCTCACTAATTACGGGGCAATTGAAGGAACTTGTGGTGCCTCCCGTTGTCAATTGGCTGAAGACTATATGATTCAACAATGGAATCGCACTGGGCCACGAAGATACATGAATAAGCCTTATGTGTAGCGTGCATTTTGGAATTTTTTTTTTCGAACGTTTATTGTCGCTCAGTGAAGAGTGTTTCTTTATTTCTTTTCCCATTCGAAGCTCAGTTAAGTGTGAATCGCTGCGTCTTAAAATTTGGAACTTTTTTTTCTTTTGTGCGTCCCATTCAAAACGTTCTAGAACCATGGCACATACAATGTAAGCATTATTTCTGTTCTGGAACATCTGAATTCTTTTATTTTGGGCATTGTTCATACTGTATTGAACGTTGACATAAAGGCGGATTCACATCAGCTTTAAAATCAAATCCCGTAATACGATTACCTGACTCTTTTCTGAACTTGTGAGCTAATTTTCACTACTTACTTTAACAGTAGTTATGATTAAGAAGAAAATCTCAATTTTCTTTTCTGAAGAACACGCACAACTGCTTAAATCATGTCGTATTAACGTTAATCAACGAAACTATCAATCCTATAATAAGAGTTTTGTCAGTTTATTAAATAAAATAAAGTAACTAGGTGTCGATTATCAATTTATTATGAAAAAAAGGAATTTTATAACATAACTATGTTAGAATTTTTCTATTAATCTTAATATTTTATTAAACATTGTCAAATTGTCGTGAATTCAAAAATACGTTTGAATTTAACTTTATAGCGTGGGGTTATAATTAAAGTTACCGTGTTGAAACATACTTAGAGTCCATTGCAGTGGGCGTATTTTGTTGAAACTTGGTAAATCTGTTATATAGACGATGATGAAAAGAAAATCTACAATAAAAATATAGTTCGAATTTCGAAAGATAGATGGCGCTTTTTCTCTTAGAAAGGGTAATGCAAATTTCGAACATTTTAAAAAGGACAGTAGTTCTTCCATCTAATCATTCTTCGCCATGTCTTTAGAGAAGAAACAACGAGCCTTACTGATCAAGTTGTTTTATCAAAACTGCAGTAATTTATCAAGAGGTCTTAGAGAATATCGACGTTTGGAAATCTTACGAAAAGGGTGTTTATCTTTTAAGCGTCGATATTCTAAGTGCTGTTGATAAATTACTGCAGTTCTAATAAAAATGTTTGATAATTATACAGCATTGACTGCAGGTTATTTATTTGAAAGCTCCAAATTTGTATAATACCCTTTCTTCATGAAAAGTGCCATCTATCTGCCAAAACTTGAACTATTTTTAATTGAAGATTTCATTTCCCCGTGATCCATGTAAAGTATTTACCAAATTCCAACGAAGTACTTACACGTACACCAGAACGAGCTTTGCGTGGGTCTAAGCAGGGCAACTTTAATTATAACCACCCGAAAGATGAGGAGAAGCAGAAAAATTTGAAGATTCTTAGCTATGACTTTAATAAAAAAAGCACAGTGTTCTCCAAACCAAAGCATTAATTTATAGATATCATGTAATGTACAGATATGTACAGATACTATAAAAACTGTAAAAGATGTATTATCTCTGCACTCAAAGTTACACATGTTATAGAATGTTGAAGTTACAAGAGACGTTAATGGCACATTTTTAAAAATCTGTGAAGGACATGCATAGAATAATTTTGAAAGAACAATATTTTAATTTTTGTACTCAGAAGAGGCTATTAATAAAGATAGTAGTTACTTCATTTAGAAAATCAGATGCTAACACACGGATAAATCCCAGGAAAGTTTATTTAATAAAAATTGTACAGAAAATGTGGCCACAACATGAAGTTCGAGATCATAAAATACCTTAAGAATCCATAATATGTCTATAGGAGTTCATCATTTCATTGTAAATAGTTATTAAATAAATAAATTTTTGATGTTTGTATGTAATTTTTGATGTTATGATGATGTTTGTAGTTTTGATGTAGCATTCATGTACAGTAATTACTCTAGTCATCCAAGAAATCTTATAGATGCCTTATGGATGTATGGATAGAAGACTTTGTATTTTCACTAAAAATTCTATGAATCTCTTTTTAAATCAATAGGATGTTTAAATATTATTCAGAATTCTGCGTATGATATGAGGTATTTTGGATGATTCTTGTGATTTTCGGTTGGGAGTATTTCTTATGAACCAGGTTCTGCAGATGTCTGGATTTTAATAGAAATTCATATACACTTATTTAAAACACACAAAACTGTGGAATTTTTGGTAAACATTTACATTTCAGCAAACACCAATTATCCCTAGACATGTTAACTCAATAAAACGTACATGCAAATTTTCGATGTCCCAAACACGTTGTTACAAGATACAAGGTTCAAATAACTTGGAACTCAAGTAGCATTTGATGATGATGTGTGTGTGTATGTATATATATATATATATATATATATATATATATATATATATATATATTTGTGTGTGTGTGTGTGTGTAGCATACGGGCACTACGGATTTTCATGGGCTTTTGACTTGTAATATTAGATATATATATTCATAAATGAGATATCTTTTAGAGAGAATTTACTGAAGCAGCTTGTAAGTGTTCTGAATATCGAGTATATTTGATTCGAGATATCTGTTAAATGATTCAGTGATAATAAGGACCACATATTAAGGAGATTGGCATTCTGACACTAAAAATAATAAGGAAATAAATAACAATAACCAAGTATTTTGCTTCAGAGGGAGCCATCCCTTCTTCATGTTCATAGAACCTTACACGCACATGCAATACATTAAATATTTACAAATACTCTCCGAAATGATAGAGAACAACCGCGTAATGAAAACGAGAGAGAGTGAGAGAGAAGTAAAATACCTGTCAAATACCGATGCATCTTTCTATATCCTGAAGTAGATCATCACTTGGCAAGGGTTCGGCATAATGAAAAGCGCAGGCAATCCTTTAAAACACTCTCCACAAAATGCTTGTTATCCAAGATTCAAAGATGAATAACCTCCTCTTGGCTATGAATTTATAATAATTCTGCACTAAAACATGGGTTACTTCAGACATCTTAAGTGTCTTCTACCCGCTTATTCGCCGCAGAAAAGATGGATTATTCCACTCCTTCATATTCTTCATATAATTACTCCTTCCACCCCCAATCCTGGGATGGCTTTCGCAGTACTTGTCATGAGGATGATACAACAGCACCGGGGCTTGTTTGGCTGATACGAAAGAACACAGATACTTTTCTGCTACACTTTTCTTTTTAGCAGCCTGATCACGTTATTAAAGTTCTTGAGATGTGTTAGTGCGCATGCAAGGAAAGGGAAATAAGCAGATTGAAAGAATGATAGATTTCAGATTACGTCATAAGTGCAAAATTCTTATTAAGTTTTAAATCTCTTAAGACTGTTTACAAGTTCATTACAGGATGTTGGAGATAAATGTATCTGATTGAGAGCCACAAGAGAAACGTGCCATAGCAGGCATTTTCAAAGTATTTTAAAAGTGCTCGGGCGCTTAATTTTTTTTATCTGTTTTATCCTTCAGGAAATAACTCACACAGAAACTGGTAGATTACTTTATAATGCTTGAATGCTTCAATTATTTCTTATATATCAGGTATGGACAACCTTTGAATAGTTGCGAGCCAAACTTTAAGGTGCTAGCAAAGTCGCGGGCCATATAATTTGGATTTATGTGGGAGTTTGAATGGTTTATAAGGGTTTTATACGAGGTTTTGATAAGTTCCATGGGCTGAATCAAAAAGCTGTGGCGGGCCACATGCAGCCCGTTGTCCGGAGGTTGCCCATATGTGTTATATATGAATGATTTTAATCGAATAACGTTAGCATTGATGTGTGGAAGAACTACTAGTCTAAAGGCGGTTCCAAGCTTTATACAGAAAATCTGAAAGAGGGTAATGGTTTTTGTTGACTTTTGGGAGATCTAGTTGGGATTAAAAGAAACAACTAACACTGAGTACATATAATCTTAACCCATTTATGCCTAGTGTCCTTTTTTTGGGACGGCATTTTCGCTATTACTCGAAAACGTTATTTATTTTTCCTAGCCTTTATTCATGAGTATTGAGCCTCAACTCTACAAAATATTTTAACATGACCAAGTAGGATGTTGATATTTCGATTTTTATGCATAATGATTTTAAAATAAATCATCCCTTGTTCAAGAAGTTGACATCAGAAATTTATCTATTATTTCTGTTATCAGTAAAAATCGAAGAAAGTCGCAAAAATATCCAGGCACAAATGGGTTAAAAATTATCACCAAACGATAATTACAGCCATTTTGTGCCATAATAACAATTTCTACATATTGTAATATAAAGAATCAGCTAATAACTCATTATATAGGGTGCCTCATAACTATTGGTACAAAATTTAAGGACAGGTAGGGCACATTATAAAGAATCAGATAGGAATGTGGCGTCGGAAATGTCGTCTTCACGTAGCTGTTAATAATCATTTTGGAGCAAGTGCTGGAATAATAGTGAACTTTCAGACCATTTTTCGTCAAAAACTAATATACACTGTTATAAAAAGTTCCTGAAACAAACAGTCATTGTCTGGCAGCAATGATGCCGGAAAATAACCGTTTATTTAAGGAACTTGTCGGAGAAAATGGTTAATTCCCGTTCACGTGTTATCTTACGAAACGGTTTCTCTCCGTTATTTTCAGTCACAGAATCGGGTTTTTTTCCCCGCTATTTTCAGGCAGGGAATTCTTATTTTTTTCCTATTAGAAAAAGGTATTTTTCATTTTTACCTATATCACAAAGAAGGATTTTAAGCATTATTTAAAATTTTGAAATCAGGTTTTGTATCAGAATTGAAAGATATTATGTCTTATTTTCTAATAAGCGACATTATTGGTCAAAACCGGTTACCTACATACTTCCAAAAAATATTTTATTTACCCTAGAATCTAGTTTTTATACATTAAAAAATAGTCATTTTTGAAACCAACGTTCTATTCATTCAAATATATTGTAATACATTGAAATAGAAATTAAAGCACTTTATTCATGTAATTATTTTACACGTGAGAAAAAGCTGTCCTAGTCCAACTTTTCCTTATATATATGTGTGTGTATATAGGTACATGGATACACATCGTTAAAAAGTTTTTACGCATTCTTAGTTGTTAAAATATAGAATTAGTTTTTTGTAACTGCACCAACAGCTTCAATAACAATTTATTTTTTTTGGGGGGGGGTAGAGGTGGTCTGGTGGTAAAACACCAGAGTTGTTGTAAGAAGTGTTCATACATGTACATTCAATGTTATAAATAGTACACATATAAAAATATGTTTGAATAATTCATTTTCTTCATTTTTTACTATCAGAGCTGTAATCTATGATTATTAGTCCGAGAAAATAAAGTTTAAAATCAAGGCAAATATATTACATACATTTTAATACACTGTACAAAAAATATTTTTTTTAATAAATAGAATATAATTTCACTATAGTTTCTAGTTATAAAACGAATTCACAGAACAGTCAGAATACAGAAATGCAATCATGGTTAAACCAGCTGTGAGATTTAACTAAAGCAGAAACCACATTTATTTACATGAAAAAGGTAAAATAGTACTTACTCACTTTGAATGGAGATATCATAACTTCAATTGTTTTACAACAGCTACGAGATTTTTATAATCCAATCGTAAGAAACTATGTCCATTACAGAAAAATCTTTACCGAAGCATCCCCTCCATATTTATGTGGAGGGGATGAAATTAGACGAACACTTTATCGCTTTTCTCAGAGTGATTATTACCAGGTAAGTGAAAACAACGTTTTTGACACCACATTGTTAGTGATTCTGATTCCTCATTATGTGCTCTGTCTTCCTTTAAATTTTTTACCAATGGTATGGAATACGGCAGAATACTTGGCACAAGACAGACCTGTAGTAGTATTACACATCGCGTTTAATTTAAACATTTTTTCCCCAAAAAAATTACCTGACGGTGAAAATAACTATGTAAAATAAGGCACATAAACGTACCTAAAGATATTTATGTGTGCTAATTTACTAAGTTTCAATTATTTTATCTTTTAAACACCAGTTTCTATGGATCTTTTTTCTTAATAAACGGCGAGACGTACTTTATGGAATATTCTTAGTTCAAAACTTTCATTGTGTAAAAAAGTAAATATTATATAATTTTTATGCCTAAAACCAGCAATTATTAACAAGTCAATTTCTTGGGATTTTGGTGAAATTGTTCGTGTCTCTCTCGATTTGCTTTCTTTGCATTGCATCACAGCGTTTATTTTTCTCGAACTCCCAATACACCTAGTCATGTCTGCGGAAAAAACTCACAAAGCAGAATTAGGTCGCCATTATCCATCGAGGATTGGGATAGCGTTATAAAGATGCTCGGATACTTTTGTCTTGGGATTCCTTTGATGAAAGGTGTAATCTGGAATGAGAAAATACTGACCACAGACTTTCTTTATGTACCAGAGTAGTTTTTTTTATGATTCGTCGAGAAAAAAAAAAAAAAAAATGGATGCGATTTTATGAATAAAAATTTTCGAGTTATGAGTTTGGGAAAGTGTCTACTTTTCGTTCTTTTCTAGGCGTATTTAGTGATGAACGATATTCAATTGATTTATCGTGAGATAGTGAAAAAAGTTTTTGAACTCATAAACGTATTTGCACATTTCCAACGCTTTTTAGCTTGAAGAAAAGCAACGTATTGCAATTAATGCTTTTATCTTCTCATCCCTCCCCACTACCCAATCTCCTCACATGAAATTTTATCATGAATCTGTAAAAGAAATTCGAACATTAATGAAATTTTTATACATAATTCTTTTTGATATTTTTTAAAACTATTTTTCATTTTTAAGATGCTAATAATTTAGTATCATTTATACCCTCATAGAAATTAAATTACAGAGTAATTATTTAAATCAATCGAACTTTTGAATCCGTTTAAAATATAAATATTAAAAGCGATCGGTTGTTGGCAATCGAAGGAATTAACAGGATTAAATAAAAACTACAAATAACATTTATAAATTATACTAGCTGACCCGGCAAACGTTGTTTTGCCATATAAATTATTCCTAGGATTATTTTAGTAGAAAGAAATGAGACTAACTTATTATAAGCGTCTAAAGATGTGGTATATGAGTGGAAGAGGCATGGAGCGCTGTGAACGATGCCGGAATGTAAAAATAACACAATACCAAACATTCATACTTTTAATTCAGTGTAATTTATTCTTCATATTTATATATATAGCTAATTACAATAATCTTACTAAAAAATAATATCAATCCCTTATCCGAATAGAGTGAACAATACTTTTTGTTATCCCATCTTTAGCCAACACAAACAAATTGCATGGTTTGCCCACTCGAGAGCATGCCACGTATAAGTGTCCGCGTGAAAAACATGGTGAGCTCAAATCTAAGCCACAAACAAACATAGTTTGGCTTTGAGATTTATTGATAGTCATTCCATAAAAAAAATTGTCCAAAAAATAATAATAATAAAACGATGAAAATCTGAAACATTTTCAGATTTTAAATACGCACTATAGTGCTATATATTAAAATCGTATCATAATTTATGCGTCGTCCCTATTTTTCTTCCATATTCCATTAAGTTGGAAAGTGTATCATTATTCATCACTGTGCTGTATTTTTCTTTCTTGTTTCGTAAAACCCATCGTTGGAATCGAAATCTATCTTAAAATCGCCTACTAAAACTATTTTACAAACTTCGCCAAGTATATTACAACTACACTTCATCGTTCTATATATTGTTTCGAATGCGCATCATAATTCATGCGTGTACCATGTTTGTCTATCTTGGATTGATTATTACTTTAACGCCTGGACTCTCGCCAAGGTGGCGATCATTAAACATATGCAGTTACAATGACAATTTTTTGCATTTATGTGGCAATCGTAATTTAGAATTAAAATGGCGATTTGGAACAACATGTAAGTACAGCATGCCGTTACATTTTTATTTATTTTGGATTGCCAATTAATGTAGTTGTAATAATTAAGTGTCTTCAAATTTCTTAACTGGTGCGTTTATCGCTAATTTGTTTACTTTAGTTTTCATCTAGTTCTTTTGGGAGCGCTGAAACGGTACTTACGTATTATCCAGGCGGTCACTTCCGACAAACTATTTTTTCGTCAAATTTGCTGGCAAACTGTTGCCAATCGTATTCCAAACCATCAACAATTTCATGTGCCCGGTATTTATCTTGGTGAAAAATTGCTTGTCTTGGCGGACCGCCGGGATAATACGTAAGTACCGTTGAAACTTGTGCATAACTCCTAGAGATCCATGACTGCAAAGCTCTCCAAAGTACGGGGATTATTTAGGTTGGCGAGAGTTTGGGCGTTAAAATAGGAATAAACTTTCTTGTACCATAAAACACATCTTTGGAATCGAAATCTATCTTAAAATCGCCTACTGAAACTGTTTTACAATCTTCGCCAGGCATATTCTTCCTGTAGGCATATTCCAACTATACCGCAAAGACATTTTAAATACTGTTTGGAATGGAAATCATAATCCATGAGTGTACCGTGTTTTCCTTTCTTGTTCCACAGAGCACTTCTTCGGAATAGAAATCTATATTAAAATCGCCTAATAAAAATGTTTTACAATATACGCCAGGCGTTTTCTAAGTATACTCGAAATATATTTATAATAAATTGTCACGTTTTGGCACCACATTTAGCGATCTATTTTCAAAAATTGCAAACCTTGTGCGACTTTCAACATTTTATTAACGCCCCCCCCTTCCTCCACATTACCTGGCAAACACATTTGAAAAGTGACTCGACACGCTAATGTCTACACAAAAAACCTGATTGAAATTAATAGTACCCTAGGGCTGAAAATTTTGGGGTGGACCGCCCTTGTGACTTAGGGGTATAAGACATAGTTAAAAACCTATTCTCCGACCTAACGAATATATATATATATAATTTCATTAAAATCGATCGAGCCGTTTCGGAGGAGTATGGTGACTTACACTGTGACAGGAGAATTTTATATATTAGATTTACAGATGTTATTTACAAAGAAAAGAGGATAATTTTTAAAAAGTGACATCTTTAAAAACGTTTCACGCCATTCAGCTATATCAATGCAGTCATTTCGTTGTGGAAATCAAAACAGAAAACAGTTCTCTTTACTTACCACGGGGGCAGGGATGAGGGAGTCAACGTAGTCAAAGCTCCTGTTAGGAAGTTTCGATATTGCGCTTTGCACAGCATTGGTGATTGCTCCGCAGAACCGTGGCCATAACATAAAAGTAAACAAATGATAACAAACATAAAGCAAAAGGTCTTCTATTGTAGGAAAACAATGCAAAATAATACTCCAGTTTGAATGCACGGATGAAATACGGTCAGAGATTGTAATATGTAGGTTCCCACGTAATAAATATCTATTAGAAGTCCAAGATCCTCCAGATAACATCAAATGGCCCTCTATTAGAAGTTTCAGGTGTGATCTCTCTAGCAACCAAAAAACATCTGTAATATCCAATCCATTTCTCAGCTACTTCAGGTCATTGAGATCTGCTAGATATCAGATAGGTATCCATTTCTGGAGCATTTCGGATGACTCGACACTCTGAATATCTATCTTTTATGTACAATATCGCAGTGATCCGAAATAGCTCAGAAATGGATAACAGTTTTATATCTATAGATGTGAAATAGTTCAGAAGTGGATTGGATACTATAGATGTTTTTAGGACATTAGAGAGATCACACCTGAAGTATCTAATAGAAGTCCATTTGATGTTATCTTGAGGACCTTGGACTTCTAATAGATATTTTCTGTGTGGATTGTATATGGTGCTCTGCCGCATTTACTAGATCATACAGTCGCTGTAAGCATGTTTCTAGCTCGACCAACACTCATGGGCTGCCTGTCCAAAATGACATGTTGACCTAGGTGATTTCAGACATGTTCTTCTGGAAACACTCTTTGGCACTGTGAAGGCTAAAGATGTGTATCAGAATTGCAAATTCATACTTGAAACAACATTGCTGTGAGTAACCGGTCTTTAGTTAATTTAAAACTGTCTCCAAGTAGTCTCATCTTGAAAAAAAAAAAATGTTGATGAAGGATGTTATGAATGTACGAGAGATAATCAGAAAAAAAGGTTACAAGCCACTGCATTTGAAAACTACATATTGTGGGGAAATGTCGAGCATGTTGAGTGAAGGTGTCATCCTCCTGCAACAGTATGCCAGGACCCATACTGCTCAAGCAACACAGAAATTGTTGCGACGGTTCAGGTGGGAAGTCTGAAGTCACTCCCATACATCTCAGATTTGGCACACACTGACTGTTTCTTGTTTCCGAGGTTGAAGGAACACTTATCCGGCACAAGGTTCTCTTCAGACAATGCTGTGAAAATATCCGCCCAGATCAAGCTCATTGGACAGGGACCTGATTTCTACCAAGACGGGTTAAACAAGTTGGTTTTGCGTTCTGATAAATGCCTAAATAGACTTAGTGATTATGTTGAAAAGGGATAGGCACGTATGCCTGTTAAATCTCTTTTGTATTTTCTGTCTATTGTTAATTAATATTTCTGTATTCGACTTGTAACCTTTTTTTTTATCACTCTTCGTACCACTTGACCCTTCATCGTCTCGTGGATGAGTACTGTTGAATAACAAATATCGTAATAGCACCCCTAATAATTATATTGCCTGTTGTAATAAAAATTTTTGGAATATTGTATGAAAATTTAAATCAACAATAAATTAATTTAAAATTATTCAATTAAAAATATTTTAATCTTACCTGACAGTGCATTGCGTTTAACACCAGTAATTCATCTCAAGTTATGCAAATATTATTAAGTAGATTACTCAGAAAGAATGCGATTTAAAGTTAACTTGATTAAGTTTATTTTTAAAAAACATATTCAATAAAACATTACAAGGAGATATGCATATCAAATTTCTAAGTTACACAATACTATCTATTTGAAACAACACAATTCTTAAGTATCTTACACACCTTCTGGAGCTGTTTGGTTATTGGACAAATTTATCAAATGACAATATTTTTTGAGTTTTACTACCTGCTACACAGGAGAAGGATGAGGCATCTTTGGAAAGGACATTACGTTCACATATGACCACCTTGAAGTGTTGTCACGTGGAAAAAAAAAAAACATTTTTTTCTTCATGATACTTTCACAAACACTTGTAAACCACATATTTCACTAATCTGAATTGCCAAGAATACACCCAGCACTTATGCAAACAGAACTACAAACGATTGTGCTGGATTAAGAAAGATGAACTCCATCAGGAGCTTTCAGATAATACACGCACGTGGCTCACACAATTTTCTTCACAAATACATTTTCTTCATCTCATGGTAACACACAGAGTAAAAAATTTCTCTTTCTCAAATTTATATTCTGCTGCATTTAAACACAAAGTTTAAAAACATAAACTTCATTTTTCACAAGCAAAAACTTCAAATTTTAGGCATCATCGAGAACGCAGACACACACACACACCAAACCCAAAAATTTCGTGAATTAATCCCACCGGAAAAATGTTTTTCCCGCTGAGTTCGTTGTTGCCAGAAACAAAATCAAAAATAATCCTCGCTGCTAACACGGCAAACCGGAGAGAAGTTGCTTTGCTGTTGTCATTCCGGCTGCGAAGCAAAACTGGTTCTGGCACCTACTGCTTTGGAGGTCGGTGCGGTGTTTTACTAACTTGTGTATCGGCGCTTGCTTTGCTTTGGTCCTTTCTTTGTTGGTAAACAGTTCTGGCGTAGTTCTGGCTTTGTCACAAGATTTATTTTTGTGACATACCTCCCCTCACTGCAAAAATTTGAGGTACTCAAATTTTCATAAAAAGTTGCCGAAAGTCGTCACTGGTGTCCATGAGAATGTTCAAGAAAAAAAATATACATCACACTTTATACACCAACATGTAGTAAGACTATCTTCTATTTCTGTTGTTTCAAAAATAGATATATACATTAGTTCACAGTACATATTACGAAATCAATTAATACATAAATGCTCTTCGTGTGCATAAATTAGGTAATCACTGATGTTTTGGCTACCTCCGAATATACAATTGCACCACTTTCCTGAACACAAACATACCTCGTATCAGTATTTTTTTTTTTTTTTTTTTTTTTTTTTTGATTGCAGACAAAACTGAATGATCCATTTCATTTTAATCACATTTCATTTTACACATCATTTTTGTTTTACAGAAACATATGAGTTACTGCAACTTAAATTGCTTTAACTTCTCCCCGAAATAATTCCATTATAGAAAATTGGAGCTCAAGAATATTTAAATGTTTAACAGCTGTTGTGCATATGAACACTTTTTTTTTTTTTTACTATATTATGAAAGTAACTTGGACCAGCCAAACATTACCCTCAGCAAAATTTTGTTAATTAGGTACCTATTTTATTTTTTATTTTTGCTGAGACATAGTACAGTAAAGTCAACTCATAGTGTGTTTTGCTGCAACAAGCTAACATATAAAAAATTTTTTGCACTCAGTTATTCTATAATTAAATTAAAATATTGAGTAGTCAATTTTCTGTACATTAATGTACCCCGACTGACTCTTCTACGTCTGGAGGATCTCTTAGATGTTGATTCAAAGGCTTTTGTAGAAATAATTTGTCAACAATATCAGCTAGCTGTCTGACCGACTGCTTAGGCTGCTGGGCAATATCTGTGAATTGCTGCTGAATCTCAGCAAAACTCTCTTTCTTCGAGAATTTATTTATTAATATTTCTTTTAATTGATCAAAATTTTGAGCTTTTTTGGCAATGTGATCAGAAGAAATAAACTTTAGAGCAACATCTTTGCAATTTAACTTCAAAATTAAGAATTGCTTTTTGCTATCCCAGTCCTCTAGCTCTGCAACATCCTGAATCTGTTCAATAAAAAATTTTACATTTTCGTCTGCATGACCACTAAATGTGGGAAGTTGATTTATTAAGCTAGTTTGACTAATTGTTACTTGTCTGTTAGCCATGTTCAATTCTTATTGATCTTACACACTATGAAATGTTCAATTTTCACACTATATTTTACCTTACTTAACTTAATATCAAACCATGTCACATTAGTAAATTCAAATATTTTCTTTCAAATTCCATGTATCAATTTATGACCAATATCAAAATACTACTATATATATTATTTTAGATTTTGCATGTCATTTTCATATACTACATCAAACACTATTGAATAACACACTTAAATATATAACATGCAGTAGATAAATTTCAAATAATTATATGCAATACACTTGAACTGCAAAACCTGAAGAAATTTAGGTAAAGTGGTGCACGTATATTTGGAGTATAATAATCTTATAACCCAGAAAGACCTTATGAAACAAAGATATTTAATTTCTTTCGTCAACGGCACCAAATGTAATAAACATTTTTGGAATATTGTATGAAAATTTATATCAACAATAAATTAATTTAAAATTATTCAATTAAAAATATTTTAATCTTACCTGACAGTGCATTGCGTTTAACACCAGTAATTCATCTCAAGTTATGCAAATATTATTAAGTAGATTACTCAGAAAGAATGCGATTTAAAGTTAACTTGATTAAGTTTATTTTTAAAAAACATATTCAATAAAACATTACAAGGAGATATGCATATCAAATTTCTAAGTTACACAATACTATCTATTTGAAACATTACAATTCTTAAGTATCTTACACACCTTCTGGAGCTGTTTGGTTATTGGACAAATTTATCAAATGACAATATTTTTTGAGTTTTACTACCTGCTACACAGGAGACGGATGAGGCATCTTTGGAAAGGACATTACGTTCACATGTGACCACCTTGAAGTGTTGTCACGTGGAAAAAAGAAACATTTTTTTCTTCATGATACTTTCACAAACACTTGTAAACCACATATTTCACTAATCTGAATTGCCAAGAATACACCCAGCACTTATGCAAACAGAACTACAAACGATTGTGCTGGATAAGAAAGATGAACTCCATCAGGAGCTTTCAGATAATACACGCACGTGGCTCACACAATTTTCTTCACAAATACATTTTCTTCATCTCATGGTAACACACAGAGTAAAAAATTTCTCTTTCTCAAATTTATATTCTGTTGCATTTAGACACAAAGTTTAAAAACATAAACTTCATTTTTCACAAGCAAAAACTTCAAATTTTAGGCATCATCGAGAACGCAGACACACACACACACCAAACCCAAAAATTTCGTGAATTAATCCCATCGGAAAAATGTTTTTCCCGCTCAGTTCGTTGTTGCCAGAAACAAAATCAAAAAAAAATCCTCGCTGCTAACACGGCAAATCGGAGAGAAGTTGCTTTGCTGTTGTCATTCCGGCTGCGAAGCAAAACTGGTTCTGGCACCTACTGCTTTGGAGGTCGGTGCGGTGTTTTACTAACTTGTGTATCGGCGCTTGCTTTGCTTTGGTCCTTTCTTTGTTGGTAAACAGTTCTGGCGTAGTTCTGGCTTTGTCACAAGATTTATTTTTGTGACATACCTCCCCTCACTGCAAAAATTTGAGGTACTCAAATTTTCATAAAAAGTTGCCGAAAGTCATCACTGGTGTCCATGAGAATGTTCAAGAAAAAAAATATACATCACACTTTATACACCAACATGTAGTAAGACTATCTTCTATTTCTGTTGTTTCAAAAATAGATATATACATTAGTTCACAGTACATATTACGAAATCAATTAATACATAAATGCTCTTCGTGTGCATAAATTAGGTAATCACTGATGTTTTGGCTACCTCCGAATATACAATTGCACCACTTTCCTGAACACAAACATACCTCGTATCAGTATTTTTTTTTTTTTTTTTTTTTTTTTTTTTTATTGCAGACAAAACTGAATGATCCATTTCATTTTAATCACATTTCATTTTACACATCATTTTTGTTTTACAGAAACATATGAGTTACTGCAACTTAAATTGCTTTAACTTCTCCCCGAAATAATTCCATTATAGAAAATTGGAGCTCAAGAATATTTAAATGTTTAACAGCTGTTATGCATATGAACACTTTTTTTTTTTTTTTTTTACTATATTATGAAAGTAACTTGGACCAGCCAAACATTACCCTCAGCAAAATTTTGTTAATTAGGTACCTATTTTATTTTTTATTTTTGCTGAGACATAGTACAGTAAAGTCAACTCATAGTGTGTTTTGCTGCAACAAGCTAACATATAAAAAAATTTTTGCACTCAGTTATTCTATAATTAAATTAAAATATTGAGTAGTCAATTTTCTGTACATTAATGTACCCGACTGACTCTTCTACGTCTGGAGGATCTCTTAGATGTTGATTCAAAGGCTTTTGTAGAAATAATTTGTCAACAATATAAGCTAGCTGTCTGACCGACTGCTTAGGCTGCTGGGCAATATCTGTGAATTGCTGCTGAATCTCAGCAAAACTCTCTTTCTTCGAGAATTTATTTATTAATATTTCTTTTAATTGATCAAAATTTTGAGCTTTTTTGGCAATGTGATCAGAAGAAATAAACTTTAGAGCAACATCTTTGCAATTTAACTTCAAAATTAAGAATTGCTTTTTGCTATCCCAGTCCTCTAGCTCTGCAACATCCTGAATCTGTTCAATAAAAAATTTTACATTTTCGTCTGCATGACCACTAAATGTGGGAAGTTGATTTATTAAGCTAGTTTGACTAATTGCTACTTGTCTGTTAGCCATGTTCAATTCTTATTGATCATACACACTATGAAATGTTCAATTTTCACACTATATTTTACCTTACTTAACATAATATCAAACCATGTCACATTAGTAAATTCAAATATTTTCTTTCAAATTCTATGTATCAATTTATGACCAATATCAAAATACTACTATATACACTGCTGGCCACCCAAATTGCAACACCAAGAAAAACAAGAGATATCACAACAAAATTTATTGTGTAGATAACATGTTGACCAAGTAACAAATGATTAAATTTACAGCATTCTATGAAGCGTGGTTCCTGCCAAAATCAGTACCCAGAGTAGCCGCCGTTGTTGGAGATCACAGCTGCCACACGCCTCGGCATTGATTCAAAGAGACTTTGAATGTGTTCTTGGGGTACAGCAGACCAAGCAGCTTCCACACGTTGCCAAAGTTGATCTGGTGTGACAGCTGGGGATGAACTCTGGGTCAGTCGTTGAGCAACCATGGACCACATGTTTTCTATCGGCGAAAGATCCGGAGAGCGCGCCGGCCAGGGAAGCAATTCAATCTGGTGATTGACGAAGAACCCTTGGACAATGCGTGCCACGTGTGGCCGTGCATTATCCTGCTGAAATATGGCTGTTGGCAAGCCCTGAAGGTAAGAAAGGACAACTGGCTCCAACACCTCGGAGATGTAGCGCTGGCTGGTTAAAGTACCGGCAATGCGTACTAGAGGAGTGCGAGAGAGATATCCGATACCGCCCCATACCATAATACCCGGTGCAGGACCAGTGTGACGGTGCATAATGCAGCTGTTCAGCATCCTCTCTCCACGGTGTCTCCAGACTCGAATCCGACCGTCGTGGTGTTGCATACAGAAGCGTGACTCGTCAGTAAAGAGAATTTCATTCCATTCTGTCGTCCACATCCTTCTTTCATCGCACCATTGGCGGCGGAGACGTCTGTGGTTCCGCGTCAGAGGTAGACAAAGCAACGGACGTCTTGCGGACAGACCATTCTGCTGTAAACGACGTCGAATGGTACGCGCAGACACTGGATGATGCGTTACAGACTGAATCTGCTGTGATATGGTTCGTGATGTGACTGAGCGGTCCGTCACTGCCATGCGTACAATCTGCCTGTCATCACGTGACATGGTGCACTGAGGTCGATCACGTCTGTCCGTCGTACCCTCCTGCACCCAACGATCACATATCCGCATCACAGTTGTTTGGTTTCGTCCAATACGACGACCGATTTCCCTGAAAGATAACCCACAATCTCGGTATGCCACTATCCTTCCTCTGTCAAACTCGGATACTTGATCAAAAGATGATCGTTGTTTCCTACGAGGCATAATTTATCGTTTTTTTGAAAAAAAAGCAAGAAAAACACAATTGCTGTACTTGAAACCGTCGAAATCTCCAAGCCTTAAATAGCGCTTTGAGGTGGCGCCACAGGCGCGCTTGATGTGCGTCTGCGCTGAAATTCTAATCATTTGCATATCTCACCTCAGCTAATGCATGTTGTAAATTTCATATTATTTGCATGCTTCCTTCAGGGTGTTGCATTTACGATGGCCAGCAGTGTATATTATTTTAGATTTTGCATATCATTTTCATATACTACATCAAACACTATTGAATAACACACTTAAATATATAACATGCAGTAGATAAATTTCAAATAATTATATGCAATACACTTGAACTGCAAAACCTGAAGAAATTTAGGTAAAGTGGTGCACGTATATTTGGAGTATAATAATCTTATAACCCAGAAAGACCTTATGAAACAAAGATATTTAATTTCTTTCGTCAACGGCGCCAAATGTAATAAACATTTTTGGAATATTGTATGAAAATTTAAATCAACAATAAATTAATTTAAAATTATTCAATTAAAAATATTTTAATCTTACCTGACAGTGCATTGCGTTTAACACCAGTAATTCATCTCAAGTTATGCAAATATTATTAAATAGATTACTCAGACCTGTGAATATGTGCGTGCAGCATTTCTTTACTGTAAGATGGCGTGAAGCATTTTGAGATAACCAGAGGGGCTTGTAACCCCTTTGACTCTCCAGTTCACTTTGCCATGGAAGGCGGCATGTGGGCATCTCTATTGTAATGAGCCCCTCTACAACAGATATACCAAAGGCCGATTAAAGGGGGGGCGGAGAGGGCGACCGCCCCCTCCCCCGAGGAAAAAGAAATTAATGTAAAAGATCCTACTTTACTTACATAAAATGGATGTATATGTCAGTCTTCTAAATAACCGCCCCAACCGACAAACTTGCATTAATCCGCCACTGAGATAAACTCTGTGTCAAATGCCACATGATGATTACGATGAACTCTTGGAGAAGGAAGGACTTGCAGCAGGTCTAACCCTATGCTGGTCGATCAAAATTAAAGTAACTGTCGTTGTCTAGTTTCCAATTTCCACCATCTTTGAATATCAGAAGTTAACCATGTAGCTACGGCTTGAAGAACAGAGCCTTCAGGACATAGGTATATAGTCAGAAACTGTATTATTGAATTTTGCTCATGTATTTCAATGTTTGTGGATTATATTTAAATTGTTCGATTGACTTACCATTATACTTGAAGAGCGAAGAGATTTCTCTGACTCCTCTTTCATGGCGGTTCAATAGATTTCACTTCCTTTCGCTTTGAGAAAGTTCTTCCTTACTTCATGATTGAACTAGACTAGAGGTAAAGCAATTTCTTGCAACAGAGTTTTGTACATCGCAATAAAATGCTAGGTATTTTATAGTTGACACACCTGCTTACTCAAACCATCCCTAAGAATCTTAACAATCCATAAAATACATCTTCTTGAATTAAATTGTATTTATTGGCGTATGCTACTGTAGAACAATTTTTTTTAATTCATTTAGATTGATGGTATATAAAATCTGTTTAAAAGGATTGTATGAATTTTTAAATTGCTCTTTGTATTTTTAATTTGATAGAATATGTGATTAGTCATCTACCATAATCATAACCATAGATATTATGCAAAAAAAAAAGAAAAAAACAGCGTTTAGTTTATATTTATTGTTTTGAAAATGAATTATAAATGAATTTGTTGGTAAAAGTAAATACAGAACTACAGTGCGACTTGGAGCCAGGATCAAAATCTCTGTATAAGTAGGTTGTAAAACTAACTACTTCATGTTTTTCTGCAATGAAAATTGAATTTGTACGAAGATTCAAAGCCCTGGTAAAAACAATAGAAACATTCTTTTTGTTTCTCTATGCTGGCGAAATTTATTTATATTATAAATGATTCTCCCGTTAAGCTTTTAATAACTTTCTTCATACATGAATTCAGAATAAACAAATTTTTATGAACGTCAAATAAGTGTTGAGTCCTCTGCAAACTATGCTGTAAAATAAAATCTACACTGTATCGATATAATTTTCAGATCATTGTTAAATGATTCCCAGTAGACGAAATCGGCGAAAAACACTAAAATATCCGTACGAGAAACGAATTTATAATACATTTCTCTCACGGGAAAAAAAAATTAAATACATTTTATCCTTGAAAAAGCAAATCCATTCTATTTTCACCATTTCGAAGAATAAAATGGGTGTGACTTTTGTTATAAAGGTGTTCTAATTATAAACTTAAAGGAAATACTGTGATAATGATTGTTCGTAATTTTTTTCAACATAATGTGTACTCGGAAAAGTGTGTGTTTTAATTCTCGATGAACTTAAGCTCATAAGTGACTGAAAGTGATGAAGAGAGTACTCTCTTAAGTTATCATAGAATGTAGTAGATATACTAATAGTATATCTAATAAAAATGTAGTATATGCTGTGTTCAGTTAAATTTGACTGCTGTTTAATCTATACAAAAATTAATTTTAAAAGAAATGTGACTATAGTATATGTAGCTGATAAAGACACGAGACAAGAATCATATTTAAAATAGACTAATGTCTTTCAGTTGCTGGAAAACACTAAAAAAACAAAAAATATATAGAATTTATGCACAATCTAATGCCTTAAAATGGAAGTATTTGGGGTTTAGACAGTCTTTAAAATATCTAAAATACTAAAATATCTAATTTAATAATATTTTAACAAAGAAATGTGCCTATAGTATATGTAGCTGATAAAGACACGAGAAAAGAATCATATTTAAAATAGACTAATGTCTTTCAGTTGCTGGAAAACACTAAAAAAACAAAAAATATATAGAATTTATGCACAATCTAATGCCTTAAAATGGAAGTATTTGGGGTTTAGATAGTCTTTAAAATATCTAAAATACTTTGAAAGTATTTTTTAATGAAATTTTAACTTTAAAAATAAAAAGGTTTGAACTTACATTTTTCACAGAAAAAAACTAAGCCCTATAAATGCAGCCTTGAAATAAAAAAGTTAGATTAAAAATGTATGTATATACTTAACTCTAAGCATAAAAATGATTTGAAACTGTTGCAAAATATTTTAACTGTTATAGGATACATGAGAACTATTATTTTTTAATAAGTAAATAATAACAGTTTAAAAAAGTAAAATCACGAAATGTTTGCTATAAAATTTGACACCATTTCAAATACTGTCTCAGCGGATTCTGAATTATTTGTAATACCTAAAGCGGAGAATAAACTTAATAGCTTACAATAAACTGGAACAAATGTAACAAACATTCAAAAAAAGCTAGTCATTTAAAATAAATTTTGAATTGTTCATGCACAAAATGCATACATCTTTATCTTTTTTAATAATAATATTGGCTAACTATGAAAGAAAGTTCGTTCAAAATGAAAGAAATTTGTTTAGCCAACTTCATTAATTAATCTTCTAAGTTCATTCCTTTGAATTCCATTGATTTGACTTTCGAAATTTCCTTAATGTTGCATCATAATTTTGAGGTAATTTAAGTATTGCTTTGCAAAGTATAAAACTTATTACTATTATTATTATGCTTTAAAGTTTTATGAACACTTCAGAAGTGCTTCATAATGATATCATTGGAGACAATGTGTTATTAAGGGATAACTATAATGTAGTAGTAAAAACTAAATACACAGAGAGTGAATCTAGGGAACTAAATATTTTGGATTGCCTGAAATGCAAGATTTTCTTTTTCAATGATTTTTACATATATATAGAGTAATTTTTTATTTTTTTTTAATGAGCGGGAATTTGCTGTCGCGAGGGCGGGTGGAAAGGATTGTGGGAAGGTAATTAAGAAAAGGCTCTATGACGGGAAAAAATAAATCTGGCGGAAAAAGTCCATTTTATTCGAAACCAGCCAAGTGTGCGGTCACGGACCGCATGACGCGGGTGTAAAATGTTAACGAGGGTTGAGAGGATCAGCTCCTGCAAATCCCGGAGGAAGATGAGTTGTTTTTGTTCTTCAGCTTTTGTTTTGCGGGTGGTTATTTATCTAATAACTGACCGGATGATAAAGAATTTCGCCCCCAGAGGGCGGGCGATTGATGGCCGCAGAGTTTAGTTGTCAACGAAGACGATTCTCCCGCAGCGGCAAATAAATTGGGCGCGGAATTCGATGGGGTTTTTTCCTGGGCGATTCACCAAGAGGGGAAAAAATACGGAAAAAATTTATAACTTTCGATGATCTGATCGTAATTTTTTCCGATGATGATGCTGATTAATTTAGAGCCGCTGCTCTCATTTGTTTTAATAAAACCTAGAGTAATGAGTTTTATGTACAAGCGCGGGGAAAATATTTGATTTCTTCATTTATTTTCTTTCTTCTTTATTGTCTCTTTGCATATTTCTTCAAGCGTATAAGGTTTAAATTTATGTGTCCAGTACTATGAAATTAAAAATTTATTTGAGCTTTTATTTCAGAAACTAATTTCCAAATGCGAACGGGGCAAGAAAAAAGCCTATTGTGATTAGAAGCGAGTTATTAAGAATAAGTTATGATATAAAAGTTTATACAAAATGTAACTCTAAGAAAAAGCGTATATTAATACATTATTATTGGCTTAAGAGTATAGTAATAGAAAATAGTAAGTGTAATTGTATCTATATGATTAAATAGTGATATACTTGAAATATCAGATGCTCTTCTTTGAAAGTTAATAAATAGCATATATTCATTAAAAATACAAGCATTAAACAGTGACTTCATATTCATTTCCCAAGCTTCACAGACAAATAGTGCAGACTAACTGTAATAATGCCTTCTTAGAGGCAGTATTAAACTGTTTTTAAATTTTTATTTTTAAAGCTGTATTTTAAAGAAACCACTTATATCAATGTACATTCGAAGCATAAACAAGTTCACAATGCTCTTAATAAGCTTGTTTTATGCACTCTTTTACAGACAATCTGACATGAATTAATAAAATTGATTTTCAGGAAAATCTTGTACACACAAAAAGAATTACAAAACGTACTGAAGCGACACTCAAAATCAACAAGAAAAATTACGAATTTAAGAACTTTTAATTTTTACGTTTCATACTTTTTTTAAGCTTTGCCTAGTATAATAAAATAAATTACAGCTTGAGCATGAATATTCTAAAAAATTCAGTCTATAATTTTTTTTGAATTTATTAACTTTTTAGTCTGTTAATAATTTAAACGATTTTTAATACGAACAATCTTAAGAAGGCCGCACTTATCTTGCTTCCAAAGTGGGAAACACGCAGCCAGTATTTGAATCCCCTCCTCCCCCCAACGATCATACACTCACAATTGAAACAAGGGATCCATTTATTATCATCCATTTATATTTATTATTATCATCTAATTTGCCTTCTCATTTGTCGATGAGTTAATCCAGCGTTGATCGCTCCGTGAAACCACATTTCCCCAACGCTTTCGAATGCTAGTCCTAAAAATATGGTTAAATGGTCCCAAAGCCGAAAAAGTACACCATTTGTCATCTGTCGAGTTAACTACCATTAGCATGGCGATCCATCGAATCGCCCATCGCGTGCTACAAAGCTAAAGGCCTTTACTGACGTAGCCGGCTGTGTCAAAAAAAATTTTAGATCTGTACTTTTTCTCGTTGGGGTACTTTTTCAGTACTTTTTCAGCATTGGGTAGTTCTTCTACATAGATGTGAAAATAGTGGCGCGTTAAAGGGTTAACCCTTTTGGGCGCAACCCTTTCCCAATGCTGAAAAAAGGGCAGCCGTTGCCATCGCTCGACTTAACTACCAGCAAGATGGCGAAGATCGAAACGTTCATCGAGTGCCACAGATCTAGAGACCCTTTTTTGACGCAGCTGGCTGTGCGCACAGCCAGCTGCGTCACTGCGTCACTGACATCGGCTGCCCTTTTTTCAGCGTTGGGCAATCCATGCAGCTGTTCTCGCATTCTTCCATATTTCAGCAGATGTCAGTGCTGTTAAAAATAATCGTGACAATTTTTTTACGGGAAATGACGTGCTGAAAAGTAAAGGATCCTCGTGGAGCTATGTCGCTCGCAACTATTTTTTATAGAAATCAAATCTATTCTTCGTGACTGGCAACAGTCAAAACGTCATAGTTTGGTGTTCCCAGAGCGGGAACACTGCGCGTTAAAGGGTTAAGTATTTTGCTTTATCCCTTTCCCTCTGATTTTCCCCGAATTTTTCATTGTGAAAACGCTACAAAAACTTTTCTACTATTGCAATTACTTTGCTACAAAGGTGTAAAAGCACAGCATGCAATTTGTTCATCAGCAAGGATATTGAAAAAGAAACACGATTAAGTATTTCTTTCTTGGTCCCACCAATCAATCACGCTTAACATTTAAATTAAGCCTACTTATGCAGAGCTCTCACTATTATTCAAGGTGCTACTTCGAAATGTCTTTTTACCCATTTTTTTCTGTGCCTTTGCATACAGAACATGGTCTACTTTTAAAGATTAGCGACTTTGTGATTTTTTTGTTATATGTTATTGTAAAGAGTCTTCCTTGTTAAGATCAATTGTTCGTTAAACGCAGCTTAGAGGGATTTGTTTTATTTTATTTTTATTGGACTTTAGCACGATTTCAACACGTGATAGGAATTCACAAGTGCTGACGATCGATCTAGCTTATGGTACCGAAAAGGTATTCTGGAAATGTGTGACCGAAATGTTGACAATAAGGAGACGTCTGTATTCCTATGTACTTTAAATTTTAATTAGTGTAAGGTCTGTGCAAGACAAATGTACGTATATATTTTATATGAATGAGTAACATACAGTTACTTATCGAGAAGTTGTCAATTTTAATCATTAGTATTCTTTGTTACATGAGAGAATAAGTTATTTGTAAAAGCAAAAAAATCCTCTAATACAAAAATAACTTCAAACTAGCATGTATATTGCTATTTAAATAAAGAGGTGGTCACCTACTCAACAGAATTTCAATTCGGTACATGATTTTGATGAAAATCGCCTATGTGAAATCATTTCGAAAAGTTATGAGAAAAATGAAGCAAAATGACTCATGGCACCAAACAGTGGCGCACACAAGGAAAAGAGGTCCAGGGGGTCTGGACCTTTCCCAAAAAGAGTTATCAACTTTGCATTCTAAAATCATCATGTAGTTCTTGACATTTTAATACGTTAAAAGACTTTATCAAATTTTATTTTTAGCAGTTAAGATAAGTAAATAAACACAAATTCAGAGTCATATATTGAAGTACATAGTAAGTTAGGAATCTTTATAAAAGGTGGTCATAATCACGAGAAGGAATTTTGCTACGCATTTTTTCAGGAGTCACACCTTCATGAGCTTGGCCCCCTCCCAGAGGAAAAACTTTGTTCCGCATATTTTCAGGTGGTTGGTGGGAGTTCCGACGCTCATGAAAATCGTGGGATTTCCGACTAGGGGGAGGCAGCGATGGCCGGACCCACTGATGTTTTTTTCGGGTCTCGCAAGGGGCCAGCGGTAACATATTTTCGAGAAGGGGGCCCTTCAGCGATGGCCGTCGGAAATCCTACGCGTTGGAACTCCCACCGTCGGAAGTCCCATGTAACCAGCTGATAGGTGTCACAACTTTATGAGCTGGTCTCTTTCCAGAAGAGAATCCCGTGTGCGCCACTGATGCCAAGCATAGCTTGGACTAGATTTTTAAAAATTTAATAAACAACGGTAAGTGTAAATTTTGTCTCATTTGATTCAAGAGAACGCATTATCTAAAGATGTCTAAAGTAAAAAATAAGATTAAAATAAAACTTTATCTTTTAATTAACTCAAATGACTATACATTTTCTTTCTCCGGGTTAGCGGCCTGGACCTCCCATGAATTTATGTTAAAAAGGCAAAAGAAAAGAGAAAAAAAGGTGAATTTGTTGCCAATTTTAATTATTTATATGATTTCTTTTTCACATAATTTTTCACGTGAGTTGGCCAGCTTTCCGATTAGGGATGAATGCGAGACGAGACGAGAGAGAGATTTATAGCTTTTATGAGGGATGAGACAGCCTTTTTTATCATTGTTATAAAGGGATTTGCAAGACGAGACAAAGCTTTGCAACCATTTACCGAGACGAGACAGTCTTATTTTTTGTCTCTCGTCCATCCCCATTTCCGATACACTCTTTGCAAAATGTTGATGCGAAATGATCTTTGGATATTACTTCCAAGTTCCTCGTTGGACAAAAAGTTTTGACATCTTAGAACTTCAGTTCAGGGATAAGTTCAGGGATGAGATCTAAATCAAGAAAGATCTATAGAAACAAATAAAAAGTTTCAAAATAACAATCAGACTCGTCTCACATCAGGAAAAACTAACTTGAGAACTTTTTCTACTCTAGGGATGGATGCGAAACGGAACAAGAAATATACTGTAAAAACTATTATAAATTTTTCTTGTATAGTTTTAGATTTATTGTTCGTGTGCAACGTAACAATCCAGTAAACTTTTCAAGGTCCTAGGCAAAAGTAGCTTGAGTGACAAGACTAAATTTTCAAAATACCTAAATATCTCGAAAACTATTGATTTTTCCCCAAATTATTTGAATATTTGAAACCAGTGACGCGTTTTCATTCTCTGGCGATACTTTGGCGATTCACACATACACATAATCCATAAGAGTTTCTCATTATGATTACCATTAAAACAGTTCTCAATATAGTCTTATACATACTAGTTTAAAGATTGGCTTATTTAGCACATCTAAATATTTTAAGGAGCAGTGGTGGCAAAAATCCAAGCTGTGACCAAATTATTTCAGCATAACGAACAATTATTTCCATTGTAAAATAGAAGCGTATGGCTGTTTCTCACCAAATGTAGAAGATATCGTCAAGCTGAGTTCACTTTTGCAACCTTATTTTTTGGCGCCAAAATTGGCTATAAATTGCCAAAAGTGATCAACCTTGGCTTTTGACATAGGTTTTTGACATACAAAGCTTTTGACATAGGCTTTTGACATACTTGGCTTTTGACACCAAGTGGCTCTTGACATACCACAGTTGTTTGCAAATCTGAAAAATTTATAAACTTGTCCAAAATTTACACCATGACTCCGAAGACCAAGTATAAGAAAAGCTTGTAAAATAAACATGTCTCTTCTGACAAAACAACTGCAAAGCTTTGTCTCGTCTCCCAAAATCCCAATATAATAATGATAAAAAGTCTCGTTTTGCACAACTGTAAATCTCTGTCTCGTCTCGTCTTGCATCCATTTCTAGTCTTTTCCTCCAGCGGTATATTTCAGCCACTCTCAAGTAGTTCATTTGGCAGTGCAATGATCAAGAAAGAACTAACATGCTTTACACCAATTAAATGCCAAGAGTTAAGTTGGTTTATTGTTTTAAGAATAATTTATGCAAACTACGAAGATGCATTCTGTGTACGTTCGAATCTTTGACTAGATTTTTAAAACACTCTCCAAGTGCTGTCACGCACGCTATTATTAAATAACGTCTTCAGTACTCAAATTAGGAACTGTGTTCTCGAACTCGCAAATATTGCATTCTTGCTTTCAAACGATAAACGTTTTTTGTTCATCTCCATCTGGCAGACCATAAGTCATGCCACCACACCTACCTCAACCCTTAAAGCATACCTTCGGTCCGCGGAATAACAATAAGCAAGATTTAATACCCGGGATTACCTCTTTCGTATTTTGTCGTCTCTGCCCTCTCCTCCCCCCACCTACCACCTCCCTTCCACGTCCGTCGCACCTCCCTGATTAAGCTAAGAAGCAATTAACAGCGACTAATTATTTCCAGTCTCTCACCGGCCGCTTTTTAATCTCCCACCATCGATCACGTGACTGCGGAATATTCCAATCACCGGGTCGGATCCCGGGCGACCCCCGCGCAAATTAAGTTCGCCCGCCAAACCCTGCACCACATCCAGAAAAGATTAAACGGGGGTAAAAGGGAGGGACTAAAAAAAAAAAAAAAATAAATAAATTTTACAAAAATGAAGTTCAGCGAGAAAGCAAGGGAGGGAAAAAAAAATCAAGTGAATAAAATAGCGCTTGGTCTCTGAGAAAGTTGTCGCCGAAGTGGTTAATTATTTAATTTCTTCTCAGTGTCGTTTTTAGTTTTATTTCGCTTTTATTTCTGTCCCTCCTTCCCCTCCCTTCTAAAAGTGAAGTCCCTACCCCCTCTTTTTCGCAAAGAAAAATTGAGGGAATTCTTACAAATTGCGGTTGCGTGAAAACGCGTGTGTCGAATCAAATGTTCGAATTTCACAATTATTTTACGGCGACAATAACTTAACTTCACTTTTCAAGTAACCGTACTTTTCGATACATTTAATCAACTTACTGAAATAATGAAGCCTTAAAAAAATAAGAGAGAGAGAGAGGAGATGTTTCCAAATATAAAATCCCCCCACCATCAAAAGTATCTTCTTTCTTGTAGAAAGTTCCAATCCTTGGATTTTCTGTAGAAATAACTTGAAAAGGAGTAACCTTTAAGACTAGGTGCGTAGCCCCTCTCACCAGTGGGTGTATTTTTGGTTTTAAGGGATACCTCGGGAGAAGAAAAGTCAACTGATTTAGTTAGCTAAGCTAATCAGCTAGTTCCCCCCTTACAAGAAAATTAAACATACTTTCACTACAATCACTGATGCAGAAGATTAGCACCGTTTATCCATTGATCGTCTAATATTCATTGAAATTATAAATTACAACGAGACTCCAGAGATCCAGTGGAAACCCAGGAACATTTAGTTGTCATTTAGCAGAGCAGCTGTAGTCATTAATGTACGAAAAAGAGCAAATGTCTCGTATTGCCGTCCACCAGTACAAATCAGAAACGCGAAATATCCAAGCAATACTGGGTCTGTGAGCAAACATCTTAAAACTTATATACTAATCAAAATAAGATTGCACTGCTAACCACAATAGATATTTGTCAAAAAGAAAGAAAAAAAAAAGGTGTAAATCCGAAAATGAGTAAATTCATGCCACCTGAAAATGAGTGTTTTTGAGCAAGGCAAATGCCCTCCTTCTGCTGACTTCAAAATGCTAGGAACGAGGGAACTAAAAAATATAATTCGAGATAATTTTTTTTTCAGCCGCCCAGGTGGTGTAGTGGCTAGAGAACCATTCTATCACGCAGTGGGTCCGGGTTCGAATCCCGGCTCTGGCATGGATGTTAACTTGTCCGTCCCTTCATAGGGGGTAGTGCTGTCCGCCCACTGGGTGCTCCCATAATAAAATGGACAGTAACTAGGGCCGTTGATGGCAAAAGGCTTGTGGCCAGTGCCTGCCCATTAGAAAAAAAAAATAATTTTTTTTTCATTAATGGTTGTTGTATTCCGCGACTAACCAGCATATAAAAATTCATCTAATTCTGTCAAATAAACTGTAAGTCAAAACGTTTATAAGCAAATAAAAAGACCTCTCTTTCAGCAGGCGTGAGCTTAAACAGATTAGAATATTAAACTGCAGTTTTCTTATAGAATTCCCAGTATAATAAACCGTATGATAGTGCACAGAAACCCTTCAAACGTACAAAGTTATAAGCATCTTGTTTCAAACGCACCCTTTAACACATTAGCTAATAACATTCCGCGAAAGCATGACTAGGAGATGGGAAACCTACCCAAAGTTTAACGAAAAAGAATGACTGAATGAGAAAATTTCTATTAGATACTGTACTATTAGATAGAAGTACCCGTCCTCGACGGGTTACTGAATGAAAATTTCTAAAAAGCAAGAACTTTCGTCAGCATTGTAGGAGTACACAGAATGGATGCAGTATGTTGCCAAAGTACAGAAAGAAGTTATAATTTTCATGTATTGTTAAAATATTACAGGTTAGAGAGTAACTAAGTAATATCATTTCATTCGCTTTAGTCGTAATTATGTGATGCGCGAACGAATATTTACGCATATTGAAATAATTGTCGCAAAATCTCAAAATCTAATCAATATTTTTGAAAAATTTGAAGCCTAGAATTTAAGTTGAGTGACAATCTATCACGTCACCCAAATTCGTTTCATTCCCTTCAGTCTTTATTTCGTGATGCTGGAACAAATTTTCAGCATTTTAAAACGATTTTCGAAAAATCTCAAAATGTAAGCAAAATATTTTAAAAATTCAACGCCTATAAATTAAGATTAGCAACTACCTATCATATCACTCAATTTCGTAACATTCGTATTAGTCGTTATTACGTGATGTTTGAAGAATTATAAACGTATTTTGAGAGAATTTTCACAAAATCTCAAAAATCTAATAAAAATGTTTAAAAAATTGGACTCCTATAGTTTATGTTGAGCAACCATCTATCGTGTGACCAAATTTCATATCATTCGCTTTAGTCGCCATTACGTAATGCGGGAACAAAGATTCACTCAGTTTTAAACGATTTTCGCAAAATCTCGAAATCTGATCGATTTTTTTAATTAGATGCTAATAGTTTAAAGTGAGTGACCACCTATCATTTCACCAAATATCATTTTTTCACCTTTGCAGTTATTACGTCATGTGCGAACACAAATTTACGCAGTTTGAAACGATTTTCGCAAAATCTGAAAATCCAATCAAGATTTTTTAAAAATTCGACGCCTATGTTTTAAGTTGAGTGAGCACCTATCATGACACCCAATTTCACATCATTCGCTTCAGTCGTTTTTGCGTGATGATTGAACACATATTTACGCAGTTTGAAACAATTTTCGCAAAATCTGAAAATCCAATCAAGATTTTTTAAAAATTCGACGCCTATGTTTTAAGTTGAGTGACCACCTATCATGACACCCAATTTCATATCATTCGCTTCAGTCGTTTTTGCGTGATGCTTGAGCACAAATTTACGCAGTTTGAAACGATTTTCGCAAAATCTGAAAATCTAATCAAGATTTTTTAAAAATTCGACGCCTATGTTTTAAGTTGAGTGACCACCTATCATGACACCCAATTTCATATCATTCGCTTCAGTCGTTTTTACGTGATGCTTAAACAAAAAAAGCGTCACGGACAGAATGACAGAATGACAGAATGACAGAATGACAAACTTTTTTTTGAGGGTCGCATCGGATTCCCGGGTGCTTGAAACGGATAGAAATCGCAAAATTTTTGAATTCCAAGAAATGTACAGACAAAAGTCTAATTTTATTTATATAGATAGATTTAGAAAATATCTAATGGAAAATATTCTTAATAAAAATTAAAAATAAATATAAACTTTTGGTTTTTTTTAAATTATTATTTTTAATAGTGGGAAAATTGTTGACTCGAAATTTGTTATCACTTTTTTGAACATTCTCTGGCCTTTCCGATGCCATGAGACGTTTAGTTTACGGACGAAAACTGGACAAAGCAAAAAATAACTAAACTAAAAATCAGACTGATTTTTCTCTTGCTCTATTTAGTCAGTGTGCCAAATAGTCAATGGTCCAGGTCCGACGAAAGGACTAGGCGACTGTAACGAACAAACAAACAGACAGACAAAAACGCTATTTTATATATTTAGATAACTCTCGTCACCATATCATTCTTCTACAAAAAGATATCCATTTATCGTTTAAACATTTGCCTTTGGTCACAGAAGTGCCACGCATTAACAAATTCACATATAGCACATCAAGATGAATAATGACAAGCAATGGAACGCACGATACAGTCATACATTTCCTATATGGAATTATGGTTGTATTAATTTTAGGTAATGTTCTGGATCCCTGGGGGAATTACAATAGCAGATCCTCGCGAGATATTATCAGGCTTGATATCTGCAAAAATGCTGTCTATTTCTGCCCTCCACAATCGACGTGATGGATGACCAGCCCACAAGACGCTCGAATAATGAATACGGGATCTGCATACAGCTTTTTGATAGATCGGTGTTGGTTTACAATGGGTGAAGCACCGTTCCAAGATGAGCATTAAAACTAGAACTGCAGTCAATTGTTGTTGTGGGAGTGTGTTGTGCAATAACAGTCGTATACGATGGAGGAAATGAAGCAGAATGCTGAAAGCGATTCGTGGAAATTCTTGAGCAGTTTCGAATTATGCCGACGACTGTGTGTTGATACTCCCAAGCCACACTGAAGAACAGTTCCGGAAACTATTTGAGTGAAAAAGTGTAGTTTTGTTTTTAGTGTAGAATGTTTTTCTTTCAGTTTACACAAATGTATCTTAAACTTCCTTGAATTGAATATACGCTCAATATTTAATTTCTAATTTTATGTAGTGGCTTTTTAAAACTTTTGATACTTTTTCTTCCACGAAAAAGAATTTTCAGTCATTAGGTCAGCTAAAGTCTTATGCACAATTTGAGTCGATGCAATGAGAATATTCAAGAAACTGCATTTTGTACAAATTTTAAAATTTTAAATATGTCATCGGAACTGCTGTCAATTATCAATAAAAATGTCTACATAAAAAATAATATTTAAATAGTTAAAAATAAATTTTAAAATAGTTTTAATAAAAAATACTTTAAAAATTATAAACAAAAAGTAGCTGAAGTACCTGCTTTCCGTACGGAATGAAGATTGTTAAACCGACAAATGCAAATAAAAATAAACAACTAATTTTAAATACATTTTGTTTATTATATTTATTTGTTTGTCTTCTGAAAGCTTATATTAGCACTTAACTTGCTAAAGAATTTTTAAAAGCATTATATAAAAATGACGTCAAACAGTAAGAAATTTAATTATCTGTTTTTAGCATTGCCATTTATTTATATGATAACATTGTCCAATTTTGTCCCATAAATAGCTGAATGGTACAATCAAAAGAAAACTGAATATCTAAAGTTCTTAACACACGGAAAATAAAAATACATGAATGTGAAACACTAACTTTTAAAAGCACTCTGATTCTGATGATATTGTTTCATTTTTTCATTTTATTTCCTACGCAAGTGTGCCAACTAATCTTCCAAATTACCCAGAGCTGCACATGCGCACTATGCCTTTTCCCCATAGCAAATGCAGAGGCATCTGGTGTTGTCGATAGTTATAACGTTTAAATGTTTGTCTCAGAAATTCACTTGGATCGTTTTGTTTTAATACATTGAATAATTATTTTTTTTCAACATTATAGTAGTTACCACATTAATAAAATTTTTGTTATTACTTAATGCTAATGCTTAGCGTTATCATTTCTGTTTTGCATTTCATTTCCTTCGCATAACAGCAAAGAGACTTCATCATTTTAACGTAAGTGGTACAGTAGACTCTATAGTAACACATTTATATTTTTGGGGAAGTTAACGGTTTAAATAATGTTAGTTCTCCAAAGAAAGATACTTACAAAAAAAAAAAAAAAAAAAAAGAAAGAAATATTGTGACACATTAATTTATAAATAGCCAATATTTATTGTTAATTGAACCATTTTTATACAGAAATTTAAGAGATAAGCATTGTGAGAAAATGTTTAATAATATCTATTTATTTATACAAAGTAATAAAATTTAACAACGTGTTATTTAACTTGTGTTAAAAATATAGCTTGTTAAAAGAATAGGTAGAATTAGTACTAGCAAATGCATTAAAACAAATTAGTAGGGCCACATTTAAAAAAGCGGAGTTTTATCTCTCGCATAAAATAAAAGATGATGATACTTGCAGAAATACCATTATTCAACTCTGTGCATATTCATTTTAATTTTCATTTACGCCCAAGTATATATCTAAGTATCCCACTCGTTTCGGCAAAATTGTTATTAAATATTTGTTTTAAAGAACCGCATTAATTTGAAAGCACCCTGTTCTGAAAAATACATCCAAATCATTATTTTTGCAAGGCTAAGGGAGCAAAAACTTGGAAACAATTTGATGTTTCAATGGATGGACACAAAGCTTGTCTCTTCCCCCCAGTTTTAAAATTAGCAACGTTCAAGATTATTTGTTGTATAATCTCGCTTAATTCTCCCGTAAAATGGAGCAGATTTCTCGTCAAAACAGAATTATTCCATAGCGGCTAATGTTCTGAAAGTTGACAGCAGTCGGGGAGAAGGGACTGGAATTATTTGTTTGAGGGGAAAACTCCTCAACGATAAAGATGGGAGGTGGGTGGAGTCGTTGAGGGGGGGGGGGTGTTATAACACAACTTTAGACGCGCCGGTAGGGGGGGGGGGAGGAGGAGGAAGTCCTAAGTTTTGGTTCTGTTAGTAAATGAAATGGATTTCCCCTTTTGTCCCTTCTGTTTTCAGTGATGCTGTACATGTAATTGAAGTTAAATGCAGCATCTTTTATCTGAGAAGGGGAGTTTTAATGTGGAGCAGATTTTGGGTTCTCGAGAAAAGGACCCCGTGTTATTAATGCTGGAGTAAAGTTGTGAATTGGGATAATTAGCAGAAAACAGGTGAGGAAGTTGGTCTTTGGAATGAATATGGGTTTTGTTAGCATACAAACTTGCTTTTTTTTTAAAGTTATGAACTGTACGTTTACTTTTAGATAATTTTTAAAGCGAAATCGCGTTATTTCGTTCATTGTGCTGTGAGCAGTTAGTTATTTCTGACCTACAGTGGCCTGCTCTCTGAGCTCAAGGGGTGTATGTGAAAACCTCTCTCAGGCGGGCTGCTGTGGAAGCGTGTACGCTAATGGGAGCTAGTACATGTGAAATCTGCTCGTGGCTGCAATGTTCTTTATTCAAACGATAGCTCTGTGGTGCCGATTTAAGGTCCTAGGTCTCTCATCTAGAATTAATTCAAAATTAGGAGACCCATTGCAAAGTAGGACTTTTTCATACTGATTAAAATGGAAGCTGTCCCCCTGTCGCCCATTGCCGTCCTATTTTCTGGGGATTTTGGCATCACGCCGCGGTTGCCAGGGGCATAATAATCAATGACAGTAGTACTTTCTAAAATATTCGTTTGCCCAAGTGAAGTGACAACGAATTAAATGCACCATAACTTATAACGTTTAGTAGCAATATAGCGACGCATTTCCTTCTCTGATATTTTGTCTTAGTATAAACATAGGACAATATTATGCATTTATCCTAATCCCATTTAATCGTAGTAGGAACATTTAATTTAATGTAGCATTTCCTTCCTCTTAGACTTATATGAAGTTGCTGCATAAAATATTACTTTTTCTGCAGTTTAAAATTTAAAGAGAATTAATACCTATAGAAATACTTAGTAAAAATATTTAAATAATTTTTTTTCCTAATAAACATTAATACTTTTAAAACTAATGTCCAAGATATCTATTTAGTGGCTGAAAAAGGAGAATGTTCCAGATACTTCCTCAGTCTTTCCATGAAATTTTAAGATTTAAATCCCTTCACAAGCGGAAGTGCATTGAAGACTAAAATGAATCATAGTCAGAAACAGCAGGAAGTTTACGTAAGATATGGTTTGATTTCATATGAAAATTGAGAAATCTGACTTTACTTTCAAGCAGTTGTAAAAACTTTAGGATGCATTCATAAATACCAAACAAAACAGTTGCAATTGTGGATCTCTCATTTAAAATTATACTCTCAGATAGTAAAAAAGTCAATTAATCTTAATTTAATTTTCATACGAAAATATTGATACTGTTTCACTTTCAGCCATTACTAAAAACGTTCGATTTTAAATAACTTTAAATCGAATAAAATTGGCATACCTAATAAATAAATTTGCATAACTAGATAAATAAATTTTCATACCTAATATTGATACTTTAAATTTAAATTATGTTTTATCTTCCCACATTGCATGAATTTATAACTATGCCTAAATTAATTATGAAATAAAGATACTTTTACTTTATTTTTGAATGAAATTGTGTAAAATTTAGTTGTTAGTTACGAGAGTAAATAAGTAATTTTTGAGAACTTGTTTAATATTTTGTAATTTCCCATTCGAAGTACTTTGATAGCTAGAGCCTGACTAAGAAAGGGGCAAGCGGGGAAGCTTCCCCGGGCTCCCAGTTAAGGGAGGGGTAAGAAATCAAGAAATTTTCGTTCTATTTTTTGTAAAACTACTTTTTATAGAAAAATTTTCCTCTCTTTCTCTGCTTAAGGATTTCTTTATAAAAAAGTTATTACTCAATTCTGAAAAAAAGGTTTTAATAAAACATTTTAAGTAAAATAATTAATGTCTGCTCAATATAATCATGTTATGTGGTACCAAAGTTCCGCACTTCTTCAGTTCCAAAAAAGTTCAAATCATCTACAAGAATAGAAAACCTGGAACTTATGTAAGCCTATAGTTCCAGGCTTTCTAATTTTCGTTAACTGAATGTGTATGTATGAAAGGGGTCCCCGTGACCCCAGGCCCCATGTTGGCTTGGTCGGGCTTTGGTGATAGCTAAAGAGTGTTTGCCAGAGATTTTAAAGAGTGTTTGTCATTTTTGAAAGCATAATCAAGAGAATTTTCAAACATCTATCCCGTATCCTATGGGATTACGGGAGCTACATCTATCCCGTACATCTATCCCGTATCCTATATCTATCCCGTATAATTGTGAAGTGTTCATATTTAAGTAGTAATATTAGCCACAATAATTTATCACTAAAATTATAATTTAATTGTCTAAAGATAAATTGCTACAATTATACCAATTTACTTTTTAAATGAGAGCATACGTTGAGTCAAGATATCTTGTGATTTCCTCCTAAAGCGAATGTATATTTCTGTTCTCGCCTTTCACTCACGTGTTAATTAGCCTAATCAATTCCATTTATTTCGAATTAAACGAATCTATACACTATTCACTTAACAGCCCTGTGTTTGAAAGTTCCAGCATCAAACCTTGTTTATCCTTAAAATGAGTGCACGGTTGATTATCAGCATTCGATCTAATCAATTAAAATAATTATCCCCTGCAAATAGGATTCCGCCTTCCCCCTTTTCAACGCAATCGTGGATCTCAATCAATTTCCATTTATTTGAGGCATAACTTTATTGCATAACAAAATTACAATATCCAAACGTAATTTGCTGCTTTCCGAACGGCGCCTCGCATGGCTCGCAATCGTAAATTAGACGTAATTCTTACGTGATATACGTACCGTTACCACCACACGTGATAGCCCACTCCTGGCCAGATATTAGCAAACAGAAAGGGTTTGTAAATTAATAAGACCATCTAAATTCTAGTCTGTTTCTTCAGCAAGTGGCTTATCTTGTCTGACCTCAGACTATCAGCGCTGGCTCGTTATTTGACACGCAAATATTCTCATAGGTTGCTCGGAGATGACAGTTGACACGTTCCGCCATTCTGTTTCTGAGAATTGTTTTCCCTCTCTTTGTTTGTGGTGCAGATATATGACATATGACTGCTCCGAACCTTCCATTAGTCTGCTTGGTATTAAGCACAAAACACGAAAATAGGTTTCTCATTCCATATTCTTCATGCATCCATTGATAAGAAATAAACTATAGCTTACTCATTTTGTAAGTTTGTGTTGATGTATATCTTTATTGAAGGATTTTATTTCTTAACTCGTTTCGCAGACGCACTTAATCTAATCTGAAAAAGAGTTGCGTCTTTCCGGGGTGGAATTTCCAAATTAATTTTAAGTAAGGTTGTACGCATTCACATCAAATAGAAAGAGAAAATATACGGAATTTTAGATAGTCCATTTTTAGATTGTTTTGCATAGACTGAAGCACTCTGCCTAGATAAAAGTGCAAGAAATGTTATTTTTGGTTTCATTTCGATATATGTGTTTATACGTAAGTGTTGCTTTTATGTAGTACATTTCGAAAAAAAAAATTCAGCTGAAAAGGAAGATTTCAGAAAACGATAGCTAATAGATAGTGCAATCTAATTTAAACTTAGAGTACAAATAAAATAGCCCAGTAGAAAAGAATATTAGAGCAGTTAAAATTTGCTCGTGGAATTTGTTGCGTTTATGAGTTACATGAAGCGCATTACAATGATATTTTGAGCTCCCTTGATTTGTGATTCCTGTCATTTCTCATGAAATCAATCTCTATTTCTTGTAAACATATCTTAAACACTCCCGTGTTCACAGAGAATAATCTTTTTGAAGGAAAAAAATTAAATATGATTTCCATATGTTTTATGAGTGTCCTATTAAAAATGAATGTTCAAATTCTGAGTGATAATTTTTTATGGAATGAACCTTCTCAAAATCTCAACACGTACTAACAGAAAGTCTGATATGAAATAAAACATAACTATCGACATACGTACTTATAGCAGGTACGGTGATAAATTGAGAAGGGGTCCATAAGTATAAAGAAACATTTTATTAAAAATGGGTACATCTTTTATTTTATTATTATTATTATTATTATTATTATTTCCCTGTTAATTTTTAATCAAGAGCGTATGTTTAACCTATTCGCCCTCATCATTGAAAAGACACAGCAGAAAATGCCCTACTTCTTTGACCAGTATTGCTTCCCAGCCTGGGTTTTGGATTACTCCACTAGGGCCCAGCGTTGAGCTTGCGCAATCGTTTAAAAACCCATGTTAGGAAGCAACACTGATCTAAAAAGGATATTACTCTCTGTGCATCTTTTCAGTGATGACTTCGAACATTTTACACGTGGGTTCATGTGTGTTAAGTACGTTAAGGGGATTGACCAATTAATTCCATCCCCTCCCCTTCCCTTTGTAAACCGCAACCGACTTATAGCTGCATTTTTCATTATTAGATGCAGTTCCTTATAATTTCTTTACAACAAAATGCACTTTTTTTTTACTAATTACAAAATCTTGCAGTGCCTCTTAAATCATATGAAATTTATCCTACATTTATCCATTAGTAGTTTTTATTGTTTATATACATAGCATAAAAAAGCTTCATACTTTCGTTTACTTAATGTGTGATTTCCGAAGTGGTGGAATTTATTGCAATAATTGATGCAATTTATTCCTCCACTTTTTTTATTCTCGGTTATAAGTGGCAAGGGGGAAAAAAGTACGGCGTCGAACTGAAACTTCGCTGATTTGTCTTATGTAATTATATCTATAAATTACTTAATCATAATTTAATTCTTATAATTGCGGAATCGTAATGAGAAGTTCACTAATCATTCAATCATATGCTTTTTTCCACCTTGCTTCTTATATTTTGGAAGTATTTTTTATGCGTTCTCAGAAATATGTTCGTAAATATTACGTGGCGTGTTTTAGATGCACTAATTAGTAATAAATTACTGAATAAATATGTTGGGTTATCATTTTCGTGAGGAAAATTTATTTTAGATGTTTCTCATGCTATATTTAGCCCTAGGGTGTCTTCGAGAAGGACAAAAATGCAAAGCTGCTTTCGTTCCATATTGAGTTTAGAGAATGGTGGAGAAAAAATGGTTTAGAATTTAAAATTTTTCAATAATGTATTCGCTCCCAGGATTGCGATGACGTACCCGGGCGATTCTCCTGATCCACTGTGGCTTATTTTCTGTAATGTCACTTTTCCTAGTTATGGAATAGAGAGTAGGAGATAGCAGATTAACAAGGCATAATTTCAGGATAAAGTATTTTAATTCTACCCACAAACACACACACACACACACACACACACACATATATATATATATATGTGTGTGTGTGTGTGTGTGTGTGTGTGTGTATTATGAGAAAGCTCTAACACAGCTGTTCCTTAGAACATACAGGGTTGGAATGCATGTAAACATATGACGTCATTCAAATT
Organism: Cheiracanthium punctorium; assembly: GCA_038373885.1. Classification (NCBI taxonomy): domain Eukaryota; kingdom Metazoa; phylum Arthropoda; class Arachnida; order Araneae; family Cheiracanthiidae; genus Cheiracanthium; species Cheiracanthium punctorium. Next base: position 672,674 of record JAWZYV010012919.1, read on the forward strand.
CTAGTTCATGGATGGTTCATAAGCTCTGGTGCTGCCATTTGCATAATATTATGGGAAGCAGACACCACATCCAGGAATGGATTTCCGCCAGGGCATTCGGGGCAAGCTCCCGGCTCCTCCGCAAAAAGGGGGCCCCTAATTGTCCTTAAAGTTTGCAAATTTGCAAGTTCGTTTTTTATTTAAATATGAGACAGATGAACTAATTTTAGAAAAAAAAAAATAATAATTACGCTGTTACTATCTTATAGCTCTAGCATTATATCCACACCTTTTTTAGATAAATGGTATTGTCTCAAGCCTTTATTCAGCGCAACCTTACATTTAGACGTGGCTTATTTAGTGATGTCTGCTAATTGAGCCGATTTTCAATAGGAACATAAAAGGAAGTAGTTCCTTAAGGGGAGCAAAACTAAGATCTATAAATAAATTCTCTGACATGGACATTAGGAAAATAAGTACAAAATTTTTGTTAAACATGTTACTTGAAAATATGGAATGATATAATATCTAAGGAAAAATATAATACCTAATGATTGAAAATTAAATAATACAATTGAAATATTATCATCCTACATAATATTATTATTATCGTACTATTGCATTTCATTTTTCCTCTTGATTAAATAATTTTTTTATGCTGTTATAACATCCTTCTCTGTATGGAGTGATATGAAGTTGCTTTGTAGGGTATGAGGAAATTTTCGTAAGTGAAGCTTTCCCCAGTGAAGCTTTCCCCAGCGTTCCCCAGTGAAGCTTTTGCCCTAGGCCCCCATCTCCTTCAAATCGGTCCCCGACCACATCTATTGAGACCATGTGGAACCAAGAGTTGTATTTATGCAAAATTCGACAAAACTGTGCTTGTCGAACGTGCACGTTATTCCGAAAGTCCAGTCGATGATCGCTAACAGTTTCCGAGGGTAGCCATTACTCAGAAGTTCTGAATTCTGATGAGGATCCAAACTATGGCGGAAGATCCAGAAAAGATGCACCTAGTTCAAAACGACATATTTAGTGACGTAAACTGACTTCTCCTGGCAAGCAAACTAACATATGTAACAATCACCAATGTAAGGTAGCAGCACTGTAGAAAGGGAAGAGGAGGGCGTCTTCGCCAGATTGTATTTGTAATGAACACATCAAACATGGGTTCGCAATTAAAAATAAATTAATATTGTATTTTGAAAAAAAAATTTGATTTTGGTACATAAATACAAAAAAGTCATGTCGAGCACTTAACAAGGTTTACAATGCCTCTTTACAAGCTGTACTATACACTGAAACAAACAATAAACCTGCATCAGTTACCAAACTTATATTAATTTTAAAAAAAATCTTAAAAAGCGAAAAATTTGCAGAATTTATCCATTTTCGAAAAATTTTACTGTGCAGTTAGTTCCGTGTTTAATTTTTTTAAAAGTTTCATAAAAGGCACTCTTTTTCTCATTTATTTTAGCGTGCAATGCTGCATTTTATTTTTTAATAACCTGGTGCAATTAGTTTATTTTAATTTGTGTACGAAGACCACGAAGCATATTTTGTTTATTCGACATAACCTTTAAAAGTAAGAATAAGGACCATGACCTCTCCTTCGACTGTATTTCATGTCCCCCCACCCACCCCCTAAATTCTGATTTTGCCTTCACCCATCTGACAGATTTGTATAATTTCCTTCGCTGTGCTAGACTTACAGCTTTTATTTCATTCCATTACCAGACAAAAAAATCTACCGGTATTGTCTGAAAATTTTTAAATAATTAAAAATTAGAAGACTATTTCGGAATTCTTTTGTGTAAAGCCGCAATACTGTTTCAGAAGAGAAGAAGCCGCCGTGTGACTCAAGATCCGGGTTTTTTCTATTATCCGCTGGTACCTATTTTAATGTAAATCGGCAGGTCATGGCTATGTGATACTAATGAACTTCGAGAATAAAAAGGGTTATACACGATGAACTTTTAGACTATTATGCAAAGGTGATTTCCAGTCACTGCATTCAGTTGCGATTCGAAACATTAATTCCCCGTGATTGTAGTCCATTTAAAGGACTCTTATTAGTTCAAGAAACGGTTTTTGTCCAACGGTCATATGAAAAAACAGTTAGACTTAGTTCCATCTGGAGTCTTATTACTTTCAAACATATGTAAATTGTTTAACCTTTTAACGCGCAGTGTTCCCGCTCTGGGAACACCAAACTCTGACGCTTTGTTTGTTGCCAGTCACGAAGAATAGATTTGATTTCTATAAAAATAGTTGCGGGTGACGGTTGGTTGGTTGGTTGGTTAGTTGGTTTTTAGTGGCACAAGGTCCAGAAAGGACATACTGCGCCAGACAAGAGGTTAGAGCCATATAATTAGGTAGTCAGGTAAAAGGTACCATAAAAACTTAGTAAAAGCTAAACTGTAAAGGCTAAAAACGTGAAAAGTAAAAACCAAAAAGGTAAGGTTCAAAGTAGGTAAAAAGTGGAAAATAGACATCTGGATGGGGCTCCCATCCAGATGCCAGTCAGACAGAGTTGGACACTTCACACAGAATGAAAAATATTGGTCCGTCTAAGAAAGGCGAACAGATTCCGATGTGGGGTTTCACCCAAAATTTCGTCAAGTTTGGGATGACAACTGTTAAAAAGTATTTGGTAAAAATTATTAAAAGCAGTGCACGAGGTTAAAAGATGACGAATGGTGAGGTGAGTATGACAGTGAGGACATTCCGGAGCAGGATCGCCCAGGAGTAGGTGCGTATGAGTGAGCCGTGTATGACCAATGCGAAGACGTGTTAAGATGACATCTAGTCTGCGGTAGGGATGAGACGACCTATGTGTGAGAGCTGGGTGGACAGAATGCAGTTTGTTTCCCGTTTCATTGTCCCAATTTCTAACCCATATGCCTTTTACTATGCTGGAGATGCTATACTTTATGTCACCGTAGGATAGATTGCCGGTGTACGGGAGGGTCGCATTCTTGGCTAGTGTGTCCGCTTTCTCGTTTCCACAGATGCCGATGTGGCTGGGTACCCAACAGAGGAGGACCCTGTACCCCCGATTTACAAGTTGTTCATACTTATGTAAAGCTTTCTGTATATAGCTATGATGTAGGGTGCCAGATTTTAAGTTTTCCAGTACACTCAGGGAGTCTGAGTATATTATGAAGTTCTTTGCATTTTGCCTGGAGATGTACAGAAGGCTTTCGTAAATTGCCAGTAGTTCAGCTGTAAAGACTGAGCAAAATTGAGGAAGGGTATAGCTGCATGTGTAATTTCTGCCTACGAAAGCAAAGCCGACATGATTCCCAGTTTTAGAGCCATCTGTATATAATTCTCTATAGTTTTGATATTTGTTCCTGTGATCTAAGAACAACTTCTGAAAAATTATGGGGTCAGTATTGGGTTTTGAAAGGCCTTCAAATGGTTGGAGGTATGAAACCTGCAACATACCCCAAGGTGGTATGTCATGAAAAGAGCAGGTAGACACATGAACATCCTCCAGTTGGGTACCAACAAGACTCCTACGAGTCCTTAGCCCGAAAGGAGGTGTACATATGGGACGGTTTGCATAAAGTCGGTCTAAATGAGTATCTGTAAAAGAATTCTTTAATGGATGAGAGGGATGAGAAAGAATACGAAAGTATGTATTTAATGATAGCTGATGACGTATGAGGGTGAGAGATGGCTCGTGGCAAGTGGCGTAAAGACTATGTACAGGTGATGTCCTAAAAGCACCAGAGCAAATGCGTAGTGCAGTATGATGCACAGTGTCAAGTTTTTTTAATACTGATTTGCAAGCTGACCCGTACGCGCAACAGGCATAGTCCATTTTTGAACGTATGACTGCACGGTAAATCCGCAAGAGAGAATCACGGTCAGCCCCCCAAGAGGTATTGGTTAAAATCTTTAAAATATTAAGCTTTTTCTCACATTTACTGCGAAGGTCAGAAATATGGTTAGCAAAAGTAAGTTTTTTGTCGAAAATTAGACCTAAAAATTTAACAGAATCCCTGACAGCAACGTTATTATGACCCAGATAAAGTTCTGGATCGGGGTGGATCCCGCGTTTCCGGCAAAAATGTATACAGACTGTTTTTTCCACAGACATGGTGAAGCCGTTTGTGTCACACCATTTGAGGATGCGGTTGATGGCATTTTGAAGCTGCCGTTCGATGAGACGCATATCTTTTCCCTGGCAGGAGATTTGAAGGTCGTCTACATATAGGCTACCATAGACGGTGGGTGGCAATTGGTTAAGAATATTATTGATTTTTATAGAGAAGAGGGTGACGCTAAGGACGGAGCCCTGGGGAACACCCTCTTCTTGTGTGAAATTATCTGACAGAGTGCCGTTTACCCGGACACGGAAGTTTCTGAGGGATAAAAAGTTTTTTATGAAAGTTGGTAGATTGCCTCGAAAGCCTATATTATAGAGGTCTTGAAGGATGCCATATCTCCACGTTCGGTCATATGCCTTTTCGATGTCAAAGAACACTGATACTAAGTGATTCTTCCTAAGGAAGGCATTACGAATTTGCATCTCTAAATTTAAAATATTGTCAATAGTGGATCTGCCTTTGCGGAAACCACTCTGAAAGGGATGTATATGGTCCCCAGTTTCTAGAATGTAGACAAGGCGGGCATTAACCATTTTTTCTAGTAATTTACACAGACAGCTAGTAAGGGCTATGGGACGGTAGTTACTAGGGTTAGAGGTATCTTTCCCAGGTTTTGGGAAGGGAATAACTATTGCATTGCTCCAGGCAGAGGGAAAGGTTTGTTCGTTCCAGATTCTATTGTATAGTTGTAAGAGGTGAAGTAGAGAGTCATGGGATAAGTGTTTCAGCATTTCATAAGTTATACCATCAGGACCAGGAGAGGTGTTTGAAGACTCTCTTAAGTATTTGGTGAGTTCATTGAAGGTAAAATCACTATTATAAGAGAGGTGTGAGGAGGTTTTGAAATTTATTTTTTGCCGTTCAGACCTTTGTTTATATGAAAGAAAAGCGTTTGAGAAGGAGGTACTGCAAGAGATAGAGGCAAGAGTATGACCGATAATATTTGCTATTTCTTTTGTATCCGATATTATATTGTTATTAATGGACAGACAGGATATTGAAGAGTTATTATAGATTCCCATGGCTCTTTTAGTTTTCGTCCATAGCTCCTTACTAGAAGTTGAGGTTGTTATGCTGGAGACATATTGCATCCAGGATTGTCTTTGACTGTGCCGCCTTATTTTTCTTGCATAGGCTTTTGCTTTCTTAAAAGCAAGGAGGTTTTCGGTGGTAGGGTACCGCCGAAAAATGCTCCAGGCTTTCTTCTGCTGCTTTTTTGCTATAGTGCAGGTTTCGTTCCACCACGGTTTTTTGTTTTTTCGTTGGGAGTTGCTACACTTTGGAATTGCTGCATCAGCAGCTTGAATTATGATATTGGTAATTTTTTTCACAACTTCGCCAATAGTGCCTTCAATGTCTTCAGATGATATAACAGACATCTTGGAGAAGGTTTCCCAATCTGCTTTACTGTGTATGTATCGAGGAATGTAAAAGTTACAGCTAGGGATTTGGTAAGTGGGTGAAAGAATTATCGGAAAATGATCACTATTGTGTAGGTCACCAGAAACAGAGAAGTTGTACAGTGGCATAATGGAGGGAGAGCATATTGCAATATCTATGGCATGGAAGGATTTGGTTGGATAGTGGAAGTAAGTGTTGTCGCCATTATTCATAATGCATAAGGAAAAATCTGTGATTAGTTGTTCAATCTGTTGTCCTCTATTGTTAGTATCTTTACTGCCCCACAATGGACTATGGCCATTCATGTCCCCTAGGATTATGAAAGGGGGAGGAAGTTGCTGGACCAAGTTATTGAGCTGAGTTTGGGGAATTGTTTCGTTTGGTGGAAGATAAATATTGCAGATTGTAGTAAGGTATTTGAGGTGGATTCTAATGGCGACAGCCTGCATACTTGTACTGAGATTAAGTATATGATGAGGGTATTGATTATTTATTAAAAGGGCAACACCACCAGAAGCCCTTTCCCTGAGTTCATAGTCTTTTCTCAGGATGTTATAATTGTGAATGCGCATTTGTTTATTTGTTTTGAGATATGTTTCCTGAAGGGCCAAACAAGCAGGATTATGATCATAGATTATCGTTTTGAGGTCATCAATTTTATTTAAAAAACCGCGGCAGTTCCAAGAAAGCAGCAGGGCCATAATCAAGTGATGTTAGGGATGACTGAGAGCTTGCTTTTAGTCCCCGTAGGTGTAAGTGGGGTACTAGGAATATTATCGTCATCCATGATATTGTCTGAAATGTCAGAGTCCGTAGGATCCAAGTTTAATATTGCGTCATCAATGGGTCGTTGTGGAAGGATGCGTTTAAGTCTGGCTTTATTAAATTTTGACCTGTAAGTTGCACTTTTTTTAATTAATGGTTTATTCTGAATGGAGGGATTGCTTTGGTGCATTTTCTTGGGTGTGCGTTTTTGAGGAGAAGTGAATGTGATATTTTGAGTAGAATGTGATTTTTTTGCATTTTGAATAGAAGTAGAGGGAGAGACAGGTACGGATTTCGGTAGGTCGGTTTGGATAGCAATTGATTTGACAGTTTTTACTGCTGTAGCATAAGACTGACCAGGTTTAGGAGTGCGGGAGGCTATTATTTTACGGGCTTCTGGGTAAGATAGTCCTTGTGTGGCGCGCAAGGACTGTATTTCTTTTTCATAGGTCCATTTTGGACAGGAACGGGAATAAGACGGATGATCTTGTTTGCAGTTAATACATTTGGGTGGGGCAGAGCATGTATCACTGTCGTGGCCAGACGTACCACAACGGGCACATACTGGGGAACCACGACAGGAGGTTTTTGTGTGACCGAACTTTTGGCATTGAAAACAACGAGTTGGATTGGGTACGTATGGTCTAACAGGACATGAAAGGTAGCCAGCTTTAATGTGCGACGGAAGTTTGGGAGTTTGGAATGTTAAAATGATGTGTTTTGTTTCTAGAATTTGGTTATTGCGTTTTATAGTGATTCTGCGAACTGCACAAACATTTTGAGATTTTAGATTATCAAGAATTTCATCCTCAGAACAGTTTAACAGGTCAGGTTCAGATATGACGCCTCTTGATGAGTTGAGTGTGTTATGGGGTGACACAGTAACAGATTTTTGGCCAATAGTTTTTAATTTCATGATGTTGGTTGCCTGTTTGCTATTAGTTACTTCTATTAAGATGTCTCCTGATCGTATTTTTTTAATTTTAGAAACTTCTCCAACATTAGCAATTATTGACTTGTGAATTAGAAATGGGGATGTTTGACTAAAGTTTCCTTCCTGACATTTGATAACGAAAAATTTTGCATTAATACCTCCCTGAGTAAGAGAGTTCGGAGCGTTGACGTTTGACAAAGAAAATGTCGAATCCATATTGGGGATTGGGAGTTTCGGACCCGACCGCACCGCCCACCACGGAGCCCAACAAGGGGATGCATGTACATGCACCAGTGCTAGTCGGGTCTATACGCGCACAGTACATCCCTTAGGCAGCATCCACCCTTAACGATGTGCCCAGTAGATGTCCGATTGCTTGAACCCTAGCAGTTGGCCGAACCAGTACCACCAGCCGGTTGATGCACAGGGGAACTCTGTGCACCTCCCGTTTACCCGAAGCCGAGGCCAAAGCAATGTGTTGGAGAAAACCCCTCAATTACCAGGATCCCCATTTCCGGGGACACGGGTCTCCACGCACGGCAAACACGTGGGCAGTTTACCCGCCAACAGAAGCTGACGGTACAGAGCGACCACAGCTTCTGAAGGGGGGCCCTCACTTCAAGAGAAGAAACCACATCGAGGGAGAAGGGGAAGGAAACAGCAGAAGGAGAGAGGAGGGTAAAAAACCAGAGGAGCGAAAGATCGCTGGGGCCCCGGGATTGCGACACCCGTGAAAACCTAAAGAAGGTTTTCCCCCTGAGGGGAGTTGCGGGTGACATAGCTCCACGAGAATCCTGTACTTTTTAGCACGTCATTTCCCGTAAAAAAATGGTCACGATTATTTTTAACAGCACTGACATTTGCTGAAAAATGGAAGAATGCGAGAACAGCCGGATAGATTGCCCAATGCTGAAAAAGGGGCAACCGTTGCCATCACTCGACTTAACTACCAGCAAGATGGCGGTCGATCGAAACGTTCACCGCGTGCCACAGATCTAGAGACCTGTGCGTGGGCACAGCCAGCTGCGTCAAAAAAGGGTCTCTAGATCTGTGGCACGTAGTGAATGTTTCGATCGACCGCCATCTTGCTGGTAGTTAAGTCGAGCGATTGCAACGGTTGCTCCTTTTTCAGCATTGGGAAAGGATTGCGCCTCAAAGGGTTAAGAAAAAGAAAGAAAGAAAAAAAAGACAAGAGAAATGAACTATGCGAAATGCATCAGTTATACAGCACTTTCCAATTCTATCATGTTATCTACTATTGTGTTTGCATACTGGTTGTCCCATAAATATTGACACCAAATTTAAGGAGAGATGAGCCACATAATAAGAAATCAGAATTAGATAGGGATGTGAGCTAAAAACACCAATTTCAGTTACATGTTAATAATCACTGTGGGGAAAGTGCAGAAGTGTTTGTCTAATTCATAGGTTCCCAACCTTTTTTGAACTGGCGCCCCCTTTACTGGTGAATATTTCAATACCGCCCCCCTCTCATTCCAGAGAAATAAGAGCGTACATAATACATGGTGAAAACAAGAATTAAATAAAAAAAATTATTAATAGATAGAATATTGTTGGAATTGAAACTCTACTGAATTTCTTCTTCATTTAAAAAATAGGAATAAGAGTTTTAGAGAGGTGTATTAGAGAGGTACACGCTCCAAAAAGAGTATTCCAGCAAGAGAGAAATTTCCTACTTGGTTTCGAATATTAAAAATTATTTATCATAGAATATGAATTAGGCTATGTATAAATATGACTTTCCATATTTCTATCAAGTTGTGCATTTTTCAAAAACTCAATTATTATTTGCAAATCTAAAATAGGGAATTTCTCTCTTGCTTGAATACTTTTTTTGGAGGTATATCTCTTTCTCTCAACAGCGAAGTCTCATATCGAAATATGTGAATTTTCGCACACGTGATAGAAATTAATTATCAGAGTGATTTTTAAGTCTTTTTAGACTATATTTGGTTAATCTTCTCACGCCCCACCGTGCCATATCAACGCTTCCTAATTTTCGCTGGGTCTTTTACCGCCCCCCTGAAAGCCTCAAACGCCCACAGGGGGGCGTTATCGCCCACGTTGGGAACCTATGGTCTAATTTCTTAACCAAGTTCCATAAACAATGGGATTGTCTCCAATAATTTCATTTATGAATTGAAATAGGATTGTTAACCCTTTTATGCCTAGTGCCCCTTATTTGGGACGACATTTTCACTGTCAGTCGAAAACGTTATTGATTTTTCCTAGCCTTTATTCACGAGTATTGAACCTCAGTTCCACAAAATATTTTAACATGATCAAGTAGGATGTTGACATTTCAATTTTCATACATAATGATTTTAAGAGAAATCATCCCTTATTCAAGAAGCTGACATCAAAAATTTATCTATTATTGCTGGTATTAGCAAAAATCGAAAAAAGTCACAAAAATATCGGTGCACAAATTGGTTAAAATTAAATTTAGCGCATGTTTTCTATGAAAGATGTGTTAGTTTTTGATAAACAATGGCCGTAAACTTCCCTATTATTTAAGCAGTTGTTCCAGTGTGATTATTAACAGCTACATAAAGACGACACTTCTGACCCCACATTGTTATGGGATTCTTATTCCTTATTATGTGCCCTACCTCCCCTTGAATTTAGTACCAATAATTAGGTTACATCATGTATAGTTAACCTTGGTGGCGGATCTAAGGAGGGTCCGATGAGACAATCGCCCTCGCCCAGAGCTCATTTAAATGCACTTCTGAACCTATGTTTAACCTATTCACTCTCAGATTTTAAGAAAACATAATGGAGAAGACCATTTTTTTGACCGACGTTGCTACCCAAAATGGTTTCGCCTCGCCCAGAATGGTTTCCACTGTGCAACTGCAACACTGGTCCTCAGCGGAGTATTCAAAGAACCATTCTGGGTGGTTCAAAGACGATCGCCTCATAGCCTTTGAACGTCACTGATAAGTGCATTGATTTTACTTTACGTTGAATAAAAGGGGTTCGACGTAAACCACATTTTAATAATTATCGCAACTATCAGTTGGTTTTAGATTTTAAGAGAAGGTAACAATTCAAATTATTTAGAAAAAATGTTTCAACTTAAAGGATGGTGGAATAGATATACCAGGCAGTGTCCAATCATCTCACAGGTCTTTTGTATATGTACATAAAAATGACTGCAAATCATAAATTAAAATTTACTTACTGTTTGTTTTTTAAAAAAACTGTATTAAACTGAAACATTTTTGTCGCAACAATGGAACATTTTTTACTCTAAAGTCCTTGTTCTCATAAATAATTTGTTCTGGTGAAACGGCATTAACTTAGAGCTCTATATTCCATTGTTTAGGGGTAACAAACAAACAAGACAATTTTCATTCTGTATAGCAGAAATGCTTTTGTTAAATATCGTTTCATAGGGCTTATGTTTTTGTCGAGTCACTCTAGCTATACGTGCAAACTGAAGTAACAATATTTATCAGTGTCTTTTCTCTGAATGCAGGAATGTTAATGTTTATTTGTATATGGCTCGTATTCCTTTCATGATTTTATTTTAAAACAATTATTAAATAATGCCACGAAAGTAAAATGAACTTGCTTTTATTTTGTTAAAAGAATGGAAAGAAAATTTCGCACACACACAAATGGTCGATCAATTTGAAGGCTTTTTTTTAACTTTTCCGAATAAAGACAATGTATGGTCGTAGGTTCATTATTTAGTGCACTGTAAACAGCATGGTTTCGGAAGCTGAATTTTTTATTTTTGTTTAAAACAGGAATTTCTAGATTATAAACTAAATTGCTTATCGCTTAGATAAAAAGAAACATAGCTATAGGCTATGGAAAGGAAAAGTAGAAGTGTCAAATTTAATGAAAAAAAATTAACGCTGTGGTATAAAAACTCATCCTGATAACGCTTTCAAAAGCTGTAAAAGATATTGTCATGTTTAATATCAGTTTCTTTCACTCGGGAAATTTTTTCAATGAATGTTTTGATACACTGGTAGAATTAGTTCTAACTTAAGAAAAAAAAATGTCTTGCGACATTTTGAAACTTTGAAGCTGCATTTATTATGAATACATATAAAACTATTTTCGAGACATGGTATATACTACGAGCTAACATTTCACCAGCATTTTAATAAAATACAATCAGTATTAAGCCATGTTATACCGCTAATATAGGATAAATATTCATTACATTACTTGTTTTCTTTTATATAAGGTAGAAGCGGGCTTTAATTCTTTATCTATTAGAAATAAGTGAGAAATGGGAATAGAAAAAATGTTCAAAAAAAGGTCGGAAATAAGACTCCGTTAAGAAAAATTCCTCTCGCTAATTTTTTAAAAAATTACACTTTTTAAATTTGTATATGATCCCCGTACGAAAAAATTCCCAGTTAGTAAAATGTGCCTCATACAATAATGAGATGTACAAAATTTCAGCCTTTCATCATAAAACGCATCAGAGATATCTTTGAACAAAAATGATCTGGAGCTAACATGAAATTGAATATAAACGCTTCTTGCTAGAGTGGAAAAACATTATTTTCTTTCGTAGTTTCTGAACGACAGCCGAAATGCAATTATCCGACATGATTTCTTTTCCCTCGAGAGCCATTGAAAAGTGGTCTAAGTCAGCATACTTTTAATCTTCATAACTCAGAGAGTTTTAAAAATATAATTCTCAAATTTTGTCATCATCTCATTAGTGTATGGGGCACATTTTAGCAATTGGGAATTTTTTTGTGAGGGAGTCGAATGCATATTTAAAAAGTGTAACTTTTTGAAAATCAACAAGAGAAATTTTTTCTTAGCGGGTCTTATTTTGGACATCTTTTTAACTTTACATTACGCACTTATCTCTAATAGATAAAGAATTAAAGCCCGATACCACTTTTTTGGGACACACTGTAATATATTTTTTTCTCGTTTACATTTTAGATTTATTTCAAATAATTTTAAAGTACATTAACTCAGAGCTTATTTTACAGGACTTTATGTTTACTTTGTAGTATTTCCTCTTCTTAATTAAGAAGTGAAAGCTTATTGTGCAAAACGAAAAAATTCACATCCGTCTTATGTTTACTCTGCTGGAATCAGCGGTCTGTTGCATCTTTAATTGATAAAGAGTACCACTAAAGCCATTACGAACCTCAAACGATATAGTTTGAGTTCGAATTTCACAGAAATGTGCTTTTCAGATGCATCTTTATAGTTTGTTTCCTATACTGCATGTATTACCAGTTGGGAAAATTCCACTCAGTCTTCATCCCTTGAGTGGGTTGATGAAATGAGATCAAAGCTAGCTTGGAGACTAAACATTGCGGACTCCGCGTTAGGTTAGCCACCAATGCTTCCGCACCTCAGAGCTCATGGTTGCGAAGGTGTGGAGTGGCCGTGAAGGTTTTGATCTCACGTGACTTGTTACGCAAGGGAGTTGTGAGTAAATTGCATGTAAATTTTTGGGACTGCCAACAGATTTACTTTTGATTTAACTATGAAATTCCCATTGAAAATATTTATTTTTTAATGAATCATTTGATTTATTGAATCATATCAATTTTCATCTGCTGTATTAGATAGTTGAACATGACTATGCACAGAATTGTAGATTCTACCGTGCGGTCCTTAAAGTTCGGTTATAAAAATGCTATGTTTTTTCCGAAATTAGGTTGTAAGTAAAAAAAAAAACATAATTACTAAAGAAAGCTCAAACGTAAGAGAGGAGAGAGAACAGAAAAACGTAAAAAAATGTATATAAACAAGGCATGAATAAAATGTAGGGCAGTTAAAATATTATTTTTCTTATTTGTTTCTTTAATTAATTAATTTTAATTTGTATTTAGTTGTTCATTTACTTTATTGATCAATTTATTATTTATTTATGTCTTCATTTATTTTATTTATTTATGTCTTGATTTATTTTGTTCATTTGTGTCTTCATTTAGTTGTTCATTACTTTATTGATCAATTTATTATTTATTTATGTCTTTATTTATTTTGTTTATTTATGTCTTCATTTATTTTAGTTATTTACTCATTATTTGTTGTTTTTTTTGCGCGTAGAAATCTAGATAACAAGACAGCATAAAGAAAGCCCAACAACTAGCAAAGAAAGCGTTTCAAAGAGATAAAGGAAAATAATACAGGGGAATAACAGAACCATTTCCAAGTAAAATGATGAAAAAGAATGGAAGAACTTTGTCAAGAAGCTTCAAGCTTAATAGACGGAATCAATTTAAAAGTACTATAAATAAACAGATGACTGAGATGTAGAAGTCTTTGTATATGCAATCTGATAAAAAATTATCCTGGAGAAAATTTTACAATAAAACGCAAAATTTTATGATTGCATTTTTTTCCCTTTCTTCAATCTTGCAAAACAAAAAATTCACACTTATTGAAGCTGCTTAATTAAGCGTGTGTCCTCTAACACGGTTTTATGTCAAAGAAAGTGGCATTTAAAACTCAAAGTACTTGTAAAACATTCAGCAAGCATATATCAACCCCTCGGTTATGCTTCCCTCTGTCGGCATGAGTGAACGATTTATTTTCCAAGTTACTGGCACTTTTTTTTTCTTTCCTAACTTATCCCGCATTATCATACTAATTACTTGCCAGCTTGACTCGGGACTAATCCCCGAAGGGCCAGAAGTGACTTTGCAATGAAATACTTTATTAATAACCGCAGAACTGTTCTGCAGTCGATTGTTTTGGTCCTGTTTTTTGTTTTTCTAGCCCCCTCGATTACTCCCTCTCCCCCTCGTCAAGGTGAGAAGGTTTTTGCATCGGTTAACTTTTCACACCTTCTTGGCTTGAGAAAAGGGAAAAGCAATCAAGACTAATTCTTTTTTTTTTTTCAAACCGCCCTCTTTCACAAATTCATTTGTCACGTGGTATTTGTAGTTTTTTGGAGATCATGCGCAGAACGCTGCTTTCTTTCTTTCTTTTTTTTTAACCTCACGAAAGGTGCCAGAGGCTAGTGTTGTAATAATTGTTTAAACGTATATATTTATAGGAAAATTGCAGAGTTCGTAGAAACTGGAGGAAAGTATATTGCTGTTTTTTTTTTCTTTCCGTACCTTAAATGGGGGATATTTATCTCAATTACTTTCAATCATCTAAGGTAAATATCTAAAGCCCACTAGAAGGAATTGATAACTGGGAAGAATTTTTTTCTTGATCTACACATTTCTAGAATATGGTTTGTTGCAAATACTCTTTTGCTATGACACTTCTTTTAAAAGATGCTTTGCAACAGTATTTCGAAACATAAAATTCTTCACGTATAATTTCTACTGAAAATACAGTGTACTAGAAATACAATGCAACCATTATTGAAAAATTACAGGATAAAACGCAAGTCCTTCGAGCAAGGCACCCCTTAGCCAGATACCCCTCGTTTACGTTTGTTTTTACACTTACACTTACACCTTATTGATAAAACCATCATTTAATTATTTTATACATTTCATATTAATTTTCAATAAAATGTTTTGGCACTTTTTGCATCATTATTACGTACTTTACTTTTCTTATGTATACAAATGTATTACTGAATGTTTAACAATATTAAGCGTTAAATTAAAACAGAAATTTTAAAATTCAAATAGCTAGCGAAAAAATTTAACAATGAATTGCATCATTTTAGTCGAATAAAACTCAATGAATATATATTACTTAATCATTAAAAATAATAATATCTATTTTTAGACATTATTAAGTGCCTCGCTCCCTTCCCTTCGGAAAAAAAAAATCTATTTCATAGTTTTCTTTTTTTTCTTTTCTTTTTTGCTTTTTTCTTCTTTTTTTATTAAGCGTGTTGTCTTTTTTTATTATGCGTGTTGACAACGTTATAATTTATCTTCATTCTTTTCATGTTTATGGTCGTATTTTGATGAAATGCATTTAATTGAGAGTTATATAAGTACAAATATTGATTATGTACTTATTGTTTTTGTTGCACTTTCAAACGAGTAGCATTTCAAACTTTCAATGTTATTTTTTAAAATTGAAATAACTCCGCATGTGTTTTTTATGAGTTACGATATTTTTTTTCTTCATTGAGAGGCTTTCTGTTGGCCTCTAAAAAGGCAAGGGCCCTAACGCTACAGCCTAATTGATAATTCGGCCTTTCATGGGGCCAAAGTACTCTTAGTGGTCATGAGTACTTTTTCAGGGAACTTTAAATAAATAAATAAATTTATTTTATTTTTTGCATATTTAACATCATTTCTCCAGTCATTCCGATGTAATCACATCGTGGGAAGGTGTAACGATGTTACACCTTCCCACACAAAGTATACGAGTGTAAAGCATTGTTCTTCATAAACAAATGAATCACGTAGCATACTATAATAATGCTTTCTATTTACGTATATTTCTTTCCGATTCTGCATTTTTCAAAAGACTTAACTACCTATTCACAAACGGAAAAAAAAATAAAGTAAAATTGCGCGGGTGTACCCATTAAACTGAATTTTAAATGACATTAAATTTAAACTAATTACCTGATCCACGATTTACATCTACAAGGGTTGTGTTCCGCTTACATCCAGTAGATTTAATCATTTTTGAAGATTAAGTCATTGAACCTAATCTCCTGTAGTATGAGGAATGCTGACCTTTGTGTTGTTGTAATTCAACGTTGAGTTAAATTTTCTTAAATGCTTTTAATGTTCTAGGATGTCAATCTAGATTTAGAGTTCAAGCATGAAAAGCAAAATTCTAATTGAATACGAGGGAGATGACTTAATAAAAACCTCCATTGAATTAGCATGAAAGCTTGCTCTTAACTCGTGATTACCGTTGTGAAAGTCGTGATAGCTGTGATAGCTGTTGATTTCTGTCTGCATTATGGGTTTTCTGCGTTATATCTTTTTTTACTTTGAAAAGCGTGCATTTTCGCATTCGACGTGCATACAAACCAACAACTGTGATTAAGCAAAAGCAGCGAGAAAACATGTCATTTGACGACTATCAGCCTTGTGAAATCCTGGTTTGCATTTTGATTTTTCATCCGATATGTTTGTAAGTCGAAACCATAAGGCGAATAAAGCACTATAAGAAATTTCAAAAGGATAACACAAAGAATATTACTGCAAAAATGACATACCCTGTGGAGTAAAAAAATACATATCAGTCAATTATTAAAAAGGATATAGTCACTATAAACAGCTGTATTTTACAAAATATTCAAACAGAATACAAATATATGATGGATGCCTACTAGTAAATAATAACGGAATAAGGAAGTAGCGATGAAAAATACAAAACCAAAATTGCGGTTTTGCAGCAAAATATAGCTTGTAAGAAGGTTTTAAAAAGTTTTAACAATGCAAAAATAGCATGCAAAATCAAATCAAGCATCCATAATACAAGGTTCCTCAAAAACACTCATCTAGGATTTATTCCTTAAATAATGATCATAGACACATACAGTATATTACAAAGGTAAATTAAAAAGTATGGAATTTTATGGTAAGTATCGATTAAAGTTTTTCGGAGATTAAATAAATACAGCATTTGCATTTTTATTCGTTAAGTACAAAAAACCTCCTAATTAGTAAAATGTGCCCCGTACATGAAATAGGTGATGTAATAAATAGCAACCTTTCATGGTAAGACCCAGAAATATTAAAATAAATATTTGTTCACTTAAATCACTTTTCAGTGAATCTCGAAGAATCACTTCGAAATATCACGTTTTAGGAGGTGTACACGCATTTCGAAAGAAAACACTGATTGCGTGAACACCAAGGCAGTACTTCTTATTAGGCTGACTAAGGCTTGTACGTAGATCACAGAAATTTTAAGGACGCTAAATTAAAAAAAAATTCCCCTTTTACTATTCTAATGCGTTTAACTCTAGTGTATAAAAGCTAAAAATTATTCACAACATCTTTCCCCCCTTGTATAGTATTTGTAGCATCAAATAGTATCGTTTAACTGTAAAAAAAAATTGTTGATCCACTGATTAAGCTTCATTTAGTTAAGTTTTATTTTTAATTCAAGGTACAGGAAGGGGTGGAATTGTTTGGGGGGCGCCGACTGCAAAAATGCCGAGGGGCGCTGAACTGCTAAATGCGGCCTTGACGAATACCTAATACTTTCCCTACTATTGGTGTTGTAGAGCACCTTTCCAAATTTGTTTATATAATGAAATAGATTTATGATGAAAAACTGAAATAGACAGAAATTTTGTGCATCTCCTAATGAATGTATGAGGCACATTGAACTAATTGGGAATATTTTTCAACGAGGGTCATATAAAAATTTTAGTTTTGTATGAATTTAGATCTAATCCACTGAATCGATACCATAAAATATTAGTAAAATTATCAAGATTATTTCACTATATTTTACTTCAAAGATTATTTTACTATATTATTTACCATATTAGTAAAATTGTCAAGATTATTTTTAACAGCATTGGCATCTGCTGAAAACTGGAGAATATGATGGAAATCCCCTGATATTGTTCAGTTGGATAGACTGCCCAATGCTGAAAAAAGGGGCAGCCGTTGTCATTGCTTGATTTAACTACCAGCAAGATGGCAGTGGATCAAATCGTTCATCGCGGGCCACAGGTCTAGAGACCATTTTTGACACGCCGCTCAGCCTAGATATTTTTGCTGGTAGTTAAATCGAGCGATGGCAAAGGCCTCCCTTTTTTTTCAACCATTGGGAAATGGTTGCGCTTCCAAAAGTTCATGTAAACAAGTAAGTGATTTCTGATCGATGATGATTGTATTAGGAAAAGTATTTGGAGATGAATAGCAGCTTTACGTGTGCTGGGGAGTGTTTCATAATCGATGCGTATGATATTGTACAGCTGCGGAAAAAAAAGGCCCACTTGCTCTTTATTTCGCCATCGTTCGTCGTATAGCAAAGTTATATATACCATTCGTTTGCAAATAACGCGTACCTTAATTTACTATTAATTTAATTTGCATAAGGGGCCATCTTCATATTTAATTCTGCATCAACTTCGTTTTTCTCAATGGCAACCCCATATTTTGACTTTATTAAACGAAATAAAACCTTCAAATTACCCTAAATATAAATTTTCACCAATTTTCTACGATAATTTCCGGAGATATTGCGAATTCATTTTTGCGAGTTTTTAAGGGACTTTCTGCAAATTGAAAAAACGCTATTTGTGGGTTCCGAACTTTTCGCCTTTCATTTATTTCGCTCGCGAGAATTAAAAGAAATTAATATTATTTTCAAGGAAATTATTGTTCCCATCTCTCTTAAAGTTTTTGTACTGAGATTATCAAGGGTAGAATAGAATATTTAGTCTGTGGTCCAAATGACCCGTGAGTTCATAACTTCCTTGGTTCGTACACATGATTTAAGGGGAAAATGCAAAATGACTGATAAGGATTTTGAAAATCTTTGTAATTTTGAAATTGTTATTCAGTGTTTTCCTTGATGTTTCTCTTAGACAGCTGAAATGTTGCCAGGAGTTAGAGGCTGCTCCCTGCTCTTCTGACTACAAGCAATAATATTGCTCGACTCAGCTATGGTCGAACTTAAAGAATGGTTTCATGATTGAAAATTTATTTGTTTGAATTTCATGTAAAAACGCAATTACTTTTTTGCCGACCCAATATTATCATTGTGTTTGTTATTTCACTTTATTCATTTAATACTATCGCCTGCAATGTGCAATATTCTTAAGACTTTTGGCGGTATTTTAATTTATAGTTACATGAAATTTTTTTTTACAGAAAAACGTGATTTTGAATGCTTGACAAAGTATGGGGAATTCCAAAGACCTAATGTTTCCGATATTAAAAAAGGTCACATTCATGCCTGGAAAGTTGAGGATGTTAGTTTTTCAGAAATAGGACGTTGTATTAGAAGACATACATCTACTGCATCTAATTCTACAGCTGGAAAATATTTTATTTGGGGGAATATGGTAGCGGACGCAACAATACACGCTTTATAGAATCCCCAACAAACTGTAAAAGCCTCTAATTTATTTGCTTCAAAATTTGATATTTTTAATACTGGTATCTTTTACTGTGTTTTTGCACAAAATAAATCTAATTTACATTTATTTTATGCAATTTTCAAAAAATTTTCACTTAATAAATTTATATATGGTCCCTTAACTCATGAAAATAACACATTTTATTTAATATAAATTAAACTACTGAACGTAAAAATTTGAAATTTTGCACAGCCATGTAATATTAATTTCTGCATCTATTTCCATCGAAATTTGGCTAGGTCGCTATTCATAATTTTTTTGAATATTAATTTAATAATTCATAATTCATATTAATGATTTATTAAAAATCATAATAACATTAAATTATGTTTGGGTCGTTTAGTTCTAATAGTACGAATAAAAATCAACTTCTTACTACCAATATTATATGAGATATGAATTGAAGTATGAAAAAATATTTTAACATTTAGGGGGAGGGGGATTTTGGGTGCTCATAACTCACTCATTTTCTGTCCAAATTTATTGAAAATTGATGTCCGGGGTTGAAATGAGCTAAATTTTTGAAATATGAAGTGAAATCTAGGGGTTACTATTGAGAAAAAAAAAGTTGGTGCGAATTTTAATATGTAGATGGCCCCTTATGCAATTTTTATGCATAGCAAATTAAAGTGTGCGTCAATCGTAAACGATTGGTATCTGTAACTTTGCTGTGCGACGAACGACGGCCGAAAATGTACAAGTGGGCCTTTTTTTTCAGCAGCTGTACAGAAGAAATTTACTTGATTGAATTAAATTCCTTATTAATTAGCTTTGAGTCGGCAAAACCACAGGTTCGATAACTTGAGTTGCAAAACCTAAAATCACATAGACATTTGACTCTTTAAAAAACTCTGTTTATTGAAAAAACAGTTTAAGATGAACACTTAACTATTGTGAAGTATGACGGCGGGCTAGCATTTTAAAAATTACGACTTCAAGCCGTAGAGTGAGTAAAAGAGGATGCCATCGCAGAGCGTGACATTGGCGAGATCACAGACTTGGCCCAAAAGCCAATTGCAGAGTTACAATAAATTTAGACCAATGAAATTAAAATAATCACCTGTTTAGTAATTTTGAAAGTCCGTGCATGCCATCAAAATAAAATATGCCAAAATAAGTCTCACCAGTGCTGGTTGAGAAATCCGTTACAAGGTGCAAAAATGACGTAGTAAAAACTATAGTTTTAGATCAAGAAGGCATCAGGAAGACGGATATAAATAAAAAATAAAATTACTAAAATTACAAATAAATAAATAAATAAAAGACTGTGGTGAAAACCGAAATGCAAATTTTGAAAGGCGAAGTAAGGAAATATGAGAGCAGAAATAAAAATTGAAAATATTTGCTTTTTAATAGATTAAATTTAAGAAACAGAAAACAAATGACAATTAATTTTAAACATGTGATCCACATCACAGTTTATCCTTCTAAAACAAAAATCCTCGAAAATTTTTTCTTCAAAACTTTATCCGATTTGCTTCCGTAAACAAGGCACCTTTTGCGAAAAACATATTTCCGAAACCCCATGCTGAAAATCCCGTGATACAGCTACATTCCGCATCTTCAGCAATTAAGACTTCGGCATTTGTCGAAACTTCATCTTTTTTTTCTTCGAAGAGCAACCTCAGTTATTATCAGGTACCCCTGCTCCCCGGGAGAGGTCCTGGGTGGTCTTTGCGGCAAGCTCTTTAATAGCCATTACCGCCCTTTTTCGGCACTGTTTCGTCAGCTTTTGTTTTGGTTTTTGCGCTTTAACAAAACACTGACAGCGGATTTCGCAAGAAAATAATAGGAAGGTTTTTTTTTTATCTGTTTTGTTGCGGTTCGCATTACGTGTGTGTTTTTTTTTTTTCCTTTCTGTTTTACCGCTTGCTCTCCCTTGTGTATTCGATAGTAATTTTATGTCATGTACCTCTCTCGGTCTGTGTGGTGTTGCCAGATTTGACTAGCGGAAAAGACGTTTTATAAGGCACAAAAGGATTAAAGGAAACCATAAGCCGAAATGCGTGAGAAGATATGTGCTCCATAAGTTTTATTTGTTTGCAATAGAACAAGAACAAGAAATTTCCATTGGAATTAGTGTATACTCCGGGGAATGACCTTTTACTCGCTTTGAAATGTTTTATATAGAATTATTTATTTATTTATAAAGGCCTAAATAGGAAAGAAAAGGCATTTTGAAAACGTTTTTCTGGTGGTTAAAATATATTTTTCGTGAACATGTGTGAACAGGGGTGTTTAAACTATCTTTCCTCTCACATAAAAGAAAAATATTAAACTTTTCTCTTCGCTTTTTATTAAATTATATGTAAAATTATGTGTTCAAAACTGTTGTGCATTTCAAAACACAAACTGTATAGTGACGCTTCTTTAACAGTTCGCGTTACTTATAAAACAAGAAAGACATAGGACCGACCCATGGATTATGATACGCTTTTCAACATTATGAAGCAAGGGAAAAAAAATAGGAGTGGCACACGAATTATGAAATACTCTTCAACATAGCGAAACGTGTAATACAAATAATGCTGAAGTATGGATTATGATGCATTTTCCTAATTCATGAATTCTAAAAATATTAAGAGAGGCGACGCATCTATTGCATTGCATTGTGTGTATTAAAGCAAACTTGTACGAGGAGTATCTGCCTAGTATGGGGTTGGAGAACTCTCTAATGGGTTCCAACGCTTATTCACGTTGCATTTGGAGAAAATAGACTAAAACTCCAGACCGTTAGATCGGCAGCCGCGCGGCGGGGGCCGAGTTCAGGACCTTCACACTTCGAACGTTTACCATTTTGAGTGCCTTATCCACTCGGCAGGCGACACGTGAATTAGGACGCACTTTCAAACATAATCAAACAAGAAATAGAGGCTATGCAGGAATCAAGATACACTTTTTAAAACAGTGAAACACATGAAAAACAAATATAACCGACACATGAGTGATACACTCTGGTGTGTGCATTCTGGTGTATACATGAGTGATACACTATGGTGATACACTCTTCACCATATTGAAATAAGAAAGACGAATAGGGACGTTGCATAAAATTTTTATGCATTTCCCATTATAATGAAACAAGAAAGAACAAATAAGGCACATGCAAGGATTATGATGCACCTACCAATATCAGAAAAATAAAAGAAAAAAACTCACGTGTGTAATTAATCTGAAGGATTTATTTTTTAAATAATACAGAATCCGTATTTCATGGATTCAATATAAATTTTAAATATGTTTACCACATATTGTTTGGGAATATCGCCGACTGATAGCTTTTGTCGCACGATGTTTATATATTTCAAGTCGAGCAGTTTTTTTAAGTTGAAATTGTGAAAAACGAGACAGCTGATCTTCAGAAAATCCCACAGATTCGTTTTTAAGACGATCCAATAGAAATGAACAATATCTTGTTAATAATCTGTGATACTATTCCCATGATTTTTGTTTTCAAAGTGTAAATGATAGGTAATGTTTAACCAATTTTAAAAATATTTCTGCTTATATAAAATGGATTTTCGCTTTTTGTATTAATCGTGTACTTATATCTTCCATGCACCAAATCAGGTAGGAGAAGTTGTATGGCTTGAGAGCGAAGCGAGTTGGGAGCACGTAGTGGTCCCAAAAGAATAAAGACTGAAAAGATACTATACTGAACATAGTAGACGGCTGAAATGTGAAGAGGCCACTTTCAGGACTACCACGTGACTGTCAGTCTAACGGTGTGGAATTTGGGGCGTTTTTCTCTAGATGTAACGTGAATAAGCGTTATAACCCCTTAAAAAGTCCTTTTACCAAGCCCCCCATCCCCGTTGGCCTAGTGTAGGCTTGCAATAACGCAAAACATCAAACATCATTTTTATAGCTGATTTCGCAAATTATGTTTTAGCACATCAAAAATTGTTGTTACTACTCGCTCATTAAGTTCATTAAGCGATCCAAGAATTGTACACGAGCTGTTTACCTCGTATTTTTCATTATTTTCTTTTCTTGAGATATTTCCCCAGTTTTTTACACTAATGTTTAATCTATGATGCTTTTAACTAACTTTCACATTTTTAGAAATTTAATAAAGCAACTATTATAACAAAACAGTTCATTTTTTATAATTCATTGCATTCCAGACAAGAAAAACTTTCTGCACAATTTTCTTTCTTCAATTGCAGTTTACGGTGTATGTCGGAAAAACAAAATCAGTCTCGCGTTCTTTGATCACAAGTTAAAATAAACTAATTGTAGCATGAGCTCGAAAAAAATTTAGGATAATTTTTATAAACTATACTACACACTAAAATAAATTTGAAAGCAGGGCCTTTTATGAAACTTCCAGAAAAAATTCTAAAACACCGAGTTTCGCAACAAAATTTTTCGAAGAGTAACACATTCTGCAAAATTTTCTATTTTAAAGAATTTCTTCTAAAAGTCTCATAACTGATGCAAGCTTATAAATTATTACACTGTAAAGTAATATATGTGAAAAAATAAATTTTTCAAGCCCCTGATGCTGTTAGTTTATTTGTATTCATGAACCAAAATCACATGATTTTTCGAAATACGCAGTTAAAGGATTTTCAAAGATGTTTGAATAATAATTTGCTTGTTTTTCTGTTAAACTAGTTTGTTTGCGCCAGATATTTTCATTATTATTGAAAAGATCTAAAAACATGTCAAGTTTACTTCGATTTACAAATTAAAAGCTTTAACGGTTACTTTTAACTTTAATATTCTTTAATTATTTAATACACTTCCCGGTATTAAAAGTTCAAATACCAGCACATAAAAAAGCAATGCAACTTGATTACAAATAAACAATATCGCCTGTTAATTATGCAAATAGAAAAATGATAAAAATATTCATGGCGCCCGAAGAATCTTTATTTTAAAGTTTGTCAGATTAATTCCCTTTTAAAAGTAGTATGCATAGTTTCAAAAATGTCATGATTTGAATAGAAAAGAAGTTCTTGTTTTTGGAATACTTAAATATGAAAGAACCATTAACGAATGACTTGATAAATATCACGCACTGTCAAAAAATCTAAACATAAAGAAAAGCACCAAATAAACTTTTACAGATATAAATGGATTGCGAAATTTTATTTTGCACGGATACTTATTTATTGCATCTTCTCAATTTGCATAAAGTTAAGGGGGGGATAATTTTTACCATCCAGCGTATGCCTGCCTGCGAAGTCAAGAAATATTTTATTACGGAACATATTATTATTTACAGTCATTAATCATAAAAAGAAAACAATTATCGCTGGAAAACGGTTCGGGTTCTCCCGACATGGGGCAGGGAAATAACACATAAAGCCGTATCGTGATAGACGAATATTTTAACAAGGGGGGGGGGAGGTAAGCTTTACTGCTTCCAAATACTTTAATCAGCTTGAAGAGAGTAAATCCGAACAGCAAGGGGAGGGGGCAACCACGGAGAAACACAAAAAACAAAAATAAAAAAACAAATCAAGAAATCACGCCATTAAATCGTTTATATGGAAGCATTTTTTAATCAAAACTAAAAGGTTTTCCCTCCCTTTGAAATATTAAATAAACAAACCAAAAAATGCACTCTCTCTCTTTTGCAGAGAAGTATGCATACACCTCAACCCAGCAAGTTCTTGTGTTTCCCAGTAATGAAGATGTCTGACGTAAAAGAACCCAAAAAGATAAATGATCTTTGTATCAAAAATAAAGAAAGGGGTGGGGGGTGGGAAGTAAATGAAACGTTTCTAAGGCTCTCTCCCTCCGAACCCCTTTCGCAAAGTAGGGTATTTGCCAGAAAATTCGCACAGCGATTACGCCCTACGAAATTTTCCATCTGAAAGCGAAATTTAACAAGCACGTGTTAGTTTCACCTCAGCGACCGAATTCCGTGACGAATTTGAATGTCGGGATACGGCAAGGTTCGTTTTATTTGTTTAGAAAATAACTCTGTAATTTACTTATTTTTTTTTCCTCCCCTTGTTCGTCCATTGAATTTTACGCTGCAATGAATTTTTGCACCGTGGTAGCTCGAGAGATGCAGAAGACGGGGGATGAGATCCCATTTAGTCTTTTTCTAGCTTTCGCGCGTGCATTGTTGCCACCACATTTGTAGAAAAGAGAGAAAAAAATTAACTTTTGCGCATGTTACAACGAGAAGAAAAAAAAGAAGGGGGAAACTTTATGTGTGTTTGTTCCTATCATACTTTGAGTTAGGGTTCATATACGGAAATGTGCTCCGCAAAATATACATAAAAAAAAAGAGAGGGAATTTTCACCAATATGCACAGAGCGGAATCGCTGCATACGAAATGGAAAAACAGATCATAGAGGTCCCCCGAAATTAGTTTTACTCTGATGGCATTAGATATTTCCTTAAAAGTTATCCGCAAGTTGCGTGGGGTGAAACGAAATTGGCATTTACTTTGCAAACAGCAAATAGCATTTCCCCTTCCCCCCCCCCTCTCCTTGGCTTTCTTTGTGGGCTACATATTTCGGGTTTTGACTTAAACTCATTCCGGGCTCTTTAATTCGGAAAAGGAATATTTTCCCTTAAACCTTTAAAATGAAGCACGCCAGAAAGTCATTCGGGCATTTACTTTTCCACTTAGCCATCGTAAAATAAAAATTGGTATTAGGGATAATTAAATCAATTTCATTATCGTTCTGCGGATATAGCGATTTTTCATCACGCTTGCATAGTGATAAGTTTATTCATTCCAGTTCGAATTATTTTTTCCTCCTACGCTGCACGGTTAAAATGGAGCTTGCTAATTAGTTTTGCAAGTTTAAGTAGTTTGGCTTTTTTTTTTCGCCCTCTCCGATTTTTATAAAGAATGTATTGTGTAAGGGTGTAGAAGTCATTATTTATGTTATGGTGATTTTTGATTCAAAGTAACTAGAAATTCAGAAATAAAAAAGTTACAAAATTTGTTTTATTAACAAATATGAATATGTAACCATATTTTTCACTGCAAAATTTACGTTTAAGTTCCATCTGATTCCTTTTTTTCCTGACAGACGTTTTAAACAGGAAGCTTTTCTGTAAAAACGTACGTTTCCAAAACTAACATATGAGGATTTTTTATTGTAAAATTGTCTTCACAAATGCTGTTATATTCATCAATTTATAATTTAACAAAATGAAAAAATACCAATATATTAAACCTTTTAAAAATGGGCATGACTCAAGTTACATCATTAATATGGCACATGCTTCCAACAACCCGGGGTGAGGGATTGAATATAATACACTTTCTAGACAAATATGTTAACATACACTACTAATATTAATATATAGTAATGGAATGCATTTTTAAAATATGAAAGACTTTTAAAATTTCAAAAATACTTGTTTGTTTGTCAGAGCTTTTTCTTTCCTTCTTACTAAATTAAAAAATAGTGTGTTATTTTCCTCTTTACGAGCAATACCAAAACAAAACAGATTCGTCTACTGGTCCATTTGATATGATATTTTTGTTCCACTAAATGTTATTAATTTTCTAAAAACTATGTGTTTTAGATGGACAAAGAAGAACAACCTTTTTTTTTACCAACCATTTTCTAGGAAAATAAACTTTTTTTAATGAGCAATCATAAAATTTAAGTTTTAAACCAATAAAAAAGTTTCACATGCGTAGAAATGTCAGTACATTTTACTGTTTTATTTCATTTGAATCACAGAAAAAATAAAATCAACCTCAAAATGCACTGCCATCAGCTTTTCGTAAACGTTTATATTTTATTTAAAACTTCCTTAGTTCAAACGAATTTTGAAATTTTATTTAGTCAGCTAACAGCTGACATATATTTACTATAGTAATTATACAGCATAGATTTACTACAGTAATTAAACCCAAGTATGACACACTATTCCAAGATAAATTGTTAACTGAACTTCAGCTTACATTAAGTTCATTTTTGAAAATCGACAACACCAGCAATGGTGTTGGTAGTGATGATTAAAATGATTAGAGCAGCTACAACTGTAATAGTAACATAGTGTGTAACATTTGTATGCAAACAATTATGCAATCCCCCCCCAAGCTCTAATTCAAATGAGTACTGTTGCTATTCCCTTGTGGTTGTATCCGGTTTTGCAAGGCTGGATGCCATTGTAAACTCCAATTAATTTTAATATCCCATGTTAGATAAAATCATAATATTGTTAAATAAAAAATTAAATTTACAGTCGAGAGTTTATCGTTTATCTTTTATGAAGACGAAGAAAAAAAGTATATTTTTCAAAAGAAGTATTACATTATACTTTTAGAGCCGTCTGAAGTTCTGTCAATATGAATATTCATTTTCTTTCGCATGTACCCTCCCAGACGACAAAAGGAAAAAAATCACCCACTGTGTGACAGGCATCAAAATTAAGTCAGAAGAAAATTACATTATTAGTATGCAAATAAGAAAAACCCAGGCATTTTTTTTTCTTTTTCTTTCTTTTTTTTTTTTACTTCTCCATTCGAAAGTCAATCTTTTATTTTATTTAATTTGTCAATTTTAGGTTCTCGGTTTTTGCCCGTTTTCGCGTATTGTCAGGAGAAAAATGAATGATTGTCGGCCGTTTCGTCGCTTTAAACAAAATTATTTCCCTAATATATAAATTTATTTCATTAATCAAAATATGCATTTGCTTATGCTTTTACGCAAATGTCTGAATTTTTTTCTCCCTTTTAGTGAGTAAAGCAGAAGTGAGATGTGAGACATTTTTCCTAGGTCATGATGAATTGTAGCATTAAAAAAGTATTTTGATTATTTTATCAATAATGTTTTTCTCCTTATATGTATATATACACGCACACATATATACTTATATAGTAGCTATGAAGAGACTTTTGAAGAGGAAAGCAAATACTAATAAATTGCTTCTTTAACCACTTTTAAATACTTCTTCACTGCAGTGTAATTTATTTATTTATTCTCTTTTCTATTAGTGTTTAAATTTTTACTGTTTTTCATTTTTCACCCATGAGCTTTATGAAAGCAGAGAAATAGATTAAATACTGTTAAATGCAATATTTTTGTGAGCTTATGTATCCAGACAGTATAATTTACTTAAGTTCTATAATAGTGTAGATTTTTTTCATTTAATCATTTGCAAATGTATTGATGCAGAGATAAAACATTATTACCCTGAATCAGCGGTTTCCAACTTTTTTCTCCTTTGAATCCTCTTTAAAACGCAAAAACTAGCGTATTATTTCCGCGTATCTCTTATTACACCTCGCGAACTCCTCCGTTATTAACAGGTCCTCTAAATCACAGTAACGGAAGAATAAAATGCAGTAAATTCAAACGCATGAAACAGTATGTATCTTAAGATAATATAAATATTAATAAATATAATCTACTACCCCTGCGGTAGTCTATATCCTTTTGATTTTTCTCCTCTCTCTCTCTCTCGCTCTCTCTTTTTGGGACTTTTCAAATAATACTCCTTATATCAACAGATAACAATAAATGAAATAATGGTATGCATAACTTTTTTTCTGTAAATCCGTTTTTTCTGCTTAAAGTAATTTTTCTTTTCATAGAAAAAGCTACAGAAAAACCACTGCTGTTAACATATGTAATTCAAACATGATTGATATGTATGTACTTAATTGAAAGTAGTATAAATACTAATATGCTGCACTATTATTTCAGTGGGGATCATTATAACTATTTCGATTCAATTTGTAATGTTTTTTCAAAAGTTAATTATTTCAACGGTTATTGTATAGAATTTAAATGTATAATAAATATTTTACACTACTTTAATTAGTCCGTAAATGCAGTTTTTAGTTAAACCTGCCTTCTAACGTCATAAAATATGGTATTTAATTTTTGAAATATAATTCTATTCGAAATCAAAGCGCTCTTTAAGAGAAGTGTCTTTAGATTTTTCAAAATAACAGAGTTAGAATATAGTAATGCTAAAAAGAAAGAAAGAAAATTTTTTTATAAATTTTTTTTCTTCCTTTCTTTATTTTAAATGGGTAAAAGATTTATTTTAAATGGGTTTGAATAAGGGGAGCTTTTTAAGACAGTACAACTACTGTCGTATAAAACTAATATTGCTATTGCAATTTTTAACCATTTCGGTTAATACTTTTGATTTAATATACTTTTATTTATTATGGCAGCTATTATATTTCATGTTCAAAATTACTTTAAAAAAAATCTAATTTGCTTGAAAATTTGTTTTTCAGTAAAACCCGGTTTTGATTAAGAGAAATGCATGAAATTCCCCCGCTGCTTCCCTCCTCTTCCAAGCATGATTGTGCATATTAACTGACTTCTTTTTTAATACTCCTTTAAGAGAATAATATAATTTATTTCGAATAATATAATTTATTTCATTATATTATAATCTTTATTATTATAATTTATTAAATGGGAGGGTGGTGTTCTTAAACTTATAAAATTTTATTATAGAGATTTCTTAATGCTTTGAACTTTACTCGTATGCTAAACTACAACTAAGTTCTAATCTTGTAAAAGTAGCATATACATTAAAATAATGTATATATTAACATGTTAGATAATGAATAGCATGGCAATCATCATGTTAATACTTTCAAAAATGTTTTTTTTTTTTTTTTTTTTTTTTTTTTTATATATATATATCAAAAAATACTTCCTAAAACTGTTGTTTGGCTATAGCGATTGAAATTACATTCTCTGCTTCGCTATTTCAACTTACCTGTAAATGTGTTTTCCAACTAAGACTGTCTTCCTGCAGAGAAAATGCGATGATGTTTTTTACTCCTGGAACATTCTTCTGCACAGTAATTTGTTTTATTTTGTTTTAGTTTTTAAAAAGTAATAACAATAGTTTATTTCTTCACTATTTACAGTTTCTTTAAGATAACCCAAACTTTTAATTTTATTGAATGAAGAATGTCTAAACATGTAATAAAATATGATGTAATTTTATTATAGTGTGTGGTTTACAATATTACTAATACTGGCATATTTATCAATTACTATTGAGGAAATTTATAAGATTCATATTTTTTATGTTTTCCACTAATTATTTTTCATGCTATCAGTTATTTAATTTATTAAATTAGTCAATGATTTTTTTTTGTCTCAGTTTATTTGTAAAAATGAACTATTTTCCTTTTTTTATAAATAGACGTTTGTGATTGACGACTTTTTAAAAAGAATTCTTTTTAAGATATCTAGAACTTCCTTCAAACATTTGACAACAGTAGATTAAGTCAGTACATAAAAAAAGTAATTTTGAATTTTTTCTCTCTCAATAACGATTACTTTCTGAAAGCAAACGAAAAAAATTTCTGTTTTATAAGTTTGTAACAAGTTTTCTTCTCTATATGGATTATCATCAAAAAATGGGCATTTTAACACGATTTAGTAAGAAAATATATGTCGAACTATTTATAATTAATATTGATAAATGATGATTTTAAAACGTCAATCATACGCGCGTACAACGGTAAATCTGGATTTATTATATATTTAAAGTCGATCATACGTATACAGCCGACGAATAGCCGATTGAATGAGAATATGAATTCAAAGGTAGATGGCTGAAGTATGAAGGTCCTGAGTTCTGACCTACCGCGAGGCTGACACTCTTACGGTCTAGGGTTTTGGGAGGTTTTCTCCTGATGTAACGTGAATACGCGTTAGAATTCCGGCCAAGGCACCTAACTTAGACAACCCTCGTGTGCCTTTGCTATGACAAAACAACAACAGGAAACAAGCAAACACCATGTTAACGGAGAAGCAAACATCATGTTAACGGATACTTCAGTGGAGTGAAGGTTTTTACAAACATAACAGCATGCTTAAATCTAAAACTAAACTTTATAAGTATTAAATGGAAACCTCGACGATTATTTCTAAATGTTCGTTTGATATGCGACCCTATTTCACTAGCACTTCTTGGAGATTCCGGATAGCCTGACAATAAACTCGACCATGCAGAGGACTTCATTTTTCAGGACTTTAGTTTCTGATAATATATTTTAGTTCAATTTATATTTTACTTTTTGAAATGTTACAGAATGCTTTTTTTACTTTCAGCGAGCCCTTGACGTCACTGCTAAAGAGTTAGCTAACAGACAAGATGAGAGCGATGGCTCGAGAAAAAAACTGGTTGACCTTAGCAGGGACTTCAAGAAAAATACACCAGAGGTAAGTGTCATTAAATGTTTCCTTTCATTTTCTATCAATAGATTTTACTGATTTTATTTATTTATTGCCGAAGGACTAACTTAAAATTAAGATAAATTTATTATTTAAAAGAGTAAACGTCGTAGTCCTATAAAAGCCGAAACATAGCGAAAGAAAAGAATCATGCAAAGCATTCAGATTTTAAAAATACTTGAAGAAAAACAGCAATATTCTAAATTCTTTGGATATTATTAAAGTAAAATAATTAGGTAAATTTTAAATTTATATGGCAGTACGCAATTCAAGCTAATGTAATAAATATTGACATTCGCACGATGACCCATAATGGGAGTCATCATTATTTCGCTTTTTTTTTTTTTTTTTTGTCTCTTCCCCCCACTCTGTTTTTTTTTCAAAAGCTACCGGTTGTGTTTGCTGTTATTTGATCATTGAAATTATTATTAATATTTAACCTGTAAAAGTGCTTTCTAGTTAGTCTGTCTTACTGCGAAGAAAATAGTATTTTTTTTTTCAAAACATCATTTAGTGAAAACGACTAGTCACATAGAATAGTCACTGACGACTAGGCAACAGTAATAAAATTTATATGCATGCTTTTAAAATTTTTGAATTAAAAACATGTATTATCATTCTTCTATATGTTTACACTTCTATCGTAGAAAAGTATAAATGTATTTTTAATACTTAATTAATGTAAACCGTTATTAATATACCTTAACTAAAACAAGCATGTCCTTAAGATATTGCAGTTGTGTTCTAAATGAACTTAATAATAGTTTGATCTCTCACCATTTTATACAGTAGCCCCCCCTCTCTATGCTAGGGGCTCATATAAGACGGATTCGTATAACACGGGGAAGAATTTACGATGTTCTTTGCGAAAAGGGGCTAGCACAACGCAGTAAAAAATAAATAAATAAAATAAAATAAATAAATGTGACAAATGCTCTCGGATACTGATGCTAAGGATGGGACAAGGGTCGTACATTTGCATAATCAAAGTAACTCGTATAACGTGGATTCATACAACACGGAACGCATCTACGGTGTTATGGAGGGAGCTCTACTGTATTCTACACATTTCATAGTCATTCAATTTATTTTTTTGCCAGAAGAAACCGGTTAAACATACTAATAACCCGTCGGTTATCGCTTTTACTAATTATGTAGAAGGATTGAAAACCTGTTATATGAATATTTAACTGAAACTCTGCATTTGAATTTTTTCTCCTCGGAGTAAACAAAAATAAATAAGAAACAGTTAAATGAATTGACTTCAACCCTTTTAGGCAATTCACACTCTACTTATAACCTCAAGAATTCTATAATTTAATCAAATGAAACTTTGTCTGAAGAATTTTATAATGATTTACAAGCAGCTTGCATACCTTAAATCAAGCTAAAAGTTATTTTAAAACTATTCTAAATTTTATAATAGCTATTTTAATTTTATGTTACGGCGAAAATATAATATTAGTGAAAAATATTTTATGACAGTTAAATATAATTTTTTCATAAAATTTTCATTACGCGTAGCTCTGTGAAATATTTTTCGATAATATTTGTATAAATTCTGGCATCTATTCTTTCCTATTTTGAAACTGCACCAATGAGATGAACTGTTTTGTCTATTAATATTTACCAGTATGCACATATTAAACATTCTAAGACTTTTAAGCAAACATTTTTTTTTATTTACTGAAGTCTGTTAAAGCCAAGTTTAAGCTCTATTTGAGTAAAATTTTAGAATTTCAGTAACGATTGAACGAATAGCTAGTTCTTTATATATTAAAAAAAAATTAAACCGTTCAAATGAATTTAATTATTCATGATTTGATTTCTAAGCAAACGGCTGACAGAAATTAAGATGAGTTGCATAAGACAATCCAAAGTTATTGGCTAAAAAATAGCAAAGTGCAGTAACTTTTTTTTTCCGTCCACCGTAAAACCATATTTATCAGTCTCTGTTTACAGCACAATAGTTTTGAGAATGCCTGTAAATCCGTTTCCCGGTTAACACTGTACAGGAGTAGTTGAAGCAAATTATAATTGCTGTGCATCAATCTGTTTTACCCCCTTTGTTATCAATAAATTTGCATTGTCTTCTAATTAAATGTAGGGTTATGGGTTAATATATCATACTAAAGATTAATATACGCGCATATTTTATTTATCCACTTATTTATTATTATTACTACTTGTCTTGTGTTGATAAACCTTAGAAGTTATAACCGTAAAACCATATTTATTGGTGTCTGTTAACTGTATAATTGCTGGAGCATGCCAATAAATCTGTTTCCTTATTAATACCAAATTTATTATTTATATTATATTATTTAATTTGCTTCCAAAGCAGTGGAAGCAAATTAAAATTTTCGTGCATCAGTCTGTTTTCCCCTTCTGCTATCACTAAATTTTCGTTGTCTTCTAATTAAATGCAAATTTATGGGTAAACATATCATATTAAAAAGTAATATGTATTTTATCTTATTTATCTATTTATTTATTTATCTATTTATTTACTCATTTATTTATTTTTGTGCTAAACCCTGGAAGTCATAACCGAAAAACCATAATCATTGATGTTTACTGTGTGATTGGTCTAGTATGCCTGTAAATCCGTTTCTTGGTTAATACTGTACAGGAGCAGAGGAAGCAAACTACAGCTGCCGTGCATCAATCTGTTTTTCCCCTTCTGTTATCAGTAAATTTTCGTAGTATTTTAATTAAATTCAGGGTTATGGGTTAACATACATCAATTAAATAGTGTTAAATTGCGGTTATATCTTAATTCTAAATATTAAAATATAAACGTAAAACTATATATTCATTGGTGTCTGTGTACTGTATTATTGGTCTAGTATGCCTGTAAATCCGTTTCTTGGTTAATACTGTACAGGAGCAGAGGAAGCAAACTACAGCTGCCGTGCATCAATCTGTTTTTCCCCTTCTGTTATCAGTAAATTTTCGTAGTATTTTAATTAAATTCAGGGTTATGGGTTAACATACATCAATTAAATAGTGTTAAATTGCGGTTATATCTTAATTCTAAATATTAAAATATAAACGTAAAACTATATATTCATTGGTGTCTGTGTACTGTATTATTGGTCGAGTATGCCTGTAAATCCGTTTCCCGGTTAATACAGTACCGGAGCAGGGGAAGCAAATTATAGTTGCTGTGTGTCAAACAGCTTCTCCTCTGGTATATCGGTAAATTTTCGTTTTTACCTGTTGAATGGAGGGTTATGGGTTTACATATCATAATGGGGGGATTTTTTTAAATATTTTATTTTATTGGTGCATTATAACTTTCTTTAGGTTACGTAAAACAGTACTTATTACTCATGGTCGAATTACATTAGATCACACTATAAATCTTTTAGGTCAATATTTTTCTTAGAGCAGGGGACGCTATAATATTTAGCAAAGGAGAAAGTAACAACACTCTACTCTTTACTATAATTGCTATTAATCATCCCGTTTCATTTATGATATTACCAATGAATGGATACTGTCTTTTCGTCCAGTACTTAGTTATGTAATTAATTAAGATGATACTAAAATTATATGTTAAAATAAAAGTGAAGCAGAAATCGATTTCAAGAGATGGGTAAAACAAAGTAACATTCCCAGTTCAGAAGTCCATCATTTGGGATTAATCTTAACACCATTAACTGGCCTAAATTGCGCAAATCGCATTGTCTTCGAAATATGCCTCTTCTCTACAACGACTTCACTTCAGAATGTTAAATCCGAAGCGGAACCCACCTGAATGCGGTATCAAAGGGGTTATTATTTATCTCTACCTCGCAAACGCAACGAGGCCTTTAGCGCAGCTCGCAATCCCAAAACGGCCCAGCTACTTCTCTCTTATTGAAATCAGTTAATACTTGTCCGTTTATATCCCGAAGTTTTCTGAATGAAACGAATTAAAGAGGCTTGAGCCTGACCCTCTCCCTATTTAAAAGGCGCCCCTATAAATTTCGAAATATAATGACCACAAACAAAGACGGATCGCATACACAAACTTCCACGAGACGAGATCATCGGACGAGATTTATGCACGGGAAGATTCATCTCATCCTTTTCAAACCCCCCCCCCTCCTCCACTTTTACGTGGGGGACCCGCGCCCATGAGAAATCCCTCCGAACAAAAGGGGGGATCGTCTTGATAGATCATCGCCGGGCACCATCCTCGTTCTCGTCGGTGACAAGTGGAAGAAAGATCGTCGTTCCGAGTCGATCCAGTCATTAACATCCCCGACCGGAAATTTGGTTTGTTTAAAAGGAGGGGGGGAAGGAGGAAAGGAGGAGTGGGGCATCAGAAATTTATAGTCGGGCACGAAGCCGTGCATGATTTGCCAAATCCGGGTGCTCGCCGGGTAACTTTTAGGGCTGTGCATACCAATGAATGGGAGCAGGAAGACACAGGGAACGGTCTTCGATTGTGCTCGGTGTCATTGGTGCGTGCTATTGCCACGTGTGTTAATGATCTATGGGGGGTTTGTGTAGTGCTCTCTCTCTCTCTCTCTCTCTCTCTCTATGATGCATTCATTTCCCCCCTTCCCTCCTCCTTCAACTATTTCGCTCTTCATTTCGAAACCAATGGGTTTTCCACCGGGTCATTCTGTCTTTCCCTCCTTCGTTTGGCCGCTCGGAGTCATTTATTGCTTTCCGTGAGAGCTGTCCTTTTGTCTATTGCCGTCGTCCCGTCGCCGGACCATCGGCAAGTCAGCGAAAACATTTAATTACTCCCTCGCACAATAGTGGGCGATGTTTTATTCATCAAGCACTCGCGTTGGGGGGGGGGGGGAAGATTCTTCAAGAGGACGCACTCTCTCACTCTTTTAAAACTTTCACTCTTTCTGCTCTCTCCAGAAGACGCTTGGAGAAGCAGCGACGCGAAAGTCTGTCGAGCGCGTGTTGTATCGGCATAATGGTCGACTCCCGGCTCTTAACAACAGGTAAAAAGAAAACGCCACACTACATGCAGCAAGCGCCAGATTAGCAAAAGCCGGGGAGGGGAGGGAAAGAGTTGAACCGAACTCGAGAGAACAAACTGTGCAAGGGCGAGGGGGGGGGGGAAGACAGAAAGGGTAGAGAACATTCTGGTACTATTATGTCTCGCGGAGGAAGAGACAAGATATTAAAACTGGGAAGCCCGGCCTTCGCAGCAGTGTTCTCTTAGGCGAAAGGGGGGTAAAGGTTATCGGCAAAAATGACGGAAATTGCACTTTATTGCTCGTTTGTAGAATGGCGGAATGGGAGGGGACTCATTAACGCTTGTTCAGTGTGAAATTGAGGAAAGGAGCGAACGAGCTGAAATCATTGTCTAAGCTCCACTTTCCGAATGATACACACTAATAGCCCCCATTTTAAAGTCATGTTTGAATTTTCATTCTTCGCATGCTGAAGTTCACTGTGAAAGACCTTTGGAGAATGAAAGCTAAACATCTCTGAATAATGCCTTCGACTCCAAATATAAAAATGAAATCTTTTAGAACACTTCGAAATGCCCGGAGCATTTAAAATGCTTTTGGCGATTTTCTCCTTTTTGGTTAGACTGATTATAGTTATTTTCAGTTGGTAGCCACTGAGAAACTTTTCAGTTTCAACATCTTTTCAGAGATGTCAATGCGCATATTTTGCATGTTAGCCTTAAAGACTTAGGAAACCAAACAAATTATCTTTGTTTATTAATACTTCAAGGGATTCTTACCGAGTTATATGAGCACGGTCCTTGCGACCTCACACTGCTTTATTCCGATTTGTGCTTGAGTAACCCACTTGCCTCATTAGATTATCCAGAAAGTAGCAACGGTAATCCACAGTTGCATTCACATTCAGATTTTTTTTTTCTTTTCTTTTTAACAACAAACTTTTAAATACGTCGAATGTAAATCATTAGAGAATATGGCAAACTATAAAAATAAACAGATAAATTCTTACTAGGTTTACAGCATACTAACTTTAAATACCCTATTAAAGAAATAATTGCAATATTCTCTCTTGACGACGAGCTAATAAAGACAAAGTGAACACTTCAGAAAAAAAAGCTTATAGCGTTATCAAACAGTGATTTAAAAACACAACCGAAGTTTTAAGTAATACTAATTCGAGTTGTTTTTATACCTTCTGGATAATCTAATGAGGGAAGTGGGTTACTCAAACACAAATCGAAATTACAAAGCAATGTGAGGTTGCAAACATCGCATTCATGCAACTTGATAGCAACTACTTGAAGTATTAATAAACATTCCGACCACATTTCATGAAAAAAAGTGATCTTTCAGACAAAGCTCTTGGCTGAAATATCAAAAATTTTAAACTCTGTAGCTATGGCTTGATTGCCAATGAACTTAACTATTTTATTAATGATTTCTGAATTTGAATAGTTTAAATTACCTGAACGCAGTTATTATTTTAGCTTAAAACTGTTTAGACTCATATTAATGAAAAATGCTTTGGCTTTTATGTATATTTTTTCTGTTTGGGAGAGTCCACTTTATTTTTATTTTACTTTGAAATGTCCTACTCAAGCAATCACTTTTTATTAGTTGTGGAAGCGTTTAACAATTTAGACAGGCATGCTCTCATACACTTTAATTAATTAATTATTGTTACCTTTGATTTTACTTTTTAACTAAAAAATACATTATAATTTGAGAGTATCGTTCTTTTAATATTTTAGAAAATTTTCAGACCATAAATATGCAAAACTTTGACCTATAGAAGATGAATTAAATTTGCTCAGCCTTGTAAGGATTTTTATTCACAAAAAATGTAACTAAGCTTGACACTGGATTACATTAAAAGTATCTTCTGACATATAATAAATAGCAAATTTAAATTTTTGCCATTTGGTTCAAAAAATAATTAATGAATAAAAATGTATAGTGTAGTAGAAGTTATAGAAAGCAAATTTAATTTCTGCAAGAAAATTTATTCCGAAGGTTTACATTTTATTCGAATTTCATGTTAATCTAACCTTGTCCAGAGCATATAATTTTTTTCTAATTTTAAGTGTGACCGTTCAGTACATTTACATCATAATTTACAAAAGCATTTGTGATGTTCTGCTCGCAGAAGCTGAATCAACAACTTGGCATGTAAACGACTTGGCATATGTTTTATTCATTTCAATAACAAAAAGCTACGTACTATATATAAATTTTTTATTGCAACATTAGTAAAACTCATAATTGGTTAATTACACATGCGAAAGATCTGAGTGTTTGCATTGTCCTAATTTTATGTACCATTCTAGCTGTAAAATAAAATAATGAGTGTTATTCACAGATGCTAAGCTTCCAGCGTTAATTATAAGATAAAATGCATGAAATTAGAAAACTTAAAAAAGATTATTTTTTATGTGCTAAAAAAATGGAGAAGAAATGATTACTTGAACGCTTATGTGTGTGTCTGTGCGGCTTAGTCAGTTTTTGCTGCTAAATTAGTCTTTAGCTTCTCCACATCTCCCTCCCTTGGACGTCCCTTTGTCCATGCAGCATTTGAAAACGATCATCTCTTATTTTTTTCAACCGAAAAGTTCATTTTATTTTTTTCCCGCGCATTTATTTTTTTTTTCATATCATTTTAATCCCAGATACGGATGCCAAAAAGTGAGAATTTTCCAGTTAATTTTAATACTCAGTTGTTCACGCATACACTTCTTTTTTTCCATCAGAGAAAAAGAGGGGGCAATCCCTCACAGATTCATGGATTTTCAGCCCCCCCCTCCACATAATTTAATGGATCCCCTTGTCTTTCGTCAATGAAAACATATTTTCGAATAAATGCGGCAGAGCATAAAAGCTGTATAAAACCCCTTTACGCTGGGACAAAGGGGGAAAGCAAAAAAACGAAAAAAAAATTAAGAACGATGAAAATCAAAAAGTGTAATTTTTTTTTCTTCTGAAGATAAAAAAAGAATCCGAGCCGCTTTGTGTGAAGGGGGGTGGATAATTTTCCCCCCTTCAATTTTCATTTTCATCTTTTTTTTTATTTAATTGGAGCAGGGGGTGCAACTCATTATTTATTTTTTTTATTTATTTATGGGAGTGACGAGGCGTTAAGATTTTAATAGCATCAGTTACGGTTAAGAGAACATTGATTGGCGTCGTTTTTCCCACTGTCTCTATTTATGCTCGGTATGTCAAATAAATAATTGAGAATGTATGAGATGTCTTTATTTTGTTGTCGTTTCGTGCTGTGGCAAGTAATAAATAACTTATTTCCAGCATTTTGTTCTGTAATGTTTTTTTAATACTTTCGACATCGCGACAGTGATCATTCGTACAATGCCATTGTGTTGCGAACTTTTGAAATAATTAATTGATATATCTGTATGCGTATGATATATCAATTAATTGTTTTGACTGAGAATCATAATCATTCCATGTAAAGTTTTTGAAGCATCTCAGATGGAGTTGCAATGAATGCATTTCTATTTGTGCGCATGCGTATTTGCTTCAAAGAGATCAAAAGGAAAACGAAGGCGTTTTTTAGATTGTTCGGGAGTTCCTGAATAATTAATGGTTTTATTACCAGAATGCTGTTACTGAAATTCATACGGAATATTACAGTGCATGTGTATTGTTAACGTTTAACGTATTTCAACTACATTAGAAACATAAACAAAACATTTTAAATACCTCTGCACTGCGGCTGACGTTTCCTAGCCATCTTAGACAAGCATGCATGATACGTTTGAAATCGCATGTAATGTATACGAGAACGGGTACAAAATTTTCTCAAAGTTTTATAGTGAATAATTTGTTATAATCGGTGGCGAGTTTTTTTTTTTTTTAGAAAAAGAAGAAAAATACACTTTTTGCCTGTTTCTTGTTATGATCTGTTTATGCTTTACATATGCGGCTTTTAGAAATATATTTGAAAAACGGAGTAAAAAGTTCAATATATAAATACGTATTTAAGTAACTTTCGTTATTAAACTCAAAATACATTCCATGCCGGAGCAGCGTCAAACATTTAGACCAACAATCATGAATCAACAACTGGAAACTTACAATCAGGCACAGTGAATTT
Organism: Cheiracanthium punctorium; assembly: GCA_038373885.1. Taxonomy (NCBI): domain Eukaryota; kingdom Metazoa; phylum Arthropoda; class Arachnida; order Araneae; family Cheiracanthiidae; genus Cheiracanthium; species Cheiracanthium punctorium. Next base: position 713,070 of record JAWZYV010012919.1, read on the forward strand.
CCTAATTGTTCTGTTTATCCAACATAAAAGTAAAACGTTGTTAAGTGTAAAATTTAAAAATTTGACCTATTTTCAGTCCAGATAATTTTGCATAGAATTAGCTATTCAATGAGTGAATATTCAGTGATTTGTTATTATTTTTACGACAAACATTTTTTAAACAGATCAGATTTTAAAAATAGTCAGATTATAAAAAATCTTTTTTTTTCATTTGTTTTCGCACGCCTATGGACTCTGAGCTTTCTGTCTCTACCACTCACCCTTAATGGAAATTTTAAATGAGATCTTCTTCAATTACCTACCATTTCAGCACAATAAAATAGTACATAAAAGACACTTCAGCAAAAAGGATTGACATAAACTTTGCAGATGTTTTACACTGATTTTCAAAATTACGTCAGCGAGATAGATTACACACAAAACCCCTCCACAGGCTTACCAAACTTACTGGTTATTTATTGCTATAATGCAAACAATTACTTTTTTCATAATTCCTATACGGACCCTGAAATGCGATCACCAGATGTGATTTTTTTTCCTTCGAGAGCCATTGAAAAGTAGAGATCATTAGATTATGGAACACATTTTAATAACTGATTTTTTTGTTGTTGTTGTTCGGAGGTCATGTACGGAATTAAAATGTGTCACTATTTGAAAATCAACGAAAAGAAATTTTCATACTTTCTTCCTACCTTACGAACATTTTTTAATTTAAATTGACCATTTATTTCTAAGGAATTAACAATTAAAATGAGTTACCATCTTTTTGGGAAGCCATAGCTGTCAACTTTTACGGAATATAACTAACCACTTTTTGTAAACGGTAAATTTTATTAATTTTCTTTTTCAAATTAGTAATCCTCTCATGCACTGCACTACTAAATTGTGCTATATTCTAAGCCAAAAACTATTGTTTAGAAAAAGTGGTCAATTATATTCCGTAAAAGTTGGCAGCTTTGGGAAGCCCTGTATAGCAACTACTAGAAATCTAGTGGCACAAAACTCACAATGGGATTTTATATTATATTAATATTTTTCTGAGATCAAATATCGTTTTCTATTGTAATTAACCACCAGTAATTGATGCCTGTCTATCTGAAATGGTCTATCTCACAAATTCTCAAACATTGTTTAAACAGTTTTCAAACATGTTGGTTAATTCTGCATTGGTATTTTAAGTGCTTAAATGTATCACCTGTTTGTGCCAACGAAAACTTGAGTTTGCCGTAATATAAAAGTATTTCTTTTCTAGGCATTATTTTTATATTATTTTATTTTTTATTTTTTTTATTTGTATTGTGAACCTGTTCAAAGTTGAAATAAATAATTAGAAAACATCCATTACTAAAAAGAAAAAAGAAGAAAGAAAGTAAAGAAGAGTGCGCTTCCGCATGTATTAGCAATTTTATTCATTCTAAACTTTCAATCATTTCAAATAAGCACATGCTCACAGAGTGACATTGCTTGCTTAAAAATAACAGGCTGTAATCTAAAATAAATCCACTCTACCTAAAGCACAAAGCTTATATTTCGCATGTATTCACCATTACTGAAATTTACATAACAAGGTACTTTGAAAAATGATACCACACGCACTGAAATATGAACGGAATACAAACAGGTGGAAACTATCGAATATCGATCACGCCGTAATAAGTATTCTTATCGCATTTAGACTAAAATGGCAAACTTTGAACCGAATTCTATTAAGTACTAGCCTTTGGCCCGACACTCAATGGATTAACTCCCGGCAGAAAATAAACTCGAGGCGAAATTGCCTTTTGAACGAGGAACTATTAAAATTTTAAGATATATGATTAGGGTTCTAACTGTTACACTTGCAATATTTAAAATTGCGCTTTATTGAAAGCAGAACAATAAGATTAAACGGTAGGAATATCCACATTATAAATCTGCTGGCGAAAACGGGCCGCTGGACACAGCCGATCGATTTTGGTGAATGGGAAAATGTGCTCGATTCTCCGGAGGCTTTTAGAAAAGTTTTATATTGTTCCAGTTCAACAGTTTTAACGTTCCTGCAATATACCAGTAACGTCAGATTATAACTTTCACTCATTAATATAACGGTAATGTGGGAAGCGATACGAAATTATTTATACTTCTCTAAAAGTATTTGATTTATTACTACAAGTTTATTTTGCGGAATATTTGTCTTCTGTGATACTAAATACCCACAACTGTATCTGGGAACAACCAAAAGAGAACTTTAGTTTTCACGATTTAAAAAAAAGAAAACAGTTCTTTTTAAAAATTTGTCTGTATTTTGAATTTTTTTAAAGTAAACTCAAAATAATAAATTATTATTAGTTTAAATTAAATATATACCCTCAAGTACTTTTGTGAAACCGCCATTTAATGCGATAAAAATCATACACATTATTATAGATAACTTTATTACCCGATTTATCAGCACAGGTAAATTATTTTCGTACAAATTTGCACGCGTATATATATATATTTCAAATCCTAATGAGTTTTTGATTAAAGAATTGGGTGACAAGAAATAATAATAATAATAATAACAATAGATAGAAAAGGTAGTATTTTAAAATATTGAATTGGTGCTTGACGTTCATGTAGAAAATAATACTTATGCATTGTACAAAAATCGTTCTCTGAAATTAGTAGCGCTCAAGTGCTAAAAAATAAAAAAAATAAAAGTTTCTTTTTCTCTCAAGATAGATGGTAATGTTTAATATACCCCCTTCTTACAACAATTTCATAGATTATACAATCTGGAAAAAACGGTAATACTTTTGTGACCGTAAAAATAATATCAGGTTCATTTCAAAATATTGCTTCCTTATGAAAGCTTTTCTATTGTAGAGAATATTCAGGTAGTATTTTTAATTGCCAATTTCAGGAAAATATTTCTACAATTTATTACGCCTGGAAAATTCCGCGTAGATGATGTAGTGGTTAATGAAGCATCCTATCACACCTTTAGTCTTAGTTATATTTCCGTTTTAGGCTTAGGTAATTACTCGTTTGTCCCTTCAAAGGGGGTAACTTTGCTCACCATTAGATGCCCTCAAATATAAAATGGCCAGTACTTCAGGCCAGTGTAGTAACGAATGCCTTGCCGGCAAGTTCATGCCCTAAAAAATAGTTTGAAAACTTACTGTAATAATTTACTGAAATAATCGTTATTTTTAACAGTATAAGATTTCCTTAATAATAATAAAAACAATAGATCAAAATTTGCTATAATAAGTTGATATAACTGCTGCGCAGCTCTGCATTTGATTCAGCAGATTGATCAGATATAAAGCACAGTCTTTTACATATATTTATAAAAAGTTATAAAACATCAGTATAGTGTAAAGGAAAATGAAAATTACATTTTAATTTAATAAGTGTTCGAAAGTAAACCCACAAAACCGACATTCGACTCAAAATTATCAATGACAACAGGAATTTTCTCCGAGATATGCACGTATCGAAATTACAAACAACGCCTTGAAAATTGCAAACTTATAAACAAAATGTAAAACGAATAATAATTTTCAATTGATTGTATTTGAAAATACCAAAACTTATCATTATTCTAAAGTAGTTCATTCGATGGAAATACTTATTTTGTAAGATGGATTTCCAATAGCTGCCACCTGTTTGGCTTCCATTCTCATGCATTTCCAGAGCTTTAACTTGGTATCATTTTTCAAAATAAGTCCGACTCCTATTTGAATATTTGTGGCTCTCTAGATGTATGCAGAAAGAAAACAGAAATAATATATTTCCTGTTTTTTTTTGTTGTTGTTGTCCTTTTTTTTTTTTTTTTTTTTTTTTGAGCCACAGATTTTTTTAAAGAGAAATATTGGTATGATTTTTAACATGAGCGCTTATTTGTAGTTGATTGTTTTCGCTGGAATATTTTCTTTCACATATCAATACATTTGATTTTTACCAATAGTTCTTAGGTTTGGAACATGACTTGTTAAGGAAAATTGGCTTAACGATAACGGAATTGCACAGGTCGATTAGACTTTATTGCTAGAAATAGACAATTTGAAATACGAATACTGCAATTTAAAAGAAATTTATGCGGTTTCATGATTATTGTGTGCCCCAATAAGCACCAGTTATAGATTTCTGAATGCATATTTTAATGATTGCATGTCTTTTTTAAAAAAATACAAACACAAAAAGGGAAAGAAAGACAGTAGAAGGATCTTTCTGTGAAGATAACGGAAGCATTAGTTTATTTTGATTTCTGGATTTTCTGAATTAAGAGCTTATTCAGTTCACGCACATTAAACTGTTATTCTTTATTTATACTAATTAATGTAATTTATTTTCATTCTCTCTGTCTCTAATTCATAGTTTTTAATGTCACGTTACATTAGTAGAGTAAAATTTCTGGAAAGTATTTTATTCATGTGATTGTGCCTTTGGAAGTTGTTTCTCTCCCTCTCTCTCTTTAAAGATATGTTGGCTTTGGTGCTAGTTTTACTGTATTATACTTTGTTAGTTACAAAATTGGAAATATTGCTAATTTTAAGATTTTTCAGTTGCAACATGCTGTGGATGGTGTCTATTGAGTATCACAGCTGTTATATCTTAGCCTCCTTTTTTTCATTTAAAAAGTGATTTGGGATCTTTACTTGATGATCGATTGTGATAGTCTTGTGTGACTATGAACATTTGTAGATTACCGCACGACGTACTTCCACTGTATTGGTGTTTTAATTACATGTGTGTGAAAGTTGAAAGAAAATACCATTATTCAGTGCAGGTCAGTAGTTACAGCCTTCAACACGTTTAGGCTTATTATGAATCTTACACGAGAAATACTTTATGAATGGACATTTTGACAAGCAGATAGACTGACCAAGCACTAAACAAACAGAATCGTGCATAGTGTCAAAAGAGAAAAAATAAAATAAAGGATGAACATTACAGTTAACAACTATATTTTTTTTTGAGAACTTTCACATATATGTACTATTCATAGATACTTTTTCTTAAAATAGAAGGATTAAAAACAAAGAAAAGATTATAATTTGGATAATATTTCTTCCTTTAAACATTCTGTCTTCATAAAAACTTGATTTTACGGTAGCGTAAGTACCTGCCACGCCATGTGTCATAGATAGGAAAGAGGGTTAATCCTAAACATTTATGATTATTTCGAAAGAAAAAAAAAACCTCGGAAAATATGAGAACGAAATGAAAAAACTGGAAGCGAGAAAAAAAAATCTACTTAAAAATTAATTGCAGAAATGAAACGGCTCTAAACGCATCATTTTTACCGGAAGGGAAAAGTCTGGAAAACGTAAAGTCACCTTCTTTAAGCGTTTTATTGCAAGCCAGTGACTGTTCCACGTCTCAAAAACAGGTGTAACTTGGACAGAAATTTCTAAAAACGACTTTGGAGAGAGACAGAGAGAAAAAAAAAATCCTTCAGGCAAAAATGACAGCAGTACAGCGATAATAATAAAAAATGATTAATATTTTAAACCTTGTAGCGCTGGAGAAAAAGGCAGCGAAAAAACAAGATAGAACAACAAATATAAAAAGTTCCTTCTCCTGCCTTCACGCGCGTGTCACTCGCCAAGTCATAAATGGGAAAGATGAAGAAGAGAACAAGAAGGGAGGAAAGAAAAAAAATGGCGGAAGAGCAGAACTCTGAAAAAAAATCAGGCGGGAAATATTTTTGCTCGAAAGTCAAACGATGCAGAAAGCAGCACATGAAACAACGGACAAATCACGCGGCTTAAGAAGCGACGTACATGTACGTCAGGAACAGCCCTCTCAAAAAGTTTTTCGGACAAATTTCTTTGCCATATTAATCATTTTTTGCGTACTAATTATCACCCCGCCTTCAGTATTTTCTTCCAATCACAGTAGCGTAAACGGGTTCGAGCGACAATTAGTTTTTAATCTTCCGTATTTCGACCGACATCACCGACACGTCGCAAAAGGTGGGGTGGGCGACTCGGAGGGTTGAAATGAAAAAAGAAACAAAAAATCGGTAAGAAGGGGAAGAAAAAAAATCAACATTCGAACGCATAAGGTGACATTTCGCGTAATTTTAATTCCAGCTGTCATATCGGTAGATTACTGCATTTTCCCCTCCTTCATTCCCACCATGCATGTCCTTTTTTTTTTCTTCTTGGTAATGAACTTATATGGAAGAAGGGGTGGAGTGGATTATTTTCTGTCTTCCCTTCCTCCCTTTCGCTTTACGTTTGGGTTGAAGTACGAGAACATGTTTTCCCCAAGAGAGATTGTTTAATTTAAACCTTTTGCCAAATTTTCCGATCAATACGCGGAGATGAGCTTTGGCCCGCCTCTGAAGGTGAGCAATCTGGAATACTTTTTTGACGTTAATGAATCACCAAAGTTTTGATGCTCTCACTTCCTCCCCCTCCAAGTCCATACTTCCTCCTCTTTATTCTTCATTGGAAAAAAAAAAAAAAAAAGAAAAAGAAAGAAAGAAAAACCTCTCCTTTCGTATCCAGATTGGAAATGGCTTTAATTCCGAACAACCCCTTTCTGCTACAAAACACCTGATTGGAAAAGATCTGGAAATACAAATTGCAACGACTTTTCCTCCTTTAAAGAATCTCGCGGATTATGATTTTTCTCGCCACCGTAAGGAATTAATAATAAATATATAAAGAACGAATGTATTCCAAAAACTTGGAAAAAGGGATCTGAACGTTGGCTTTTCGATGCTAACGAGTTCCCTTCCGAAGTGATTTTTCCGCGATTTCTAATTTCCAAGAAAGGAATATTTTGTAGAGCGCAGTTGTCAAGGGAAAAAATGAAATTTTATCAGTTTTCCCCCTCATATTCAGTTGGTTGGAATTCTATCAAATTTCTTTTGCTGAAGTTGAAGCTACAATATTTTTTTTATCTTTGCAAATTATTTGCAAATATGTCTGAAAAATTGCAAAACTACTTCTCCAACATTATTTCTACTCAATGGCTTATAAACATCAACATTGGTTTGTTAAATCATTGTCTTATTATCTTATTTCTTGCGTAAATATAATTTCTTCAACCATCATGTCTTTAAGAAGTTGTATTTTGCTAATGGGTTGACATTTAAATAATGCTTTATTTGTCTACAAATTTTATAGTCAGTGACGATAGCAAGGCCTTTGCCAGGGAGGGTGTTATGGGGATTTAATCCTCTCCCCCCACGAAATTTTAGTCGATGCATTAGTTTTCTTGTTGAAGTGTTTTTTTAAATATTATTCATGAGATCAGTTACAGGAGGAAAATTTTAGCGTTACACGTTCCCCCACCCCACCCTCATTTTTTTATTTGATTAGGTTATTATTCTGATTTTAAATTGATTATAAAATTGATAGATAATAGTCTCCATTCGTTTCTAAAAGAATATTTTTTAAGGAAACTGATATTATTACCAAAAGAGCATAATGGGGATTTTAAAAATTAAGTTAAGATAGTTTTTGAAATACATCATAAGAGATTTGGAAATTTTTGTAGATCTCAGATACGACTACCGTTTAAAACAAATATTCACTTTTATTCTTTGAAATTTACAAGAGATCGTTTCATCTAAAATGTAGCTGAAAGTTAGATTTAACCTGAACAAGAATAAGCAAAGGACATGTAATGCGTTTCTAATAAAAATATCTTTTAAACTATGATGATGATTGTAAATCTCAGTAACACATCATCAAAAAAAAAAGTCACGCTTTGGGGTCATTTAGAAGAAACACTGTTTAAGAATTGTAAAACTACCTGTGGATTTAAAGTACTAATTAAATTTGTTGGAATTGTTTTTGTCACAGCAGAATTTCTCCTAAAGGCTACTGGTAGGATGATTAGAGTTTGACAGCGGTAGCTATCCACTTAAAAGGCCAAATCTTAGACACTCCCAATAATTTTTAAGTGAAGATTTTGTTAGGAAGGGTACAAATGTAATACAAATGCTTTCTTTAACCATTGCTTGCGAGTTCTTTTTCCATTTAGCTATTGAAAACGACTTAGAATTTCTAATCTCTCTCTACAAGTACAGCGCAATCGGTTTAGCCTCTGTAAATCAGCTTTTTTAGTTTTTTTTTTTTTTTTTTACTGCGAACTACTACCTTTTTTTCAGAGGATTATACTGAATAAATAGCGGATTGTAACTTTCCCATTTTAAGTACAAGTAAAGAAGCCACAGCAAGAGTCGCATGATTGTAAAAATGGTGAAACCGATTATCATTGTTCAAAAATTGTTGTCCCTGGCTCATTAAAAATTTATATGTCTATCATTGCAGATGGATGCTAAAACTTTCATTCTCCTTAAGCAGTATTTTTACTTATAAGATCCGTAGAAAAAAATACCTTTTATGTTTAAGAATAGCTGTAGGTTTTTAATACTGCTAATTATGAATAAGTCTTTGTTAGTTACTAATATTACAATACTTGAATGCCACTCAAATCTGTGTATGTAGTGACTAAATTGGCTAACAGGATTGAATGTTAACTTTGGAAGAAGTTATTTAGCTTACAGTTTTTTTTTTCCCTTCAGCCTCTCAAGTCTATGACATTATGTAATTTGATGCTACATATCTAACATTCTAGGCCGGCAGCACAGAGCAAGGGGAGCAATGCCCCCCCTGTATTTTTGTATGAAGTGTTTTCCCTTGCTTTTTTGCTCTTTCCAACATGGTAACCATACGTTGAAGTAGTCTTTGCCCCCTGGGAAATATTCTGCCGGCGCCCATGATTCTAGGTATTAATTCACTATCACTAAACATAAATGAAAAAAATGAGAAAGATAAGAACGTTTGTAAAAAAGAATTCAAAAATTCTACAGAAGGTGCTAATGAATTTAGATAACCTTAAATATTAGCAATGATAATATCCATTTCATGGTGTACCCGAGCTTTTACGGCATAAGAACTTTCCCTATTATAAATGCAAAAATTATGACCATACCTATTTTATTGAAACATAAAATTTGTCAAAGAAGGTTCAAATACTTCTTTTAAAACCTTTAAATAAGATTTCTTTTTTATATGTTGCTTTGAGGACATTGTAACTTTTGATATCATTCGAGTAAACTGTTACATATTTAATGGAGCATTTAATTTTCCTTTGACATTGTAGCATATATATTAATATGAATTATTTATGTTTTGCACTTGATACACCTTCTCAAATTCGTAATTAAGCCAACCAATATGTTCACTGTACGTCAAACGCACACAATGCGAGGCCAACAGGTGATAAGTTAATTAAGCGTTATTTATGGTTTATTGTCTTGCTCAATGAAATTTATTTTGCAAGACTAAACAAAAGACTTGTTTTTCCTAATACTGCTTATCATGTTATGGATCTGAATTTTTTATTTATCAATTTAAATAAAAAGACACATCAACGTTTTTTATATAAAAAAGACACTTTTGCACAAATTTATTTGTAAAAAATTAATCTCATTAAGTTTTTCGAAATAATTGTGTTATTTTGACAGCTGCTTATGACATGGACTTAATTTTCTTATCAGTTGTATATGTCAAGATTAATTTATTTTGAGAAAAATATAATAATGAACAAATGTTCTAACTGTTTTCTATTTTACTAAAGTAATAAATCATTAATTCACTATACGAAAGCCAACATTGTTATTTTATAATTTATCATTACGATTCAAATATTGTTTGTACTGTATGATAAAATTCAATATTTGGGTGTATGTTTGGATTAATAAAATATATTTTTTAAGTACTGTCACATTTTATCTTTGTGATTTTTTCAGTTTAAAGAAAGTTAATTATCATGTCCTTTTAGAGACAGTAAAAGTTTTAGAAATTTTATTTTGTTTGTTTATTAAGAAGGAGGCGGTCGTTAATGTCATGATATTTTCTGCCAACTGATAATGAATACAAATTTTTTGAATTTCGTTAGTGGAAATGCAAAACATATAAATAAATTTTACAAAACTTAAATTTATTTTTTAACATGTTTTACATTTAATTAAATTTTATTCACAAATTTTGAGAATAAATGATAACAAATCTTAAAAAACAGAAGTATTTATATGCTTTATATATTAGAATAGTAAATCATAATACAAAAAATATTGGAGAACATTTACTAAATCTTAATGCAATACTGTTAAAATAATTAATTAATTAATTAAATAATAATAAAATAAATAAAACTCTTTAAATGTTAAATTATATTTTTGAATACAATAAAGTTTTATATAATACATTGAAAAAACAATTAAAATTTTCATTACATTGGTTCCATAAACGGTTCTCAAGTAATGAGTATGATCTATAAATTATATATTGTTAGCTGAAGCAATCAATAGATGCAAGTCTCAGAAATAATATTGGAGGGTTCGAACGATTTTTCCGCAATGCGAAATGGTCTTTTTCCCAGCAGAAAATCTTATTTTTAGCATTAAAAAATTAAAAACATCATCAAAACGAAATATTGCATTCCTAGATAACATTGGGTAGGTTACGATCATTATGACCACGGACACAAGATTTTCTCTTGGAGGGTGCCCATTCCACACAGTTGTGACACCAACCACCTGACATTTCTTTTCTTATGACTAACTTTTATAGTCTTCCCGAACTTCAATATACGTGTATGTTTTTGAATTACCGTGTTTACTCGCGTAATAGTTGCCTTCGCATAATAGTCTTAAACACCCCCCCCCCCAATTTTGAAGCGGAAAAAGTCGTCGTCACTTTTTTTTGTGCAACTGAAAAATATTACTTAATCTAAGGCAAATAATCAGGAAGCCTTTGGTAAGTTAGTAATTTTAATTATAATATCAGTAATGGTTTAGCAGGTTTTAGCATTAGAGTGTGCAATATTTTGCAGTACATTTCTTCGCATAATCGTCACATCTAGACTTTCATCATGAAAAATAGGCAAAAAAGTGCGACTATTACGCGAGTAAACACGGTATGTTTTTATTTACTTTGTCTTAACTGCTAAAAATAATAGTTTGATAAAGTCTTATAACATAATAAAATGTCAAAAATTGCATTACCATCTAACGAAAAAAAAGTGATAACTCTTTTGGGTGGGGTCCAGACCCCTCTGGACCCCTCCATTGTTTAAGTAATTGTGATCGCTACAATTTCTTAAAAATCTCTCATTCATTAAGTTTCAGCAAAACACTGAACATGAAGCTCGTACAAAAGTTTTCATGATAGGTGTCTTTCAGTATTAAGTATTTTTAAAGCAATAACAATAGTAAACATATTTAAGAATATTCTGAAATTTTCAATAAACGAATTTGATAGGTAAGAATTCAAAGATGGTGCAAAAAGAAAATTTATGAGCAAGCAAATTCACATGAAAAGGCATATTTATAATGTATTACAGTACCGTTGTGTGTGGTATATATTTACTTTTTTTAAATGTTTAAATACTTTCAAATTCATGGTCGTAATCACCCCAACTATTTTTTTTAAATGAGGTATTTGTGAAACCATATGTAAAAGCACAGTTGGTAGTCATTCTCTCAAAGAAAAACACAGTTGTAAATCATTAAAAAGGCGTTACGAGTTTAATTTCAAGTATTTTGCTTTCAGTATATCACCAAATTATTAGGGGTTCATGTTTTATCTAGCTTACAGGAACTTTTCGAGGGTGCACATTTGTTAACATTAAGTTTGCATTTAATTTTGACCATTTCTTAAATTGGAAGTGCACATCTTAGAACTACAGTTGTGAAAATAAAAATCGATCATCTCACAAGCGCAAATGCACTATATGTGTGTACACAGCGTGTTTCAAAAAGAGGATAACACGTTTCAATAAATAAGTGGAGTATGTAATTGACAAGAACGTTTAAAATAAGGTGCTAAAATACACTACATTAAGAAAAAAATTGTCTCGATGATTTTCAAAAAGTTACACCTTTTAAATATGTATACGATTCCGGTAGAAAAAATTCCCAGTTTGTAAAATTTGCCTCAGACTCTAATAAAGTGATGTGCAAAATTTGAGAATTATATACTAAAATAATTATATAATTATTTTAGACTTTTTAACTTAATTATATTTGTCCAAATATAAAGGTAAATATATGTTTACTTAAACCACTTTTCAATAGCTCTCAAATGGAAGAAATCACATCGAAGGATCACGTAGCTGAGATGGTACAAAAATTGTGAAAGAAAATTATTCTTTACACTATAGAAACAGATATTTAAATTTAAATTCATGTGTAGTCCCCGACCATCTTTGTTTAGAGATATTTCTGGGATGTTTTAAGATGAAGGGCTGAAGTTTTGTACATCGCCTCATTACCATATGCGACACATTTTACTAATTGGGAATTTTTTTGTACGGGAGCCACTTTTTGAAAATCAACGAGAGAAAATGTTTTCTGAACATAGTCCTTTTTTTTAAACATTTTTTTCAGTTTATATTAATCTCTAATAGATGACGTGTAGTTTTTTTTTTTTTTTTAGGGAAGGCGGGAGCACCATGTATACGGTCTTCCAGTTTAAATAGAAATTACATTCTGGAACGTGATCTAAAGCGTACCTACATGATTACATTTTTAACATTACAAAATAAACCTAATAAAACAAAACCTAAACAATAACCAGTCAAAATACATTGGTGTAATTTGTATTTTAAAGACTTTTAATATTTTATTAATTCATTACCCTCTCTTATTATAAAAATTACTACATAATTCTTTATTTGAAAAATCTGTTTCACATAATGAATGCAAAGTAAATATAAATATTTTAAACTGGTATTCTCTTGTATAACGAATTAGAGTAGCTTATCAAAATTATAAACATAGTAAAACTTTAGATTTTGGATTCTAAATTAAAGAATTACCATTTCCAAGAAGTACACAATCATTCTTCAGAATTTTTTTGTATGTGTACCCTTTTAAAAAAAATTAAATATTGCATAATATAGTGCAAGAATAAAGAAGCAGAAAAAATCGAAACCTGAAAAAGAAGTAGTGACATTTACCTATTTATGAAATAGAAGAATATAATATACCTACAGCTAATACATGATTCAAATCTTATACTAAAGAACAGTTCGAAATGAGAAGAAGATTCAGAATACATTCCTTATAAATCAAATTTTAATCACAAACGCAGAAAAAAAATTAAAAAAGGCAAAACATATATCATGAATATTAGATGAGCTCTTGGCAAAAATTAATATCAGATTAATACTTGTCAGTGTTTTAAGCAGAAATATTGTTTGTTTGCATTCCCTGAATAATGCAGCACAAGCACAGCTGCCAGTAACCTTTTTTAAAAATTTGGCACGGGGTCTCATATATCATGTAACAAAAGTAAATAAAATGTACTTCCAAGCGAAATATCAACGCGCCGACAAAAGATTAATTGCAAACGCGTTCACACTTCGTAATTGACATTTTTCGCATTTTTTGTGCCTCTCCCTTTTTTTTCTGCTTCCTCCCAGATTCTTTAAAAATTAAATACATTTTTTCAGCTCTCTTTCCCTGTGTTTTTGCTAAAACAGCCGTGAAAAAGCATCATTCTACGCCCTCCTCCCCCTCCCAACCTTTCCACTCGCTCGTGTTTTCTCTTCTGGATGGAATTAAATACTATTATTTTAATATTTTTCTGTCGCCCCCTTCATGTGTTATGTTCTTTGTCTCGATTTGGCCATAATTACATTAATAACGAACCCCCCCCCCTCTTCCCCGCCCCCCAAACCCTACTTTCTCTTCCCTAAAACAAAAATCCGAGCATTGTTAAAATGATGGAAGCCGAGGGGGGAAAAAAATAATAAATAATGAATATAGGGGAAAAAATGCCGGAAAAAAACTGCGCCGTTGAGCAAAGCAAACGAGCATACAGTTAAAAAAAAAAAAAAAAAAAAAAAAAAAAAACAATAATAATTTTTTGCAATGTGATCTGTTATGGTGAAAGGAAACTTACAACTGTGGGCAACTAAAGTAATGATAATAATAAGCATTTCCTATCAACTTTTATTGTCATTACTGGGGAAAAGAAAATAGTTTTTTTTTAACTCTTCTGTTTTTTTCTTGCATTTATTTATACTGTTTTTCCCCTCTTTCAGCAAATCCCGCATTCTTTCATTTGTAATAACTCTTATTTTTCAAATTTCTCTCATCTATCATGGGCCTCAGCATCACTCGGAGAAAAGCGCTTCGGTTAAATTAGCCGTTGGTAAAAATTTCTGAACTCCAACTCCCCCCACAAAATCATTCCGGGAAAACCGCGATCAGGGGAAGAGAGCATAAAAAAAAACAAAAAAACAGAAGTAAAATTTTCTTTAAAAGAATAAAAATAAAAGAATTAAAAAATAAACAAAGCACACTATTTTCCATACAATTTTAACACACGATTAAAATTCGCATTATAGGCGGGGTGGGGTGGGGTGTAAGACAGATCTAGTTTTTTCTTCAGCGGAGAATGAAAATTACGGTAATAATAATTATTTTTTATCATTGTAATTAGAAACAATGCAGATGAAAAAAATAGCCCGGCAATAATTTTTTTATGTTATTATTATTCCTCCTGAACTTAGCGTTGATGATTGCTCTAGGATTTGGAGCGCTTAAAAGTGGCTGATCACGTACTAGGGAGATAAAGTGTTCCGAGGAGGTCCACCTCATTTACTAGGGGGCTTTTGAGTGCGGGCGATTTTTTTTTCTTTTTAAAAAAAAAAATTCAAAGTAAATCACCGGGTCTCTTTGTAGTAGGCTATGTTTCCAGGTGATTCTGCTGTCTTCGCGCTGCCCTCCATGTTTGGTCATCGCTTCCTGGAAATCACATGCATTGGAGTGATATTCCACGTTTGACATTAATTTATGAAGTAAAATCAGTAAAACCTCTGTTAAATGTACGGGCTAGAAAGGGAATATATTTATGACAATTTTTCAGGGACCAATGTATGCTTCTAAAACCCACACACGCATACACAAAAACCGTATTTTTTTAGAAGAAAAGATTAAGACTAAGCCACAGTAGGCAAAGTCTTGCCCATATAGAGAAAAAGGGCTAGGGGACACTTCCTCCCCCCCCCAAACAAATTTTGGCTGAAAAAAGACTTTTAAAAAATATAGCCCACCATTCCCCACCCCTTAAAAATGAAAGAAAGAAAATAAAAAGCAAAAAGATTGCTTTATAACAGTACTTTGCTTTTTTGTACATTTTTCTTGGGCTAAAAGCTTTCATCAAAATTTAACCTCCCTCCAAAATCAATTTCTGTATCTGCCAGTGGTTATGCCAAAATCACTTTAGAACTATAAGAGATAACTGTAAAAGACATTTGAGACAAAGATTTTTGAATACAAATTCAGCAAAGTTAAAATTAGTTTCTTTGCGCAAAATCATGAGAAAGTTGTAAGTTCATATACGATCAGTTGTATTGGTGATATTCCGGCAAGCATATCATAAATCTAGTATCTCACGCTCAGATCAGGTTTTAGTAAGTACTTTGAAACATTAAATACGAAAAAAGGATTAGAGTGCAAGATAAATTTGTTATGTCAATTTTACATATAAAATATATTGTTTTTAATAATAAATGATTCATGTAGTGAATAATAAAAATTACTCCTTCAAAATGCGTGTTTTTCAAGAAATTAATTAGTTATTCACCAAACAGATATAGGAAATTTGGCTTACGCTCGCGGCTATTGCGTGATTGCAGCGGCGAACGTGCTTCAAATTCGGCATTTAAGGATTAATTACTGCAATAGAGGAAATCCAAAAAATGACATTGAGTAAAACGAAAAAATTTAAGTGGGAGGAGGGGTTCGGGATTTATGTTAAAATGACTTAAAAACAGAACTACAACAGTCAAGAAATGATGAGAGAGGAAGAGAACCAATAACTAAACTTTTGAGCAAGAAATTGTCCTAAACTCGAAAATTTTCAGCTGCTATCATTATTTTGTCTAGTTTCGGCTTGACGTTTGTAGATACATGTTTCACATAACGCAAAAAACAATTAACCATAGAATGTTTATGTTTTGTATTTAGGATTGTTTTAACATCTTTGTTTACCTGATTTTTTAATTGCAATGCAATAGGATAATTCATTTACAGGAGTTACTCAAGAAACTTTCATTACATTAAAGCCTATGGACAATCATTGTTTAAACCACATTTCAAGTTCGATCATCTATTTCAAAGAAAATAAAATTAATGCATAGGTAAAAGTGGAGCATAATATTAGAATTATCATTTTATCTGATTTGTATTCAAATTTCAAATGCATGTATTTTCAAGAATATTATTAGAAAAATTTCAACGGTAGTATTATAGCTTTGTATCTGATAATTTTTGTTGCATTTTTTCAGAAAAATGTTCTTGATTTTTTATAACAAAATTACAAGGTTGAAAATTTTAAATTTATGGCTTGGAACATTTTAACATTTTTAAGCATATCATATGTGGTATATGTGTTATTTTACATAGTTTTAAATATTCCATCTTCTGAACACCAGTTTTCCGTTGAGGGATTTTTGTTGAAAATGAGACATGTTCCATTCCTCCCAGTGACAGTGTCTCACCTCACCCTTTGAGTAACGTTTCAATAAAATAGATTTTTGTGTTTCAACTATCATGCTACCTTTAGGCCTAACGCTAGCACATAAAATGCATATGAGTGCGTCTACAAAACGCTGAATTTAATTGTGTTAGTGACAATAAATAAGATTTAAAACCTTGTGTTGAATTGATAAGAAGGTCTTGAAAAGCGAAATGACTTTCCGAACAACCCAATATTTTTTGTCCACTCCGCATCAGACTTTTTAATTAACTGTAAAGAATATACGTTTTGTCTCAAAAAAGTGGTAACACGATTTAATTCCCTATCTATTCGAGATAAGTGGGCAATCTAAATTGAAAAAAAAAAATGTTTCAAATAAGGTAGGGGAAAAAAAGATTGCCTTCAGAAAAATTCTCTTGTTAATTTTCAAAAAGTTACATTTTTTTTAATTTGCATACGATCCCCGTGAAAAAAAATCTCAGTAAGTAAAATGTTCCCAATACACTACTGAGATGATGTATGAAAGCTTAGTCCTTCATCATAAAATGTCTTAGAGATATCTTTAAACAAAGATGGTCAGGGACCATACATGAATTTGAATATAAAAGTTTAATGCTAGAGTGCAAAAAAATATTCCGCAATTTTTGTACGAGCGTTGAAACGTGACCATTCGCTGTAATTTTTTTCTTATAAAGAGCCACAAAAAAGAGGTCGAAGTCAGCAAGTGTTTATCTTCATATCCGTTATATTTTTTAGAATATAATTTACACAATGCATAATTAGCATTGTGTAAATTTGCACATCCCCTCATTAGTATATGGGGCACATTTTAGTAACTGAACATTTTTTTATGGGGATCTTATACAAATTTAAATATTGGAATTTTTTGAAAGCTGACAAGAGCAATTTTTTGCTAACGTAAGTCTTTTTTCCTGCATTATTTTGAGCATTTTTTTCAATTTACACTGCCCACTTACCTCTAATAGATAAAGAATCAAAGCGTGTTACTACCTTTTCGGGACACCCTGTATATTGCTTGTAATATGTTGTAACTTTTATCTTGAGAACTGTATTGAATATGAAGAGTTTATTTAAGAAAAGTAAATTGAGTATATGGTGTAGTATAATGTGTAAATTTATTACAATCCAAAGATAAACTCTTAAGGAATTTCAGGTTTATTTTTCGTAATGATAATTTTAAAAACATAAATTACTAAGTCTAAGTACAAAATAACTCCTTCCAAATATGCATGGAGAAATTCGAGGTTGTATTACCGCTCCTAAATCTCTTTTATAACTTGGTGTCAACTTAGATCATCGTTTAGAAGAAAAGATGAATGTAGGTGTCACAATTCGTAATAGCATGTGTCACTGTACGTTGCAGCATTTGCGTCCTAACCTTTTAATGACTTTTTTGCGGGGGAGAAAAAAAATAGTTCCGAAGCTCATTCAGTTTGACCCTATAGGGCTGTGGAAAAACTTACCATGTGGAGAGGCATTGCATTTTTCGTTATCTAATTAACTTCGTTCCCACGATTGTGGATAATATCTAAGGGGATATTAATGTCCCACAACTTCCTAACATTAAGGAAAGAAGTCATTTTTTAGGCCATGAAGATATCCGATATCCAGCATACGTGAATTAAATCGAGAAGATAGGATCGCCAAGTCTCAGAGACAGATACATTTCCTGTACAAATTACACTTTGAAAAACTGGGGGTATGTATAAATAATTTTGTAAACTTTTTCCAAACAAAAAGATTCGTACGTTTTTACAAACAAAAGATTTGATTTTCATCATCAAAAACCTTTTTATTAAAAGCTCTCTTACGTTAAACCCCTTCAATATAATCACCACTGAATCGTTCTAAGTACAGTTTCGTGAACGTCTTGTTTCCATAAGATATCATTTATTTCATCCATGCGTTATTCGTCTAATTACACGACCTGCTATCCAAAATTTACAATAAATCTCCATGTCATCTGTAGTCAATGAAACAGCACACAAACTTTAGTCAGCGAGTGCGAAATTATGGTCATTGTCATAATTTTGCTCGGAGTTTCTTAGCGGTTTTTCTCGTCAATCTAGCCATAGGTAGTATCGTTCCATTACCATTGTCACTACGTAAATAAATGTAAAATATTCTGCTAATTTATTATTTTATCTTCTTCAACTGACATAAGATAAAACAGCAACCACCCTTGAAATAACGATTTGTTACTAGCGAAAATTTCAGTTCTCGCAGGAATTACCTACTCCTGCCTTAATCGTGACTACTTCACTCCAGTAAAGAGTACCAAAATGTTTTAATCGGGCATTTTCAAAATGTGTGTTCTCTCACTTCATTTTTAAAATGTTCGCTCGCCAGTGATGATGGTAGAGGTCATAATGGGTAATGACCACCGTTAAAATCTGTTATCCGACTCTAGAAAAAATAGATTTTCTATTCCTATAGGAGGAGCCCTCTTAGGTAGGTGATAAATCCTGTCCTAGGTATTTCCAAAAAGCTTACTGAGTTACACCAATATTAACAAATCTTGAAGCGATATGTATACATTTGTCAAACATATGGAGTATCAATTCTCTATGGTTTTTTATTTTCATACTAAGCGAGTCTTTATTTTTTTCCACTTCAATAAAAGCACAACCATTGAATTTAAAAAAAAAAAAAAAAAATCTTTCCAACTCGGAGTTTCTGTACAGCTTCTTCGTATTCGAATCTCCTTTCTCAGTCAAAGAGTCCCCAACTGGCAAAAAAAAAAAAAAAAAAAAAAAAAGATTCTATATCACCTACTGAAGTATATGATCATATCAGAGCACATCTTTGCAGAATAAATAAATATATTCCAAAAGCATATTTTTATGGATTATCTTTAAAACAACATTATGTTAGATTTATAAAAAGAAAAACTTTTTAGCTTTGAAAATGCGAAGAATGAATACGAATATGATAAGCAAATTTTATTAAAATTTTATAAAGGATGGTACTGATACTTTTAAAATTCGTGTAATACCAAAATGAGATTTTTTTTTTTGGATGAACTGTGTATGTTTTTTAAATTTTTAAATAAAGACTTATCTAAAACTTAAGTTCTCTTATGAAATTTTCAAAAAAATTGCACGGCCATGACTAAGTTTGAAATGGGAGTTTAAATAAGGAAATGTCCTCCTTGGAGGACTTTCTAAGGGATCCTAGCCCGCATTTACCCGAGATTTCGGAGAAAACAACGGAAAACTTCGAACGACTAGGTCGACAGGCGCGACCGGGGATTGAACCTAGCACATCCCACCTTCGAGAGCAGAACCTCTCAATCACTGTTGGGAACACCAATTCATATGTGTTCGATGATCAAATTTTCAATTAAAGTAATTAAAATAAATTAATTTTGCATGGAAAATTGTTTTCCGAATAATGCATATGAGGTTGGTATGGAATTACATTTTAATTACAGTCTTTTTTTTTATTGGTGTTTCAAGGTTTGTGGATACCTTTTCGGTATAAATCATGAAAAATAATTGAAAAGTAGTACGGCAAATAAATTTGGCAACATTTTAATTTGTGTAAATTTTACAAAATTAGAGGAGTAACTAATAAAGATGTTCGAAACGGGCGAATTAAGTAAACGTAGAAACATATTAAGAGTATAAAAAGTAAAACAGTGCTTTGTTGTTTATTGAATATTAAATAAATAGGGTAAATAAAATAAAAATTAGCTATTAATTTAGGTCATGCAAACATGTTTTCTTCAAAAGCAACGCGGGAAAAAAAAAAACAGAAAGAAAAAGAAAAAAAACCTCTCAAAGAGTATGTTACTTAACTTTTGAACTGGATCTATATGAAATTAGACAATTCTAAATACTCAATGAACTGAATTTTACCATTAATTACATATTCAAACAAAGCCTTTCGTTGTCGAATTCTTTGTTTTCCGTAATTGCGTTTAGTAGTTTTCCTAATAAAATGTTTTAACATGAAATAACACAATTAAAAAAAAAAAGGATGTGTATTATATGATAGTACATTGAATACTCAAACATTTGGGGATTAACATTGTTGTACAGTATTTTTCTTTTAAATTGTTTCAGTTTACGGATTTATTACTTCGTTCATATGAACTAAAATGGCGCGGAGAGGCACAGTTCAGCATCTCACCCCAACACCCGCTCCTCCTTTTCTCTGGGTATATCGCGTGCTAAGACGATAATCATTTGTATGCAAAACTCTTTTGGAATAAATTGAATTAGACGAAATCTCATCATAATTGTTTAGGCAAATGCCCGTCTTCGTTATAGGTAAAAAGATTAAAAATAAAAACTAAAATAAAAAAGTTGAGGCACAAAAAAAATATGCGTGTTCCCCTGGCATGTTCTTCCGCACTTAACGTGTACTTCCCATCCACGGGTGCAAAGACGTTTTTACAAATTGGGTAATTAAAGGTAATTACTCATTTTCACTTTTTTTTTCTCCTCCTCTGCCCCCATCCGTGAGGCGCATAATTTTGGGTGAACGAGAAGATGTTTTTCTTGTGCCGGTGGTTAATTATTCCCAAAGTATTGACCACTGCTCGATTAAGGGGGAGGGGAAACATCGTTTGGAAATAAGTATTTCTTCCTCTTCTTCCCTTTCTTCATTAAATTTAATTCCTGGGGCTGCTTGGAGAGTTTAGACTTGAGATAAGAGAGGAAAAAGATGAAAAGAAAAAGAAATTGGATCCAGAAGGAGATTCTTTGGAAATTGGATTGTACATATGATATCATTGATATGTGCATCTAAAAAATAAGTCATTAATAATAAACAGCGTACGTACGATCTTAATGAAGTATACTTAATTGCAATGATAGTATTCTAAGTAAGTATTATATATCGTAGACGATCATAATATTCGTTTGGTTACATATATGACGTTCAGAGTAGGAAAATGATATGAAATTGATATGTAAAAACACTCATTAAAGATAATTCACTCATTAATTCGATATTTTGTTTTGGGATGAC
This sequence comes from Cheiracanthium punctorium, assembly GCA_038373885.1. Taxonomy (NCBI): domain Eukaryota; kingdom Metazoa; phylum Arthropoda; class Arachnida; order Araneae; family Cheiracanthiidae; genus Cheiracanthium; species Cheiracanthium punctorium. The sequence continues at coordinate 734,555 of JAWZYV010012919.1, forward strand.
AAATAATGAAATTTGATGTATTTCAAATATTTTCATTATTTTTCGGAATATTCAGAAGTTGACTACATAATTATTTGTAGGTGTATGGCAAGCTTTTCAAAGCTTTGCCATAAACTGTTTTATTACATAAAATTGTAAATCACACTAAAAGAATATTACAGACTTCAATTACTTCCCTAAAGGGAAAAAAGTTTCAATGCATTTTTATCGAATATGAAATTTTATTAGTAAAATTTACAAAATAAGAAAAAAAAACTATATGCAATCTATCATCAGTATTTCGATTTTCAAAAAAAGAAGAAGAAAATGAGTTAACGAATTTCGGAGATTAGAACATTTAATTTTTTAAAGAAAATTTAAAGTAACGATTTGTAAGTTTCAGTTAAATTGGTATAAGATATTGTGGGTTGACTCTATTTCAAAAGTAAATATAGTTCATATGTCATTTTTTATTGAAGCATTACATTATTTATATTTTAATAGAGTTAAATGCAAAATATCTTAATAATTTACTTTAGAATTCTTTTGCGTAACTCTACATATTCTTCCTTTTTTATTTAAATTTAGAACATTATTCATTACAAACGCTATAAAACTTCAGAGTTTTATTTCTAATACAAAACTTAATATTTAAGAAAACTAAACATAGAAAATACTAACTTAAAATGAACCTATTTTTTCGCTTATTAATTACGTACATTAAAATGAAGATTAAAAAACTTTTAAAAGCTTTGCTATAAACTCCTTTATTGTAATAAAGTTGTAAATCACACAGTAAAAAGAATATCACAGACTTCAATTACTTCCTAAAAATGAAAAAGGTTTCAATACATTTTTATTGGTGTAGCTGTGTGAAATCTAGGGGCTGAGGGAGCTCACTAGCGAACCTTAACCCTCTGGTTCTTTCATAGGAAACTAATCTTTATTTTTTTTTTAATCGCAATTTAGCTGACGAGAAAACTGCACGAAAAGAATTACAGGGGTAAACTGTATGAAAAACATCAGTTAAAGACATTGATTTCAACCAATAACGTATTTAAGAAGAGATTCAGGGGGTCCACCTCTGCCCCTTTGAAATTTTGATTTTAGATAAAAAAAATAATAATGATGAAGTCTTTTTGTGCAAAATTCTGCCTTTTCCACCATTTGGAAAACCTCCAAAATGTTTTTCTGGCTACATCCCTGGCTTCAACATACAAACGGCGGGGTTTGAATCTCTAGCAGCATAACTTGTTCAAAAGACTTACAAAAGACGCACTAAGAACGTCTTTTGAACTAGTTGTCCTCCTAGGGATCTTGATCGACCTCATGAGATCCACCACTGAGCTACAAGTTGGTCGGAGTCGAGTGTTCTATAAAAGTTCCAATTTCTAGAGCAAAGAGATGATCTGGAATCCTCTATGCAAAAGATTAAACTTCCTCCGAACATTCGCATTAACCCAATGAAATTTCCAAACTACTTTTTCTTTTCAATTCTTTTAAATGATTTATTGAAACTAACAGTTATTTTCACGTGAGCAGTTAACAAAACACATTGTCTCATCTTTTCTTTTTTGCGTGGGACAGCTGTAGATTCTCGCATTTCTCTTGAATAGAAAACGACATCACGATTCTGGTTCTTCTCTCCCCCCCCCCCTCTTTTTTTTTTCTTCAAGTAGTTGGCAAAGAGCAACAACGGAAAAAACTTAAATTAACTCTTCAGTGCCAAGTGATTAAGCAGTTAAAGTGGAACAAGTTTCCTGTATTTTAGATTGATTGCAGTGTCTTATAATTATGAGAATACTACTAATAGCAGTTCTAAGAGTAATACTAATTAATAATTGTTATTCTATTAATTACAAATTACAGTATTGAATCACATTTAAAATATTTTTACTCACAGCCAGATTTTTCCTAGAGAAATGAAGCACCTGATTAAATAAGAATGAGTGTAAATTTTATTTTACCAAAATTACTAGTTAATACGATAGTTTCAGTTGTTTATCTTTAACTAAACATTCATCTGCATGGAGCTTTTTTACATGTAATGAACCTTCAAAATAGAACTGTAAATTTTTTTTTCTTCTTCATGAATGTTCTTTGGTGAACTATTTCCATTGTAGTCACTAATTCTTAATGTAATCAAGACATGTTTGCCTTTTACATAATATTTTCAATCACCACTTTTCCGATTTCAGTTGCAAGTCCTTTTGAATAACTTATTTATGTAAGGACTTGTTCTTCTGGTAACCATATTAATGTTTAAGCATTAGTCATTTTCGGTTGCTGAAGGAGGTCTGATTTATTCAATTGTGGGTCACAGTTATAGATGTAATATTTTTATACAAACATTAGATAGAATGCAATACAAAAATACAGGAAACTACTATGCTTGCTTCATTTTTCACAAAGTTACAAATAAAGCACTCCAACATGTGGTTTCGTTCTGCATAACATATAGTAAAGTTATACATAAAATCAAACAAAGCAAAAATAATATTAAAAGCGGACCTCAGAATAAAACTTTCCGACATAGTGCCAGAAACTGACTATCTCAGTTTCGGGCACTATGTTTCAAGATGTTAATTGCGGTACAAACAACCGCGAAAACAAACTGGATGCTGATTTGAAGAAAAAAATTCCAGACATTTCATATGGTAAAAATTATTTACAGAAAACTTTATAAGATCTGTTTTGGCCATTATTTGTCGAGGAAATGCTCGTATCGTATGTGTTTAATGTATTATGATTTGTAATTTTAAAAATTCTTTTTGCTACTATTTTTTATTCAGTTTATGTTCTTTATTTTGTATTCCAACAAAAATGTTCATCTTTATAAACGTGCAAGAACATGCATTAGGGGAGAAAAAAGAAGATACATTTTTTCCTCTATTTATTAAACCTTAATGCCAGTGATATTACTGAGTCAGAAGTTTAGTTTCAAGAACGACGTAGAATGCTGCAAGGATGAAGGTCTGCGAAAGTAATGTTGTTCAACCGGGACCTCGAACTATATAAGTTTGAGAACCCCTGCTCTAGAGCGTTAAAGTATATTTATTAATACTTGTAGCTTGAAAGAGACGACGTGTTTCTTTTTTTCTCTTTTTTTTTAACACCTTCTAATTTTAAGAGATTCATCCACTTTGCACTCTTATATACAAAACGTGCTCCAACCCTCACACACACACACACACGCGCGCGCGCGCGAGCGCACCAACAAAAAATAAAGGAAAGGAAGAAAGAAAGAAAGAAAGAGAGAGAGAGAGAGAGAGAAAGGTGTTACATTAAGATATTGCATTCGTGTACCAGGTCTATGTAAACTAGAAGTTCTTTTACAGATTTGTGCTGCTAAATTATACGTAGTTTCTTTAGTTTAAAAATTTTTAGTTTTATTATTGGTTGTGATTTGAGCGGTACAACATGTTACAGGATTTTATCACGGAAAATACTAAGCGAAACATAAAGTCTATATTTAATGAATCCATCGTCAACTAACTTTTCCCAAAAACGTTTTTGTCGTTTCAACATGTAACTATACATGTATTTTAATATCACTTTGATGTTAATGGAAGATACAAAAAATCTAATGGCTTTTGATATGGAAATAGATCATTTAAGTGATGGAGCGTTAACTCAAATTAGACTATCACAAAATTACTGAGATCCTCAGCTTGGTTCCGATAAAGTTGGAACAGAACCATAATAAGTCAGGCTATTTAATCGAAATTTAGGTTGTATAATGAATACGAGCTACTTTCGCCTGAAAATATTTTCACCAAGATGTGTTTCACTGAATCTAATTTGGTTGCATATGATTGAAAAATTATTTCACACTCGAGCTCAAAATACCTTTCAGCACCTGGCGCATTTTCTTGGTTTGTCTGGCACTAAAATTCACGTCATAGTTATTTTAAAACATCGCGATCCATGGTATCCACATTTGAGCATTTAGCACTTTCTGAACAATTTCCAACACCTTTATTCACAAAGTTTTCTCCGGAAAACCGTGAGCCTTTCACACAATTCGTGTGCATCCATCCGTCTGCGATTACAACAAACCTTTCATTCAGAAATTCGCGTAGTGAGTAAGCGACCGTCTGAAAAGTTTTTTCGCCTCCAGATCCTTTGTAGCTTCTTGCCAAACTCTCTTTCAGTGTCGTTGGAAAAACGTAAGTCAAAATACTTCCTCTCGCCCCCTCCCCTCCTCGCGCTCCTCATCGGCTTTCCTCAGGAGTGAAGTGAAAAGAAGAAGCAAAAAATATTTGCGGTTTGACTTCTCACGCCAGGAGACGACAACACTGGATAAGAGCCTCCTCAAGCTGACAGAAATTTGTAAAAAATAGTAGCAAGTAATGCCGGCATCGAGAGCCACGCTTTCACATTTCAATGCTAGTCATTTAGCTGAAAAAAAAGCAGGTAAAAACATAAATCTTGAGGATTACGAGAGGAAAAAGTGATCGCTGTGTCTTTTATAAATAGATTATTTCATAATATTTATATTTAAAAGAAGTTGGGAATTTGTTTTCTTTGTTGAAAAACATTTTATGAAGACTGAATTCAAACTCCGGAATGTATAAGCCGTTGTTTCAAGAAAACGAAACTTTACTTATAATTAAAGAGTCAGGATTAGAGCATTCTGAAGTTTTGGATGTTTAAGAAAAATAGTTGTATACATTATTTATGATTAAGTAGTTCCTTTTATGTATTTAACAAGTAAATAAATAAATAAACGTTTGCCTAGCGTACTTACATATTTTAAAGTTTAGCTTTTCTTGAAGAGTAACACTACGTTTTTTGTTTTTCTCTCTCCTCATAAATGACATTGTATTTGACACTCTCATTACACTCTTACATAAAGAGGAAAAAATAAGGCATTGTAAAAAGTGCTTAAAAAATCTATTCAAATGATACGGCTTATTAAAAAAATTCAGGATATAATATGGTCCTAAGATGTAATTGCTGAAAGTTTTGACAATTTTAAGACATGTATTGCGATTCTGTTAACTAGTATTTTTTCAAACAAAGTTCGAAGGAAAAAAAAAGTTATATTTTTGTATATGAATTTCTATTCATAGAAATTTTTCATTTGATGTTTTCATTTTGCTTATTATACTTACACTTGACTTTTATTTGACTATCAAAGTTCCATAAGGCTTTAAAAAGTTACTTAACATTGATCTTAATGAAGTAACAGTTTAACATAAAGCAGGTAATATAGTGCATAAAAGTACACACCTTGTATTTTAATCAATTTGTTTTCTTCCAAGAAACCATTCAAATTCAATTCCTAGTCATTTAAGAAATTAATGGCATTGTAAAATAACTATTTCATGAAGCAGAGCCATTTGTTGGGAAATTCAGCTATGAAAAATTTCTTTACATCATAGACATAAATAAATAAATAAATAAAACCTGGTTGAGAAAATATAATACGAAGCAGCAAAAGGTTGCTGAATAAATTTAAATATTTAAAGTTCATAAAACAGACAAAGGTGCAATCTTTTAGGAAATACCCCATTAATTGAAAATCAATTTATTTTCTATAAATTTATCACTGTTTGATTCATAAATTTATGTAGAGTGACAAGGTATTTTTTTAAGTCTTAAAAGTTATGTTTATATTTCGGATGCTATTTTAATTATTTTTAGTATTAAAACAAACCGAATAATATATCAAGACTATTTCCTTTTTCGAAAGCTTTCTGTGAAAGTTGTAGAAACAAACAAAAGAAAATTGAACGCCACTGAGTGCAAAAGATATCATTTGTAATTAATTTTTCTTTTTGAGTATGACCCGTATCCGATGTCAGTACTGCGATTCTTGAACTTCAAAATTTTAGTCAGCATGATGATGCATCACAAAGAAGGTATCTTCATTGGGAAGCAGAAAACTTTTCATAAAATATAAGAATTTAAATTCCTTATGTTTTAAATTTTTTCTTCGACATTTTGCATCGATATAATTTTGATAGTAAGCTGCTACAGAAGGAAACGATCGTTTTGTCGTCGTTGTTAGGAGGTGCCTATAATACATCTCGCTCAAATCAACAACGTATCCACCTGTTAGCTCAACACACTAACTTAGCACCTTTTAAGACAATAACATAAACATGTAATGTAATCGCACACATAACACTATCATTCTTACCTTTTTATTAATTTTAAAAAACAATTAAACCATTGCCATTGTCTTACATCCTTATTACATTCTCAAGAATTTAAAATCATGCAAGTTCCAAATCAATCAAGTCAATCAAGTCCGAATTAATATACAAGAGTATATGAAAATAAAATGGTGCATATCATTCGACCATCCTGACTTTTCAAGTGTCTGTTGAATTATACCACTGCATTTCCCATTATATTACAACTTTTTTGTCAGTCCTGTTCGGCATTGCCATAACGCAACGGTTTTGACCGCCCACTTTCGCCAGTTTTCGGACCGCCCGCTTCGGTGTTTGACTTTCAAGTTCCTCATCAGAATCTGCACTCGAATTATTGTCATCTTTATCTCAGCTCCTCCAAACTTTTAACTGACTGACATCAACTGTGGTTGCATAAAGATGACCATTGATTTCCTCTAACTGCGATAATCGATATGTATCACCAGCAAGTGTTTCTGTTTGACACCTCTGGTCCTCAATACCGCGGTTCAATTTTTGTTCGCTCAACGGTTGCTTTTTTATTTCTTCTTACTACAACACTTTCTCCTTTATCAAACGATAATGTATCAGACTTCTTTTTATCGAGATATGCTTTCATTTTGTGTTTTTTTTTTTTTTCAATTTTCCCTTTAGCTTTGAATTATAGTTTTTCTGGGTCATTCCAAACTTCCGTACTTACATCAGCGATTATTCTCAATATTCCATCATTAAATCTATGTAGATATCCGTGAAGTACTTTAAACAAGTGTTTTTCAAAGAGTTTTGCTCAACGAATTGTTCAAGTTCCTTTCTACTTCATTAATTTTGCTGTCTCAATAGTTTTGATTGATATTTTCAATGGAATGTGTAATCGTGAACAATATCGTTCTATTTACTCTCTCAACAATGCAATTTCCTTGTGGATTAGAGGTGGAATTTAGTGTGTGCATAATACTATTTTCATCGCAGAACTTTCAAAATTCAATTGAAGTGAAACAAGATCCACGATCTGATCTTAACTATCCGGTAATCCAAAATCTTGAAAGAAATCCATTCATGATTTTAGAACATTCTTGATCGAAGTATTTGGTAGGTTGAAAGCGTACAAATTTGTTCATGTTATCAATAATTGCAAGTAACTCTTTCTTTCTCTTCTCCATTCTATTCCAACTGAAGTTTTAGCTCAGCATACTAAATTAGAGCCTTTTAAGACAAAAGCATAAACATTTATTCAACGCAAAAACGTACAGTGTAATTGTTTACCATCCGTACGACAAACCTTACGTACCTAACATTCTCCTTCTTACCGTTTTATTAATTTCTAAAAACAATCTGAACATTATCATTTCGTTGCCATTGCCTACATCGTTATTACGATGATATGCAGCACTGAAAATCCTGCGGCATGTGACACTTTATTTATGAACTTTCTGCTGACAAAGTAACAGAAGTAGTGTGACAGACATACATACCTTCTCAGCATATAAGTAGCTATTCTTCAGAGTTTGAAGTCTGAACAAATGGGCAAAAATATTTTCAAAGAGTCTCACGGAGTTTCTTATAAAATAAACTCTCAGGTCTTCGTTGACATTGGTGCCTTTATTATATTACGGTTTTGGGAAACCGGAATTGCAACCCTTTTTTTTCCAAAATTATTTCCGTCAACTAGGAATTTTGATTATTTCAAATATGTTATTCTATGTAGGAGGATCTCTGTGATTTGTTTAAGTAGGCATTAATTTAGTATTAATCTCCTTCATACCTTCCACATACCAGATCTGAGCTAGATTCAGTAAGTAAAATTAAAATAACTTATGCTCTTTGCAATACAGAAATTTTGTTGTTTAAAATATTTTACACCTTTTATTCCTCTATGTAACTGCTGTGCACTATAGTTATATACTTAGTGATTAAACCACCTCCAAATTTTTCAAAACTTTTTTTCTCCGTTGTTGCTGGTTGGAAAATGATGAATAAAAATATGAAATATAGTTTAGATTACACACAATAACAAGCTATAGATATCTGGCATGATGCTTACTTTTTCTAATGCAGTTTTTTATGCTGATTACAAATCTGAAAACCGTTTTGCTCTATCACGTCAGGTTTTCAAGATATCAACAAAAAAGTATATTTTTTAATACCCTTTCTTTGGAATTTTTTTCAGGTTTTTTTTTTTTTCTTTTTTATGCAGCGTCGAATTTTCGCATTCATTGTGACTACAGTTCAGAGCCCTCGTTATAAGTTTAATACCCCAATGTAAATATATAAGCTACAATGTAAAAAACACTCTATCCAGATATTCCCTCAGTTTCAAAGCCAATTCCGCATGATCCCTTCACTTATCCAATACCAACACCACCTCCAGAATACAATGAAGGAAAACAAGAAGAAAGTTCTCCATCTTCTAGCAACAACAGCCAAGCTGAACTGCTAGGTTCACGCCTTAAAGAATTTAATTTGCTATCACCTGGTACAAGAACTTCACAATTTTGACACAGACACAAAGAACTCGTGCAGTTTTTGCAATGAGTGACAATATGTGCTACTGCACGGACATCCAAGGTTTTATGTCAAACCTCGGGGTAGAACATAGCACTGAAGCATGGCGACTGTTTATTGATTCCTCCAAGGCAAGTTTAAAGGCTGTATTATTACACAATGGGAACATGTATGCATCAGTACCGGTTGGATATTCTGCCCATCTAAAAGAGACGTACAAAACCATGTCGTTACTTCTTGAAAAAATTAGCTATTGCGATTACAATTGGAATATCTCTGGTGATTTAAAAGTAATCACTATTCTCATGGGAATGCAGACAGGATACACCAAGTACTGCAGGTTTATCTGTGAGTGGGACAGCAGAGATAGGAAGCACCACTATATAAAGAAGAATTGGCCCATCAGAGATAAAATGCAGACCAGTAGTAAAAACGTCCTTCGTATGCCGTTGGTTGACGTGAAAAAGTTATTATGCCTCCACTTCATATAAAGCTGGGGCTCATGAAATACTTCGTGAAGGCACTAGACAACAACTCAGATGCTTTTCGGCACCTATCCAACAAATTTCCAAAGTTATAAGAAAGTGAAAGAAAGTGTGTTCATAGGTCCACAAATAAGGAAGACCATTGCAGTCACTTCAAAGACTTACTCAGAAGTACTGAAAAAGATGCATGGTGACATTCAAGTCTGTTGTAGCCATTTTCCTTGGAAATAATAAATCTCTTGACTATGTAAATATTGTGCAGAAGTGCATTAGTGCGTACAGCTTGATGGGTTGCAACATGTCCCTCAAGATTCATCTCTTCGACTCACATCTCGACTTCTTTCCCGAGAACTTAGGTTCTGTCAGTGATGAACATGGCGAATGTTTTCATCAGGACATCTCGGTGATGAAGTCACGCTATCAGGATCGATGGAGTGCAGCAATGTTGGCTGACTACTGCTGGTTGCTTCAGCGCAACATGCCAAATGCTCAGCACAAACGCAAGTCTACAATTAAGAAATTCAAAACGAACTAACTTTAAATTAAGGAACTTTATGTTATACCTATGTATTTTATATGCGTATTATACCTTAAACTAGACGATGCTATATAGTTTATGTTAATTAGTACTCTATTCAGCAATATGTGCTCTACGGTAACTTGTCTGCGAGTTGTTTGCCTTGATACAATGTTAAACATATATAAATGGTTAGTGTCAGATATCCCAAAAACGGTGGGTGATAGAGACAAACGGTTTGCATATTTTTAATCAGCATGTCTCAATTGTCTTAAAACAAATGTTGGATACCAAGATATCCGCCGAAACTTTTTTTTTGTTTATCAGTGCTATTAGCTTCCATGTGGTTAAGTTTTCAATCAAGCAGGTATTAAAGTTTTAAAAAAAAGTGATTTTGAAGTTAGGGTAATAAACACTATCTGAAAAAAAAAAAAAAAAAAAAAACGTATGGAGTAAGGGGTTTGAAAATCGTCCCAAAATTATTTCCAACTCGAGGCACTGGTGTCAATAAAGATGCCAGAGTAGTTTTCTTATGGAAATCTGTTTTATCCTTTAGTTCAAATTTATCCAACAAAGAGAAATTGCTGATTGCAAAATATCATTTGAAGGACCAAGCTTCTGCGATTTCATGATTGAAAATTTTCTTTAGGTATCTTATTTACTGAAGAAGTTTAAACCATGTTAATGGAAATTGAATTATTGTTCAAAGTTCAAACACCATCACAATAACGTGCGTATGCAGGAAGAATCTGAGGGGGCTGCAGCCCCCTCACCGAAATCTAACGATTTACTTAGCTTACAATTGAAACCTGACTTAGAATTTGATACACAGCACCCCCTGAAATAAAATCCTCGATACGCCTCTGATCCCAATAGATGGCACCATTAGTCCATGATCATAAACAGAAGAATGGTAAAAGAATTTAAAAGAAGAATAGGGAGGAGAAATATTCCCCGCTGTGTTCACGGTCGTTCTAAGTCTACGTTCTACCACTCATGGCAGTGTGTCTTGCTTCGCAATCCCACTCCATGCAGCTATATTCTTTCGATCGTTGGAGCTAAACTATTCCACTTCCTCAAAAGTATTATTTTTGGCTTACGGATCTCGTTAATTTATTAACTTAATTCTAGAACTGGATATCGTCACTTTATCCTGATCTGAATAATTAGCCTTAGCGATGTAAATATAGATGCTTTAAAAGAGACAGAACTCATTTGCAGAAGGCGATAGTATCTATAATCTGAGGTTCAAACAGCAGTAAATCTGCTTTTGACATTATTTGCTAGGAAACTACAAATGCATTATTGCATTATTAAAAAGGATTTTTTCCCCTTAGTTTAGCCATAGAATTTATCTTTAATTTAAAATAAATTCGTTGAAGAATTTCGACATATTAAAACATACTATTTGAAATGCTCCTTGCTTCACCTGCTCACAAATTTTAATTATTGTTCTTTTTTTTCCCTCCTCCTACTGGAATTGGAGCGCAGCACAGACACTCTTTTGAGAAGGGAAGTGGTAAAGAAATATTTATCGTCTGTGTTTAAAAATCGCTGGAATCCGAAGGAATCAAATTAAGGAGGACCTGCTGTTTTCCCAGAAAGATGCGGCAATGAATGCCGTTTCGCACCGATCATAAATTTATCACCTTCTTCCGCCGGAGTGTTTACACAAGTTGGGCTCCGCTACCGTGAGGACCCCAAAAAGAGAGCTCTGGAGACTTACTTGTCACGTGAAGGGGAGAGATGATAGATGGGACGGAGACAGACGACACCGACTGGCAGAAAAAAACAACCCCTAACGAAATCGTTCGACAGATTTGTCCCTTTAAGGTCGCGCCACCACAAGTCGGGGGGTGTCGGGTTTCGACCGAATATCACCGATTCCGAATCGTGGCATTTGGCCAATCGAGGATCAGCAAGAGTCGATTAATCACTGAGACTGGTCTATTTTTTTCTTCCAATGCTTCGTTCGCGGAACTGAGAGGGGGGAAGGGGGGGGTGATAGATAGATAGGGAACAGTTGGGACCGTTCGCTTAATCTGTGTAGTATATTTGTTTTCGGCGGAATGACTGGTGCCGTAATGCGACTTCGGGAGACACTGTCACACGACAAGTTATTTATTTGTTTGGATGGGCATGTGTTTCTCGAGGTGATTTGCTTTTTTGCGAGTCATGGGGTTAATTGAATATCGTTGGAGTATTCGCCTCGCATTATAAATGTGTGCGTGTGCAATTACGGCTGGAAACCCCAGATGGGAAATAAATATAATTCTTTTTAATTGAAGCCATTCGAGTGAAACCCGGATGAATTGAATTTCAAGAGCGTAAATCATGTCTTTTTTAACGGAAACAATTAGTCTAAAAAACTTCTGAAGAACGTCTTCTTGTATTTCATGTCAAACACAGTTAAATAATAAGTTTATCTCCATACACTATCTAATGCAAATGTTTGGTTTTTATTTAATACCGACTAGGCTCAACAGTGTTTAAAGGTTTTTAAAAAAATCTTTCAAAATAGTTTTTATTGGCTAATAAAGTATTTAATTTTTTAACAAGAGATGGCGCCACTATGAATACTTTAGCCGTCCCGAAATAGTTACAGTTGCGACATTTTGCGATTAACCACACAATTTAAGAGAACTGATAAATGATTGTAGTACTATTACTTGTTAAATGGCGTGAGGAACAGTCCTCATATAGGTGTGAAAGTTATTAGTTTACATCATAAAACATGTAAAATTTCCATTTTACAAAGAGCAGAATCCTCTTTTCCCCCCCACTGTTAAATGACGTTAATGCTACTGTGCCTTTAAAATGAAAAAAACAGTAAAAAGTTTTATGTTGGTAAATTATTAACGCATGAGACAAAGAAAACTATAAAAAAGATGATTTGCCTGTGTGTTTGTTGTTGAGATATATTAGAGGTGGAAAAGTCCAAAGCCCTGAATGTCGGCACACGGAAGGTACTTGCGCACTTCCGACTTTTTCAAAATTCAGTTTAGTTATCCTTTTAACGTTTTGTCTCTGGCTTTTTTTTCAGAATAGTAAATTTTCTTTATATAGCATTCGTCAAAACAGTGAGCGGATATTTATGATTTTTGGACCATTTGGAAAATCATTTCGATTTTACGAATTTTGTATGGACATTGATCTGAACAAAAAGAAAAAGTTAAATATCAAATTTCTATAGTTAGTACAGTTGTTGTTAAATACTTTACGCTGAAAAGTACGCTGAAAAGTAGATCAAAATCTGAGAGGCAAAGTTATATTCTTTATTGAATAATAATAATAAAAGAAATCCCTTGCTTCTCTGTAACGTGGAAGCCTAAACACGAGCTATATTTTTTGTAATGTGCAACTTAAAATGGACAGTTATGACCCAGATTCATGGTCATTTCGGTTGGATATTATTTATACAATAAAGTTTGGTACTTACTTATTATCCCGGCGGTCATTCCCTCCAAACTATTTTCTCGTCAGCCTAAATGCATTTCTGCTGGGGATAATCCGTTTGGTAATAGTGTTGCTCAATATCGAAAGAGAAATCTCTTGAACTTTTAGTGGAATGGGAATATTTGCAGATGCCGTTGTTTTCAGCCAAGGTTTCAATGTTTGGTCAAGTCGTTCAGCAAGTCCATTTGTTGCTGGGTGACCAGGTGCAATAAATTTTTGTTAAATTCCATCTAATGTACAGAAATTTTTGAATGCTTCGTTAGTAAAAATAGAGGCGTTATCTAAAACCATCACTACTGGGTATCGATGAGTTGCAAAGACTTCATTGAGTAAGTTTATGATATTTTCTGAAGTAGGTACTTTTTGTAACACTTAATTTATACTGAATGAGATTCGGCTTGAGGTCCTTAGTACGGCTCCCACAGCACGCTTCCTTCTTTGGTGACTTTCAACATGCAGACGACGCGACAACAAACGACGCGAGAACATAACTCCATCTTCCTCACTCGCTCAGTGCTAGCCTCAATGTTCAACGGTTTCTGGTGGACTTTCTAGGTATTGTGCTCGACGCAACGAAGCTTAACTTTGTCATGTAAAGGTTGGGAAAGTGTGTAAATTTTATTGTCAGATAACGCTTGGATTCAGTGCTGTCGATGTTGACTTCCACCGTACGCTTTCTTCATTAATCAGCCGGGAAAAGGCAACAAATGGCGCCAGAAGTTCCTAAGCATATTTAAATTATGCAGCATGTGATAATGGTTACATGGCCTTGTAAGCTTTTTAACGTATGACCAATTGTTATTCGACCACACCTGTGTGCAGTCATTCTACGGCCTAAATAAGCTGCCTGTGCGTTAACTGTAGGCCACCACTATCCACTGAATTAAAGATTTAAAATCCTAAATATAGTACGAAAATATAAAAATTATTTAACAAAATGGGGAAAACATATATAAAAAAAATCAATTTATCGATTTAGAAGGAATAAGTTTGGTGAAATTCAACAAGCAGATAATGTATATCGGTACATGTATATATAATTATGGCTTAATGTAACTATAATTGATGTCTTCCGATATGGAACAGATGTGATAATATGATAAAATTAAAAATTTAAATAACATAGTTTAAATACTGAGTAACACAGTGCTTAAGTCTTATATATAGTGTACAGATAAGATTTTATTCACCCCTTACCTTCCCCATCCCCCGAGTGTAGTGCACACTTGCACATATCGAAGAACTGGCCATGATGTCTATGGTATGACTTAAAAATTGAGTTGATGGTATATATTGAGTTGACTATGATATTATAATTAATGGGGTCGAAATTTGTAATCAGATAATTATTTTAAACTACTTTTACATCAGATTTTGTAAATGTCCTTTTTTTTTATCAATGATCGAAGCATTACCTTGTATTTATTATACTAGCTGCGTACCCATTCTTCGCACGGTAGTAAATGAATACTCTCCTAAAATAGCTGCTTGTGACAAAACAAAACCTCAAAAAAAAAAAAAAAAAAAAGAAAGAAAGAAAGGAAATCTTATACTCTATCAGATTTTAAATACGCACTAAAGTGCTATAGATTAAAAGCATATCATAATTCATGTCTCGCCTCTATTTTCTTCCCTTATTCCATATTAAGTTGGAAAGTGTATCATTATTCATAAGTGTGCCGTATTTTTCTCCCTTGTTCCATAAAACCCATCTTAAGAATCGAAATCTATATTAAAATCGCCTACTAAAATTGTTCTACAATTTCCGCCAAGAATATTCCAACTGTACTTCACCGTTTTAAATACTATTTGGAATGTGCATCGTATCCATGAGTGTGTCGTGTTTGACTTTCTCTTGATTTCTACTTTAACGCCTCCCGCCAAGTTGGCGATAATGAAGTATTTGCAGGTACCTCGAAAAAAAATTTGTATTTATGTGACAACCTTAATTTATAATTAAAATGGCGATTTGGAACAACATGTGAGTACTGATTTCCATTACTTATTTACTTATTTCGGGTTGCCAATTAAAGTAGTTTTAATAATTAAGCATCTTTCAAATTCCTTAATTGATGCCTTTATCGCTGATTTGTTCACTTTAGTTTTCATCTAGTTCTTTTGGGGGCATTGAAACTTGTGCATAACTCCTAGAGACTCACAAAAGTGTGGCGGTTTCTTAGGTTGGCGAGAGTGGGTTTGTTAAATAGGAATCAACACTTTCATTGTTCCATAAAACACATCTTTGGAATTGAAATCTATATTAAAATCGCCGTCGTCAAGCCGATAACGAAAAATATGTATCATGGTAAGGGTTTGGGAAAATTCACCGACAACAATTACACCGACAGGACATTTCACCAACATGGATTTTTCACCGACTGGACATTTCACCGACATGGATTTTTCACCGACAGGTGAAATGTCCCGGACCGCATGGTAATTAGTATTTTACCCCTTGTGGCAACTTTTGATTTTAAAAATTGCACGTTTCCTTTCGTTATTATGGTTGCTGAAAAATTATACTGCTCAAAAATCGCCAAGGGTAGCTCATGCATTAAACAAAATACTTTTGAAATTTTATAATAGTAAATTTTTGCGTAGATTTCTAACTCATTTTTAAACTCAAGACGTCAAAATTGCGTCATTGTCAGTTGCGATATCTAACATGAACTAGTGAAAGAAGGGGAAAAAAGAACCTCATGTTATTTTACTTTCCTACAGCTTCTGATAATCCAGAAGTTTATTATTTCGCTCGTGGTGTAAATATTTGTCAAAACTTGGCAAACTAATTAGGATTTTTAATGCATTTTTAAACTCGTCACATCAAAATGACGTTGATTTCATTTATGATATATCGCTTTCTTTACTGCTGTGTCTATTTCAAAACATAGATGGTATATCACATGATTACTATTTTACACAGTATTAAAATTGTAATGCGATTTTAAACTCGTGACATCAAAATGACGTCATTTCATTTTTAATATGCTACTTTTTTTTTTACAGTCATGTCTATCGCCAGCATATAGATGGTACATCACATGATCACTGTTTTAGACAATCGGAAACTGGAAACGCTTTCTAAAGGTTAAAAATTATCAAAAAATCGAAAAAAATTGGGGAAAATTGAGTTTTAAGAATTTAAAAGTTGACTACGGCCTATTCTATGTCGTAGCAAAATTTCAAGCCGATTGGTCAAAAGGTGTGGAAGGAGTTCCCGGACAAACAAACTTTCACATTTATGTAATAGATTGAACTTGACATTCTTGCCAAAGTATTCAGAACAATTTCAACTATGATTGGAGTTGGTGTATTACTTATATCTTTTTAACATTTTGATCTATTTTATGATTAATTAATACGAATGGTTGCAAAACGAACATATAAGGCTGTCATGTTCCCCTTTGCAATTGCAAAGCTCTGTCTTGTCTTGCTTTGTATCCTTGCTTTATCCCTAATTATCGTGTACATTTTACAGTGCACAGGGGGCAAAGTACAATAAAAGGGTTCAAAAGCCACACGCCGAAAAATCGAAAATAACTTATGGATTAGGCTAGCTAATCTGTAATTTAATAAAATAAAATTTATTGATAAAACTTTTCCTATGCTTCCTGTGGCTGTCGCATCATGTAAAATATGTTTAAGCAAATTAAAAATAATAAAATCTACCTAAGATAAGGGGCATCAGAGACTGGCAAGTTCCGACATTTTGTCTATAGAACATTTAATAGCAAGGCACCTAGATTATAATTATATTATCAATACTTTGTGTTACGCAAAGCTTGAAGAGTTCAAATGTGAGCAAATATAAATATTTAACCAAGATATATGATATATTAAGCAGTATTTTTCGTATAAATAGCGTGTTTAACGTGAAATAAAATAATTGTTTAAAACATTTTCTGCGTGTATGAGAGGGATAGTATGGAGGGGAGGTGTGAAATGGTCAAACTCGGAATGGGCACTCCATGGACTAGTTTTGGCTCTGCCAAAATGATGTATGTGTTTAATCCATGTCTCACGCCTAGTTAGGCTCTCCAAATTATTTGTTTTAAATATAAATTACTTTCACAAATGACAATTGTCTTCATCCTCTAAAAGGTTTCTCAAACACAAAAGAAATTCCCTAATGCTAATACACTTCCATTGATCTGACTTAGGAGTGCAAACTGTAATAGATAGACTTTTTAATCGGGCAGTTTTATCACTGCATACTCGGCAATGCGAAAAATGCGCTATGATCGAGTTTTCACATTTGTAATCCAGGAACACCTGACTTTTCTCACTGCCTCAAGGTGCTCACATGAATGGCCTTTGATGTCCTCTGAACATTCCTCATCCAGATCTATTACGGTCTGATACGTTTATCCGGATTCAGTCCATTCCAGAATTTGCAAAGTAGATCTGTACCAAAAGCCACAGACCCTTTAGGTGTAACCTTTTGTGTTGTGAGATCATGCGACAGTAACGGATGCTTTGCCATTTCTCTTAATATGTCGTTCCGAAAGCAGAAGCTTATGGCAATGACCTTGCAGGTTCTTTTCATTCGAAATACTTGTAAAAGACCTGAAGGTGATCTAATAGCAGGACATACATACACAGATTGGAGGCAGAGATAAATTGGCTGGATTTATTTATTTTGCTCTTTTACAATAAGTTCGGACTTTACGACAGGAATATTAAAAAAGATTAGACGTGAGCATAGCGCTAAGAAAACTGGAATAGAGTTTATCGCTATCGCACCTTGTATCTTGCTACCTTTAGGTGGCCTATCATTTGTATTTTGTGACAGTGTATCGAGTTGAAATAATTTTCCTGATCATGTCACCATCTTTTCCCCTTTTTAAGTTAATTCTTTTTTTAATGTAAATAAAATTTTCTCACTTGTCTGTATGATATTTCTAGTAATTAATAGTACTGCTATGTGCTGAAAATTATTATTGAAGACGTTGTTATAAGAAAATGATTTTAGTTGTTATAAGAAAATGATACGCAAGCCTCCAGTAGTTAATCCAGCTTTTTGTTCCAAGTTTGAACAAATGAACGTAAAAATAAAACAAGAAAAGCATAAAATTTGAAAAATTGTACACTGATAATTATTTCATCACTAAGAATGGTGTATAAATTAATGTGCTTTTTTTAAGTATGGGAGCATGGATCTGCTTCCAGTTTTAATACATCGCTTATGTGTCCAGTTTCGATTCTGTAAATTAAATGTCAAAAATGTAATTGGGAAGTAAACTGATCAACTCTTATCAGGGGCGTCCAGACACGGTAAGCAAGGTAAGCATCGCATTGGGACGACATTTCGAACTCAAAAACTAGAAAAACCTTATATGGAGAATAAAAGGAGAGCCTTTTTTTGCGTCAGTGGGCATCACGTACCCTAGGGCAGCCCCTGACTCTTATTTAAACTTAATTGAAGATGTCTGAGTAAACAAAGAATCCTGTATGCCAGTGTCATACCAAAAATTCTCTATTAGACTGAGGTCCAAGACGAGCTAATCTTTCAATTTAAGCTATATTGTGCTGTAAACTCTCGATTATAGACAAGTTGAATAATCATTTTGCAAATTATTTGCGATTCATTCATCGACATTAAGAATCTGAACAAATGCATCACAAGATGAGCTTAAAAAACTTCAGCCGCTCCAATAAAAATGAATAAAATGGTTTTTTCCCCCTTTTTTGCGGGAAGAAAAGAAACAATTGACCAGTTTTTGTGATAAAGTGAAATTGTTGCAGATAAGTGTTTATTAAGTCACAACCGTTTGTATATCCTTATAATATAATTGCATACATAGTGTGGCAGTAACCAGCATGGTATTGCCACACTAACTTCTGAAATAACTTCTTCACACTAATTTCTTAAATAACTTATTCACACTAACTTCTGGAATAAATTTACTACATTTATTTACTAAGGCTGTAACTTCAAAGGCTTAAAGTTTTAAATAAAATTGTTAGCCTTAAATTTTATTCTGACAAATATAATTATTAGGATGCTGTCGTGTGACCAAGTTATTTTAAAACATGTAAAAATAAATAAATAAAATATACCCTAGAAAGTTTTTGCTTATCTTACTATAAAAGTTTTTAATATAATTTATTTCTCTACTGGACCCAAATTGACTGCAATTTCCTATTTATTAAAAGAACTGAAATTGCTCTTGCGATAAACTAACTATTGATGCTTATTTTTTAAATTTTATCTATTAATAATTACTTGCATAGCAAATACGAATATAACTTATTTAAAAACCTTTATTTGTAAAATTTCTGCATTCGAGGTTTTTGAATGCCGTATTTCATATATACCATTATGTTTTCCAGATAATCTCGGAATTTATCATACATTGCTTATTTTCACATTTCTTACTGTATCATAGCTTATTATTTTAATTACAAGAAATATTATTTATATTAATTACCAGAAATAATATTTATTTTAAGTACTTGAAAAGGAAATGCTAGTATTTTGTTAGGTATCCTATATATCCAATTTCCGTTTTTGCTTACGAGTGTCTCTGGATGCGATGCCAAATGCGTTGCTCATTAATTGAATTTTTACCAGATTTTTATGTAAACTTGCTTTTAGTACAATAATTACTGGTTTTCCGCACATTAAAGAACAAAGGCGACTATGGCCTAGCACTTGTACACAAAATTTTTCAATAATCAAATTAGAGCAGATGGCAAACTCCAGAAACCTTTTATTTAAATAATAACATAGAAAACACTTATAATTAAGTTGTATATCCCGAGTATGGGCAGGAAAACTCCTAATATTTTCAAAATTAATTAGGGGCAAGAGCAATGAAAAGAATTCCAATATCTTTAAGCGAGGAATTGTAAAGGGCGACTGTGTGTAGCCCAAAATGTAAATGAATGTGTTCCTCTGGTAGTTTATAGAATATCATTATCCATCTAGCCGAGCTCTAAAAGTGCAATTTTGATTAAGTTCTAGACGCAAAGTAAATTTTATTGTAGAATACTACCAAATGATTTCTGTCTGCTCATCATGAGGGGGAATAATTTATTCCGCGGAATAATCCGCTGCCGAAATTGCTTAATTGCGTGGCCTGGGAAGCGTCCGAATATTTTCAAAATTAGAATCTATTCGTGTTTAATTGAACGACAGTTGTTACAATGAGCTCTCTGTTTTGATTGCTGCAAATGAGTTCTGCCTTCTTCAGAAGGCTTCTTCTCTCGTACACGCAATGTGGCAGAAGTTTCTGAGGTCAGCCTACTGGAAGTGCGTTTGCTCGCTCATAGATGTGAAAGCTGAAATAGATGACAGAGATTCAAAATTATATATGTGAATATGTGAAGCATGGTGCATTTGATCTCTCGAGTTTGAGCTACAATATAGCATTGATAATGCGAGTGTTTCATGGTGGGCGGGTACTCGAATGGCAGAATATTCTAATGATTAAAAGGGAAATTTCAGTTTACATTTAAGTGAATAAATATTTTAAACTTCAATTTAAGTATATACGTACGGGTTCGAAGGACACATAAGTGTTCAATCAATAACCACATTAAACTACATAGAAGTACGCAATTTTATATAGATTTTACTCCGAAGAAAAGGAAAATTTTAGCATTCTGTAAAATTGCAGATAATAAATTATCTATACTCTAAAGCATAGGTTCCCAATCTTTTTTGAACTGGTGCCCCCTTTTCTAGTGAATATTTCAATACCGCCCCCCCCACTACAGAGAAACAAGAGCGTACATAATGAATGCATGGTGAAAACAAGAATCAAATTAAAAAAATTATTAATACATAGGATATTGTTGGAATTGAAACGCTACTGAATTTCTTCTTCATTTAAAAAAGAGGAATAAAAGTTTTAGCTTAACTGTTATAAGGACAGGCAGAGGTTTTGATGATACGAAGTAATAGATAATAAACTATTGCTTTCTAAATAAATAAATTGACAGTTTCAGAGAACAATCAAAACGCATACTTAATTATATTAAAAAGTATTTTTATTAAAGTTTATTTTTATTAAAATATTATCAGCGTAATTTTTAAGTCTAATTTTTAATCTCCAGACTATATTTGGTTAATCTTCCCACGCCCCTCCGCGCCATATCAACGCCTCCTAATTTTCTCAAGGTCTTTTGCCGCCCCCCTGAAAGCCTCAAACGCCCACAAGGGGGCGTTATCGCCCACGTTGGGAACCTATGCTCTAAAGGATATAAGTACAAACACAAACGCTTCAATTTATCATTATTTTCATGACTGAATTTGGAATTTTAGTTGAAAAAAGTTTTCGAGAACTACTATTTACACTTTCAGCTATCGGAAACATCACCAAAACCTTATTTTGAAAGAAGTGGCTGGTTGTGTGACAAGTAATAACGTTTGCATAACGCAGTTCAGAATACAACAAGTAGTATCGGACTGAAACTGAAGTGATTTTGGAGACTGCAGTAATGCACCGCTGCAAGTAAAATTCGTAATCATCGCGCCTAAAAATTGTAAGAGTTAAAAAAAGAATTATGGCTCTATTCTTATCTACTTTTGGTTATTGCTCGCGAATGGGACATGCATATATTTTCGTTTATAGATCAAATTACATTATCTAACAATGAATTACTAGGTCATTCTTACGAATATTTAAATAATTAAAAATTAGTAAGTTCCAGAATTAAAATCATAATTTCTGTGTGTAATTAAGAATAACTAAAAATCTACATATTTGAACCAAATAATTTAAATGGTTAAATTACTTAGCTATATGTATTGATATTAAATGTGTTAAAAATTCCAGTCAAAACATTGCATTGTTGTAGTTCTAGTTTAAAAATTCAAATACATGTAAACGAAAACAATTTTAACGACGGTATTCCAAACTAATAAAAATAGTTCACTAGCGAATATAACTGAATGTTTTAGAAAACTTGATTAATAAATTTATTTCTTTTAAAGCATGAACAATGATTGAAATCAGGAAAATATATGGTATAGGCCGCACAAGTTTTGAGACGGGATGTTCTTCTGCCCTACACTTTTATGTAAACAAAATTTCTTAAAGATGTAAGTTAGTAATTTGTAGGTTTAGTCCTTTGCGTAAGGAATAATATGCGAGAAAATACTTAATTTAAAATAATACCAAGCGTGAATTCGAAAAGTTGGAAGCGAAAGTTTTGACACGATTCAGTTTTCTAAATTTTTATTGAAATTATTGTCTTAATGCAACGAAATGCAGAAATATTCTGTACCTAATTGCATATTCTTTTGCTTCATGGACTGCGGCGCATCGTCTGTGACTGGAATTAACTAACAAGGATTTCTAAGGTGAACCTAGGAAGTTTTGCACAATCTGATTAAAGAAGATCTGCCTTTGATGAATGTTTCCGTGTTGCGACATTCTTCCAGTGAGTTACCAAAGGTGTTCAATAAGAATGAGGTTAGGTGCCTGACATGGCCAGTCTAAACTTTAACTTTCTTAGCCGTAAATTTTTTTTCACCATTTAGGTGATGTGCTTCGAATCATCATCTAGCTGAAAACTCCATTCACACGG
The DNA here is from genome assembly GCA_038373885.1 of Cheiracanthium punctorium. Lineage (NCBI taxonomy): Eukaryota > Metazoa > Arthropoda > Arachnida > Araneae > Cheiracanthiidae > Cheiracanthium > Cheiracanthium punctorium. The sequence continues at coordinate 757,174 of JAWZYV010012919.1, forward strand.
CATCTATTTACAAGCATGAGGTAGCACGTGATCTTCTAAATATTTTTTCAAACATTCTGATACATAATCCCATCGATGAATACGAGGAGGACGGAGCCATCACAATGTTAAGCTCTCCAGACCATTACTGATCCATTTCTGTGCTTTACTATTGGACTTTAGTACCGAGGATCCATTCTGATGCCTTTTGGACGACAAATATGGCATAGGCTATCTCTTCCAAACAAATTGAATTTCTATTCATAGCTTCAATTTTCTTATTACGATCTTTGGTTGTTCATGTTTCGTGTTTCTTTATAAATTTAAATCGGATGATCCTATTTTTTTTGACCAGATGAGAGATTTTGTAACAGGGATTCGTGCACATAATTCAGAAGCATACAAGCCGCCTTATACTCGCAAAAAAAATGCCTAGTGGATAGATGCTTCAGCAGAATAATGATTCAAAGCACAAAAAAGTGAAAAATTAATTAATATCTAAGAGTTAAAGTTTTGGACTGACCATATCAGTCACCAAACCTCAAATTTATTGAACTCTTTGGGAACACATAGGAAGAAAAGCCGTAACACGGAAATATTCTTCAAAGGCGGAATCTCTTCAAGATCTTTAACCAGAATGAGGAAAACTTCCTAGGTCCACCTTAGAAATTCTTGCTAATTTTATGAGCAGACAATGTGCCGCAGACCTCGAAATAAAAGAGCATGCAACTGTATATTAAATATTTCTGTATTCCGTTCCATTAAGACAATTAATTTCAATAAACATTTAGAAAAACTTAATCGTCTCAAAACTTCTGCTTCTATTTTTTTCAAATTCACACTTGGTATTATTTTTTTAAACTAAGAATTTTCACACACATTATTAGTCATGCACCAGATAGGAGGACTAATGCTACAAATTACTAATTTACATAAATAAGAAAGTTTGCTTACAGGAAAAGGACAGAAAATCATGTCTCAAAATTTCTGCAACCCACTGTATTTCAAGAATAGTGTAAAAAATAAAGGAATAGTCTCCAAAGATCAAAACAGAAAGTAATTTCTGGCAAGTTTTCTAGTTTCGTTCTTTCCGATTCTAAGTATATTTTGAATTGTATGTGTCAGTTACGCGGTTTTCACAAAACAGGGAAATATTTTCCTTCTAAATTTACATTACACTAATGACTTCTCCATTTCAAGCTTTTCAGAATCATCTAAAGACACATTGGTAATGATTAACTTTCAGTTCAATTTTCCCTAAAGTTCTCCACAATCAAAAGTGAAAGATTTATCGTCGAAGTACAAACGACATGCATACCATTTAAATTTATCTAAAAGCAGCTCAGTCCCCACCCCACCCCCAACTTCTCTATCCCTCGAACACCCCCTTCCACCACGCTGCCAGCAGCGAGATTCAAAAGTGCTTCGCTCGAGTATTCAAAACTGAATAAGCATCTTTGACGCCGCACCATCTCGACAAATGTTAAAAGGAATCTCGAAACAATCTAAGAACAACACAGGGTGGCTGGCGCACAAGCAAGGGGGATGCGGTATATGTTCGGAAATGTTCCATGCGGAATCGTAGCAGATTACTGATGACTTAGGTCGTGTTTGAGGAAAAGGGTTTTCATCCATCTATCCTCAAGCCTCGTTAAAAGCATTGGATTCCTCACAGATGAAGCTGTTCGCTCCTGACCAAAAATCAGCGGGCGCTTCCATCCCCCCCCCCCTCGAAAGTTATTGATGTAGCTGCGCTACGTGATTAATAATGGCCCCAGGGCGCTATGACGTATTCCGCCCAATACGTTGGCTTCGTAAAAGCCATTGTCTCGTTTTCACAATCACTTAAGAGCCGTTCACTGAGCCTTTTTCTTTCGCGAGGAGATGGGGCTCCCCGGAATCATAAGAAATGTGCCTATATGCGACTGTCAAGTGCTATTTGTGGTCGGAGAATGCGGTAATTGAAGTCCGTTTTGTAGAAATGAATGGGCTTTTGGTAACGGGTGATGTATTTTTATATTCGTCGCCTGTATCGCAGAAACAAATACGAGTTGGCACCGTTTTAAGCTAACAGCTTTTTGTAATCGATTCCTTCGCAGTGTGATTTTTTTTTTCCCACTTTAAATAAAAAAAGTATTTTTTAAGAGTAAGAATGTCAAATTGTTTGTGTTTGTTCCTCGGATATAATTAGTAACAATACAGAGTTCAATAATATTCAATTACCTTTAAGTTATAAATTGTTTAAATGGATAGTTAGACTGCGACCGGTCGCACGTTCCGGCCGAAAATTATATTTCTAATTAACAGTCGAATATCATATTTCTAGGTCTGCCTTCTTAAAAGTTGCCTAAAATGCTCAATAAAGGAAAGTTTAAATAAATTTCATTTATTTAAAGAGAAACGATGGTGAACACACTGTCGTCAACTCGATGAGACTGCATTTTGGAATTTTAAGCCCAGAGAAGATGCTTTTTGCCAACTTGACGTGTTCCTCTGTGCTACTCGCTAGGTTTTGCTCCCGGCACAAGTTCCCTTCATTGCACAGAGCATACTTCAGTTCCTAGAGACTACAAAAACGTCGCAAACTACAAAACTCGATCCTCTTCGCAAAACGCAGAAGTTTACAATATGTGACACGTAAAGACCACGTCAAGCCACGCGCGAAACTGTCTCCTGAGAGTTTTTAAAGCTCTTTGCGTCTTCGTTTCACAAAACTTACGAGAAATCGTAGAAAGTGTATTGTTTTAAAAGGAATAATTCGATGAAATAAGCATAAAAGCATTTTCATCCGGCGTAACGTGAAATGAACGAATTCAAGGAACATGACATTTTAATAGAAATTCAAAAGAAACAAAGAGGTTTCGTTCATGTGGTCCATGGTGGAATAGATATGAAGAATAGAAATATAAAATTACGGTGCTACCATGCATTGCTGATGCTCTGAACCGTTTCCTTTTGCAACTGAATGTGAGTAAAGATCGATTTCCGGGTTTGAACTCCAGATTGAAGACAAGCGCACTACCCACTATACAGATACACGCTAAAAAGTGTTTTGTTGAATTTAATAAAATTTGTTTGATTAAACAGTTTAGTAGTTTTGTTTTGCGTTTGACAAAAGCTTGTTTGACTCAACCAAATCGGTTTAACAAAATTCTTTTTTGAATTAACAAAAACGTTTGGTTAAAATTAGGACCCATCCAAACCTTTCAAGAATCAATTTACGTCTGCGTCAATGGGCAACGCGAGGCAGACGAAAAATAAGACTTTCCAAGAATAGTTAACAACGTCCATTTTATCAATACGTTGAACTATGTGTTACATCAAATTGCCTTCATCCTAAACACGCTTTTAAGCCCTGGCCCCCGTATTCGCTTTTAAGCCCTGGCGTCTTTTCCCAGGGATCGTTCCGACCCCGTTTGTATTCTGTGCGCTCAATACTCTTGACTGATGTACAGATTTAATTCCATGGCAATGTTTTTGCAATTCAAGCTGGCTAATTCTACCATACCAAGGACATTAAGGACTAGAAAGCCGTTTAATTGAATTAATCTAGAAACCCAGAACAACTACAACAAATACAAGGTAAACTAATCGATTGGGGGTTTACTGAGTTAGTTGGAAATTTCTGAAGTATGTCTAATTATTTCACTAACATTAACATATTTGCTTTAATTTTTTAATCTCTGTCTACATAGTTTAAAACACCTCAATGTCAGATTTGTTATGCAAAGTAAAACGTCAGAATCGCATCCGTCTCCGTGATAAAATAAAATAATCATACATTCAAAAATGATTACTCAGATAACGAAATGCTTATTTGATTCAATAATAGACGATTGGAATGTTTGCATTAATTACTATATATCTCGCTCGTTTTGGGCTTGCTCCGAGCGACCTGTTTTATTTTTTATTTCGATTTTAGATCAAGGTTCTTTATATGCGTCTCCCAAAAAATGGACTTGCTGCTTAATCGGCGTTAGGGATGGACGCGAGACCATGTACTGTCTCGCACTTTCAGATCGAAGTATCGTCTCGCACCTGGAGGTATTGTCTCGCGGTCTCGTCTCGCATCCGTGGGTATCGTCTCGTCGTCTCGTCTCGCAGCCGTAGGTATCGTCTCGCGGTCTCGCAGCTTGTCTGACGCTCGAAATGTCTTTATTTTTACTTTCTTATATGAAGTAAATAATGTACTGTCGTCTCACGTTTATCGCAGTTTCACATATTGTCTTCATATCAATGGCGGATCTAGATTTTCTTTTAGGGGTGGGGGGCGCTGAAAACTTGAATACCATCAGAATTGCATGAAACATGCCATTGAAAGGTACGAAAGCCATTTTATCTAGTGAAAATATCTCTCTTTTGGAGGGGACGCACGACCCCTGCGCCCTCCGCTTGGATGAGCCCTTGCTTCATATTGACTTCCGGGAACAAAGTATCAAAATGTAGATGCATGCAATGGAATCTCCTTGCAAATTTTGGTTGCGAGACGTACTTCAGAACAGGGCCGGACTGGGGCATCGGATGGTCGAGTGAACGAACAATGGGCCGGTGGTTCGGTAGGCCGCAAGGTCTATCGTCGGGAAGCTCTAGATTCGAACCAAGGACAGCTTCCGGAAGCTCTAGATTCGACAGCGACCAGCAAGTTCGCAACTCAAAATATGCAAGGAGACATATCTTTGAACAATGTTTCCCATATCTAGACGACCTTTATTCTAATATATAAATAGTTATAAGTTGTATGTAATTATTCTAATATAAATTGCAATACATTAAGTTTATTTGCTTTTCCGGTGTACAATTCAAGACCGTTAGAAGGATCGGCATGAAAGTTTGCACAGGTATATAAAATAAATGATACAGAGAAGCTCTGCCCTAGGCTACTTCAAAATTCTGTAAATGCACCCATTCCCCAATTTTCTGTAATTTTCCGTTTTGGAAAGTTTCCTACTAAATTAATGAGAAGTGATGTATTGAAAATTTCATTATTTAGTTCGGTTCTCGTCATACACGAAGGGAGATGGGATTCGGTCTGATCGAATTCGCCAGGGCTGTTTCAGCGGTCCAGTTCGGCCCTGCTTCAGAACCAACTTTTACGTCTGCATGTTAAAATTATAAGTGTTTTTTGTAATGTTATTCTAAAAAGGACCCAGAAAATTCAGCATAGGACACCAATATTGTTAAACACAGGTCTTTGAATGCTCCGGCTGCAGGGGTAACTTCCTTAATCAACGTATTTTATCTACACTCGACACAATCCCCTTAAGAAAAAGTTTCAATAATTCACTTAAAAACTTTGAAGAAAAATTAGAGACTAATTTGCAAAATACATTTCTAATATAAGGATAATAATAAAAAATGCCCATTTGAAAGTTAATTCTAAAATTACCATTTCCTTCCGACTTGTAAGCAATGTCTTATATACCCTATAATCATATCTGCCTATTATAGCGCGAGACCGCGAGACTACCGCGAGAGCTGACCCAAGTTATCGTCTCGCAGTCTCGTCTCAATTGCATGGCAACTGATTTTATAAGAAGCAGTCAAGTTGAAACGTGATTTACTGTATAACCAGCATGGAGCGCAAGTTCGTAATGCAGGCAGGGGTTTGTATAGACGTGCTCTCTATTGGGAAGCAGGAATTAAAAGTGCCACTGTGCCATTTGTCTGTCAGACGTGCTCGAACTGAGGACTACGAGTCATGTGTGCATCTGATATGGAGGAAGGGAAGGAGGAACGGCCAGGTTTAGTGAGATTTTTTTTACTACAGGAGTCATCAAGCCCGAATTATGCACGAGTGTCTGCTGTATATAGTGAACACTTCGTATCAAGTACGCATGTGTTTGAGTGGTCAGTATTATTCTATTGCAAGGACCTCCCCCCCCGCGCCTTTTTAATTCCAAGTTTGATTTCAACTACGCTGCAGAAATTTCGCTGGCAAGCCCTTACACATCCTTCATAGAGTCCAGATCTCTTTCCAAGCGACTTTAATATTTTTGGAGCCCTGAAGAGAGGCATTTACTCTGTTGAAGAAGAAGAGGTGCACGTCTGGGTATACTTATGGTTCCGTAGGCATCCGAAAACATTTTTCCATGGAGGCATTGACCTTGTTTCACAGTGAGGTAAATGCAATGACAGTTACAGCTATTACTTTTGGAATGATTAATGGTTTATTTACCTTTTTTTACATTACTCTTTCATGTGTGACTGCCCTTATAGTCCTCCATTTTATGTAAAATTTAAATGAAAATTAAACTAAATAAAAAATAACACAAAATGAATCGATATATTTATTTTTAACAATTATTTATGTTAATTTTTTCCTGTGTAACATATTTTTTAAAAAATAATATTTTCTAAGAATAATTTTTGGAAGTTTCGTAATAGATACAGGTTTCCATTACAAAATTAATTCATTTTAATTTATGACTGAACTTTTTTTTTATTATCAATGCATGCTGTAAAACGTTCGCTGGTAAAGCGAACGCTTTGGACGCAGCTCATCATATAGATACGCAAAAATGAAATCATTCCATAAAAAATCTCCTGCGTTTCATTTAAAGTTCCTTCTTTCCTAACTCAAATATTCAGACACTGCGTCGACTTATTTCTCAACAGCTAGCTACAGTTAAGAGACGAAAATAAGACTTTTATCCTTTCTTTAAAAATATAGGATGGCAGTTCAATAAATATCTTGCATTCTTTTCAATTTTCTTGCGCAGTATATGTGCTTTTTTTAGGCATTGTTTTATGGAAATGTCAATTTCAGTTGATTCTCGAAGACGTATTTTGCATTTGTCTCTTGTTTATCATTTATATTTCTGTCTTTGGGATCGTGTCACATTGAGAAAGTTTACACAAGATTCAGATGTAAGTAGTTATCTGTGGCCTTTCTTTGTGGTAATTCAAAATTTTTGAATAAAACATTGTGAGAGCTTTCATACATTTTCCCTGACCTGTTCGTCAAAAAACATATGTAGTTTCATATTCTGGAAAGGCTAGAAAGTCCTGATGCTCACTTTGAACTTTAAAGTTTAATTTTTACAAAAGATATAGCGGGCATTGTAATGAATTTCAGAATATTCAGTGCGATAGCTTTTGTGTATGTAATTCCAATAGTAATACTTTTTTTATTATAGATAAAGTACGTAATTTTTAAAATCAAAACCCATTTTATTAAACACTTGCGGCACATTATGAGAAAAACGGTTTTACAAATATTTGCATAAGCACTTTAAATCCAGAAGAGTAAGTTCTTTTTCTTTGGGGGGGGGGGAACAGGCCCGGACTGGGAGGGTAGGGGTCCGCCCGTCTCAAGAGAAGGGGCGGTGGGTTATTGTGTAACCGATAAATAATAGGATGTGTTAACTTTCGGGGTAGGGGCGGAGGTATGGTGTTATTATTAACTAATTATGATTGATAATTAATGCATTAATAAAATATTGATCTATTAATTAATATGCGTAATTCATATAAATTAATCCTTTGTTCATTCGGGAATTCTCTCAAAAAATTTTGAGAACTACTTTAAAAATGAAGTGTTTCGAAGCCTTCTGGGGCGCAATTGCAGCTGCAAAAAATTTTTTATGTGTGAAACATCATTCAAGTTCTATCAGTACAGCACTTTTTTTAATTTTCTTTCTTTCAAAGGAAATAAAAAAAAAACCAAAGTCCCGAAGTGTTGGTCATTTTTTTCTGTTTGGGGGCCCGCTCTCAGCAGGGAGGGCCCACCCGTCTGCAGACAGTCGGACACCCTGGCCAGTCCGGGCCTGGGGGGGGGGGATTACCGATTAAAGACATCTACGTTCATAAAAACGTGGTTTATTGTTTTGTTTTATTTTATTCTACTTTTTTTCATTTGTTTACCAGATTTGATCTCTAAAATCGAGTGAACACGAATTCTTGAAAGAGTTTGTCATTCAAACATGCCAAACTTAAAATGGTGAATTTTTCCTCAAAAGAATAACCAAACTTAAAGAGTAATTTTGTTCTTAGTAATTATACTAGAAAATGAAGATCAATGAAATCTATAGATAAAACTATAAAATACTCTGTAAGACAGTTTAAATTACTCTTGATAAAGCTGAAAAATTATTTCAGCTCCGCAGGAATGGATGCGAGACGAGACGAGACAGAAATTTAAAACTTTTTCGGGACGAGACTCTTTTCTTGAAATGAAAATGATTGAATATTAGTATAAGAAAAGAAGCAAGTGCAGTTTCGTTTATTAAGTAAAAATACTAGTTAGCGTTCGTATTTCTCAACATTATAAAGTTGGTGCAGTCAAGTAATATATGTTATTAACTCGCTATAATACTTTTTTAAGGTAGTTATTGCGAAGAACTGTTAACCCTTTAACGCGCAGTGTTCCCTCTCCGGGAACACCAAACTCTGACGTTTGACTGTTGCCAGTCGCGAAGAATAGATTTGATTTCTATGAAAATAGTTGCGGGTGACATAGCTCCGCGAGAATCCTTTACTTTTTAGCACGTCATTTCCCGTAAAAAATTGTCGCGATTATTTTTAATAGCACTGACATCTGCTGAAAAATGGAAGAATGCGATAACAGCTGGACAGATTGCCCAATGCTGTAAAAAGGGCAGCCGCTGCCATCGCTCGACTTAACTACGAGCAAGATGGCGGACGATCGAAACGTTCATCGCGTGTCACAGATCTAGAGACCCTTTTTTGACGCAGCTGGTTGTGTCACACAGCCAGCTGTCGTCAAAAAAGGGTCTCTAAATCTGTGGTACGCGATGACTGTTTCGATCTTCCGCCATCTTGCATGTAGTTAAGTCGAGCGATGGCAACGGCTGCCCTTTTTTCAGCATTGGGAAAGGGTTGCACCTCAAAGGGTTAAAAAAATATAGTTGGAGTGAAAAAAGGGTAGCCGTTGCCATCGCTCGACTTAACTACCAGCAAGATGGCGGACGATCGAAACGTTCATCGCGTGCCACAGATCTAGAGACCCTTTATTGACGACAGCTGGCTATGCGGCACAGCAACGGCTGTCCTTTTTTCAGCATTGGGAAATGTTGTGCCTCAAAGGATGAAATGCTACCGTATATTTTAGAGAAATAATAAAAGTTTATCGTTTAAATTTACTTTGCCTGTTAAGTCTACAAAAATTTTTTGCTAAAGGTTTAGTTTTTATTCTATTTTTGCTCTCTATTCAAAAGTCTTCATACACATTTCGAAGCATATTATTTCATTTTAAAAAGTCATATTAAGACCACAGCATGTATTTTTATACGAACTGTAGTTTTTAATGAATTCTGAGGAAAAAGTTGATCTAAAAATTGCAAGATTCGTATGAATGTTAAAAAGAGATAGAGAGCCAACGGGATTTTTTTAATGCCTGGCACAACTGATGTTAGGTGCAATGATTAACTTCTTTTATGAGTCTGATGGTGATAATTTCTCAGCATATAAAACGGAAAAACTGCAAACATAATTTAAAAAGTACTAAACTGTTTAACAGATCTCATCAAATTGTCCACCAATTACCTATACTTTCGGTCCAAGCATGGTGTAATAAAATAAATTATATATAGCTTGATTCACGAATACTACTCTTTGACTTTCATTTGCGTGCTTGTTATTTATTTATTTTCTTTTAATTCGAATACTTCATACTTTTACATTTTTGAAAACGATAAAACTAGCATTTTCAAAAACGAGTGCCCAAAAAAAAGAAGGCTAAAAATCGCCAACTCTGCCGGCCCTTCCCGCTTACCCACGCGACCGTGGCGTGTAAGCGCGCTTACCACCGCTGACGTTATGTGGAAGAATTCATGAATCACAATAAAGCTCTTCTATCCCCCTCCCCCCCCTCACACACACACATACTTCCGGAGTCACGGAAACTTGTGTCTGTACACAAGCGATGCCGAAAATCAATGGTGCGGTTGGTTTTAAGAGATAGAATGCTTAATATTTAAAACAATGGACAGTGCCCAGAGAGAGGGAGAATGAGCCTCTGTGTGTCTGTGTGTGCGTTAGAGAAACCGAAAGGAAGAGGCAGGGGGCTGGAGCTCCCTGAAAAATTCTCCAGACGTACTTGGGAGGTTTGCGTGCTCCAGGGATGGAGATTTTTCCTTATGTCCGCACGACATGGTCAGCACCCCCTCGCTTTAAGCAGTGTTTATCTTTTTATATAAATATATACATGCATACTGTGGCATAACAGGGGCAGAAGGGCATTTTCCATCGCCGCTCTGATTTGTATGAGATATTTTACGTCACTATCCCATCCCCTCCCCCCCTGTGATTTCCTGAACGGCGGTACCGCTGAACGTGGGAAAGTAAATAGGGATATAATGTAGCGTTTAAATCATTTTTCATATTTATGAGAAAGGTGGATTCGAGAGCTTGTGTAGGAAATAAACATTGAACGAATTTCTCCCCTTTTATTTATTGATCCAGTTATATATACATTTTTTTTTCGCCTAATATGTGTTCGCTTTCGTGCTGAAGATGATTATAAGGAGTGTATATATTTGCTGAATGAATGAATGAATAATACTTGTAAAGAATGAAATCAGAACAAATTACAAAATTGATTTTATTTCCAAATTTTTATAGACATTTTTTTTTTCTGTTCAATTTTCCTAGTTTTGTTCAACATATGAGCCTCCAATTTTTTTGCATGCTGCGTTAGCAATGTATGGATCTACAGTACAAATTGTTAAATCGAACTTGCTTTAGCTATCAAAATGACGTAGCCTCTTTATTACCAACATATAAAATTTATTTCAGGTAATCTGCGTTCTTTTTTCCTTCGGTGCAGAGCTTAAAGCGATTTTGAGAGAGACGGCATTATTAGTGCTTCAGTGATAGCGTACAAGTAGCGTACATAATAAATATTAGAAGTAAATAATCGGTATAAATAAATAAAGTATTTGCATGTATGCCTGTCTGTCTATCGATCATACAGTGGCGCGACGAGTGATTCCAGTCCTACCAAGTTTTGAATTGAAGTTCACTAGGGCAGGACCTAACATACCTCGAAGCGATTTTTTTCTAAATTCGAATTAGAAATGTTTTTATTTTATGCTTTATGTGTTTTTTGAAATTTTCCATCCCCTAATAACGGCGGTAATTACACTTGCTGTAATACGATATTGGTATTATCGTATAGAGGAGATTTTTTTTTTTTAAACTCTTTGTTCTGAATATGTAACATAATTTGCAGAGTTTAAAGAATTTTTAAGTATAAACGATTTTTCACGAATTTTAATGTAATGTTTACATTAAATTAGCAGTTACATTATACGTAAGTACGTCTAACAGTTGCTGCCTATTTGTGATAGCTCAAAAAGCATCGAATAAATTTTCATTTTAGATTTTTTTTCACCCATAGTTTATCCAGTAGCAGTTTCAACCGAATAAAATGGATTATAACTTTTGAAAAATGATCGCTGAATGGTTTTGCATTTAAAGGAAACTGTTTTCAAACGGGGGGCACCGAGTTTTCAAATCCTAAGTGAGATCTAAATTTAAAAAAAAAATTTTTTTTAGGTCCTTTGTTTTAAAATGCATGGGAAACGCAATGTTATTCCAATACATTTTTAAGCACAAACATTTTGAAAAAAAGTCCAAGATCACTTCGCATAGTTTTAGTTTAATGGGACTGGTATGCTTGCGTACTCCGTCGATGTGACGTCACACTAAGCGATATCACATTCCATCAAAACTTCCAAACCTGGACCAGCAACTTATTCTTTCGTAAAATTCTAAAGTTAACGTATCTTCTGTAGTCTATACAAGTCTAAAAATTTCTTAATGTAATTTGTTTCCGCTCTTCTTCTTCTTTTTTTTTTCATGCAGACGATATTTTGATTAAATATTAAGATTCAAATAAACCAATGGAAGAAATGCACGATCATTATTATCATCATAAGTGGCATTTATGCTCGTTGCTTGGATATTAGAGTTTAAATGCTTTAATGCTGAAAACGTTTATATTTTTAAATGTTACAAAATCTGTTTTAAAAGGCGTTGCATTAAAATTTTTTTGTTTTATGTGCAATAATGGCCAAATGCCGCTCTCTTAATCGACTATGGTGTGGCTCTTATACAAGCAAAATATGTGTATAAAATATGCTAAACGAGAAACTCTCATTTTCCAAAAGTAAGTAAAGTTTGTTCACATTCTTTCAATTCTTAGCAATCTAACTAAAAAACAAATTTTAAAAATTGTACTTATTCTATGAAACAAAATTGTAAATGAAATCTTTATAAATTGATTTGAGTTTGGACATTTTACGAATGCTGTCCATTAGTTGTCGGAAGTGTGCTTAATGAGTCCTTAGAGCAGTTCTCACTATCGCAATTAAATTCTGATCGGTTAAAAATAAACTAATATCAAGTGATTGTCTTTCATAAATTTAATAATAGAGTACAAGGTCTCACAACAATTCCAAGTACAGAAAATTAAAATGAATCAACTGCAGTCCTTCTGTAATTTTGAACCAATTTTTAAAACTTAGTAGAACACATTTTTTTTAAACCTGTTTCAATACTCAAATACTTTAAACAATAATGGATAGCAAAAAATAATTTAAGATTAATATTATTTTTGTCTACACTACATACTTTTTGTTCATGCTAATTTTTATAAAAATGTGTAAAATAAAAACATATTGAGTCCCTTCCCCATCAACAATCATGGTTTATCTTGCTTGAACAAAACATAATAAAAGTAAACGAAAGAAAATATAAAGTATACATTTTTTTGAATTAAACGTTATATCGATTTGAATCATTTCATTGGAAATCTTGTGCGTTTCATTTTGTAATCTGCTTAATAATTTATGAACACCCTGTATATTTATTTTTCCTTAGACTCAAATTACCCGTAAGCATATACAGGTGTCAGAAAAACACCGAGTTGGTCTTTTATTCCTAAAATGTTGATCATAGATTTGTACAATAACTTGAAACGTTACCTAAAAGAAGATACAGAATGTTATGGCATCAATTCAGATTTCCAAGATATTAAATTTAAATAAATGGGAAATTTAAATTTTTATATGGCCTCGTGTAAAAAAAAATAAGGAAAATATGCTTCATACGTTAACTAGGAGGCTTACGAAATTTGAGCATTTTATCCTAAAAGATATACGAGATATGAAAATAAATCTATGCTGACTCATACTACTTTTCAATGGCTCTAGCTTAGAAAAAGAATCACGTCACAAATCCTTACATTTCAAGAGTTGTACACAAAATACGGAAAAAACCAATTATTGCATAAATACATATGAATCTCGGTATTACTGATATTGTGCAGCCCCTTACAAATTAAGTTTAAATATATCTTTGAAACTTTTTATGCTGAAAGGATGAAATTTTATACATAACCTAATTAATGTATGCGGCACAATTCACTAACTGAGAATTCTCTCTCTCTCTCTCTTTCTTTTTCTTTTGAACGGGTGCCATACAAAAAATTTAAATTGTTATTTATTTATGTTTAATCTGAAAATTTTAATCGATATCATGAAATTTCGCACCTTTTTTTATGTAACATTATAATTTTATAATTTATTGTATATGTCCCATGATCAATATCAGCTGGCTGTGCCGGGCACAGCCAGCCTTGTTTCAGCATTGGGAAAGGGTTGCACCTCAAAGAGTTAAACAATTGTTAAAATAAAAATGTGGAATAAAGCTCCGGACCTAGACTTAAACGTGTAATGAGAAAGCTTAGTCATTTTCACTGGAACGTGATTTAGCTATTTGTTACTCATGAATGTGTATAACCACATGTGCCATTTCGAGCAATTCAAAAAACATGATTTATAAAGGAAGGGTATGAGTCAGTCCTGGTACAATGATTTCTGTGTGCCCATTAATTCCTGTTCGCTCGAATTTACCGGTCAACTTGGTCTAAATGATATTGGAATGAGTGCTTTGTATAGGGGCCCACTCATTCTCCAATCACGATACCGCGCTCTATTAGTTAAACATCAAAGAGGTTACCGCGCTCTTTGTCCGTTTCGGCTTATGAAATGCATCTATTTGTCTTCGAATGTTTTGCAGTAGCTTTTAGAAAACTTTTAAATAGAACTTTTTAGAATGTTATACCGGAAATAAGATGAGTATAGTAAATATCTCCACGTTTGCTCTCATTTTTAGTAAAATAGATTATTTTTTCATGAAAAAAATATAATTTAGTCGGAAGTTTGTGGTCACGTTTATATCTTTTCAATTGAAAACATTTATTTTCATTGTTTGAGACTGTGACGTCAAACAAAGGAAAAATTGGAGATTTGGTCTTTGCTGGCTTGTAATATTCCTCAGAATTACTATACACTTTGCACAATGTATTAACTTTATTATAATTTGGTCATCTTAAAAACCAACCTGCCTGCAAATATATAGTTATATTAAACTTGTGAAAATATCAACCCACCAAAATATGTTAAGGAAAAGCTAAAAATGGAAATATAATGTGGGAAACAAAATGCCAGAATATAATATATCTTTTATCAATGGGACATGTTATATACTTTTTTTTCGTAGACTACATTTTCATATTTTTTATTAGCAGTATTTGTGGATACGTTTCATCCGAGTGATGTTTAAACTATACAAATGAAAATATTCTATAGGAACTAGATGTCCTGTAAAATACAGAATTGACTACAATTTTATGTGTTTCAAAAAATGAAGGCTTTTACATCTTTAAAAGCAAAATAAACTGTTTATGTCTACACAATAAATAGAAAATATAGTGATGTAATCATTCTTTCGTTATTTCAATGAAAAATTATATTTGATCAAAAGAATGATTAGTTAATTTTGCATTGTGGCATTTGTTCTTATGCCATACTTACTATATTTCTGTTTCATCCCTTTGAAAAATTATAATTGTACTGAGGAAATATGCCAAGTTATCGATAATTAACAAATTCAACTTACCTATAGAATGAAGATAAACGTGTAATAGCAATTTAGTTTGCTTAGTAACATGCCTTCCTTTATTTACTTTAAAGTTATTCTTATATATACTCTGTCCCTCTCAAGCTGCATCACATATGTTATTTTATTTTCTTTATACAAAACGATTGTTAATTTATGCATACAGTAGACTTTCTAACGTAAACACCCCTCAATTATGGACTTATTACAGTGGTCTCGGCAAAACACCATAAACTTAACATAAGATGAACTTTCTGTACTCTAAACATCCTCTAGTCTGAAGGTCCCAGTATTATGGACTCTACTTTTGATCGCCATTCTGAGTTTTGTATAATTCTACAGGATAATTTTTTATAAAATTCGAAATCTACAGTCACAAAATTTTGAAAATGTAATGCGATAAACAACTGAAAAGAAGACATGAACTCTTACAGCAAAATTAATATTTTTACTTTTGTTAAATTAAAGACAAAACTATAATAAATGAAAGAAACACAGTGAGCTCTTATGCATAAAAATTTAGAATTTAGATTGTTGTAATTGTTATTGTTAGATATCTGAGAAATAGGAGTCCCCTTCAGCTAAAAGTGCACTACAAATGGTAAACAATGAAATATTTCGTCTGTAAAAATTATTGTTCTTAATAAAAGGCAATAATAATTATTACACCCGAATTGCTAATCAATGCCAGTAAAACTAATACCTTTATAACAGAATCTTTATTTTAACTAATCATTATCCATACCTATTTACTGGTTGATGTGACATGACAAGTATTCGGTTTCGTAATCATAAATTCATAAATGGCATAAATGCATTTTTTAGTCCATTCCTTTATTTCAACTGACCATGAATTAGTAAAAAAGTATGGATAAAAATTAACCAAAAAGGAGTCAACAAATAGCTATTAATTACATGAGTTGCTATATTTTCATTCAAATACATTTTAGTGTACAAGAAAAGGCACATTTAATCTCTATCAAATGACCCATCAGTTGAGAGAAATATTTATCCTTCCTTAGCGGCTAAGAGAATCAACTTTCCAGTAAAAAAATCTAAAACAATTTCCCCTTTCACTTAATGTGCTTACAGAGCACATGTATCGTGATTTTGTTTTTACATGCGTCCATCATTTTGCCCTGTAATATCAATAGAAGCTCCTGCTTTCACTCTTGCCCATACCAAAAAACGGAATCCAAAATAAATCTGAATAGTGCCCTTTCTTCCGATTGAATTAAATCTCCCACAATGGATATTAATGACAAATCTTTTGCTCAATTTGGTGGAAATCATTGATGCATTACATTGAATGTCGACACGATTAAATGCATTTGCCGCATCATTTTTTTCAATTTGAGCCACTAAAGTTGAACAACAGTACCGAAGAATTACACTTATTTCTTCCATTTCGTAGATATACGTCTTCTTGGATATTTGGGAAAATTTTATTCCGAACAGAATCTTCGGAAAGGGAATAGATATGTGAGGAATATCGTGCTTGTAAACGTGATTTTTGACAAATTAGTGAATCGTACAAAAAAAGTAACCACTCGTAACGATGTCGTTCTCTACGCATCAAAAGGTATTGGTCTATTATCCTACAGTATGGTCTGAAAGAGAACAAAAGAGCAGTTCGATCGCAAATGTCATTTTTGATTTTGATTTGCATACTAACAATAAAATAAATTTAATAAATATTAAAAAATAAAAGACGAAGCTGTATGTTCTTACCGCTGGAATAATATTGTATTGTTACAATAACTCTTGTTTTAGAGGGTCATTTACTTATTAAAACTACAATTTCAAATGTTGTTTTGAAAATAAATGGCTTTTAAGGAAAATAAAGTGGTAACCTTATTCTCTTATTTGATACCTTTCGAATACTGATTACTTCTCAATTCATTATGGGGAGGGGAATCCAAAATAAAAGTTATTATTAATTTTCAAGAGAAATCCATGAAGTAGAGTCAGTGAAGAATGAGTTATTTAAGGCTATTCTATAGTTTAAGTTATAGCTTGAAAAAAAAAAAAAACTTTTTATTTATTTACTTTTTTTTTCTTTGAAAACATTTTAACGTAATATACATGTAAAAGCTAAAAGGTTACGATAATACTTTTTTACGTGATTATTTTCTCTTCGTGAGTTATTAAATCATTATTAATTTTTTTTAAATTCATAGAAAAGAACTGTAGTAAAATTTAATTAGAAATTAATTATTAGGCCTTGGTACCTTGGGGCGTCTATGGAAGATATAGCCGTGGATAAACATATCTGCCGATAAACAAAAAGTGGTGAAATATTTTATGTTGAAGATTCGAAAAGTGGCTTAAAAAGAAGATTATCGAATGCCATACAGATGCCAGCGAACAAAAATGCTGAACAAAGAGTTGCACGAAGAGTCACTCACAATGAAATAAACATGTCTTGTTCATTGGAACTGAAGATAAACGAACACATATTAATTGTAGAATCTGAAAATCTACAATATAAAAAACATGATGGCAAAAGCTCCATAAGCGTTTCTGTATAAAATTCAAACCATCACTCAGGGTCTATTTAACAGCAAAATGCTGTGTGTACAAGAAGGATATTTAGTGCCCCTTACAAGGAAAATGGGTACAGAAAACACTCCATTTAGTGATATCTGTGCTCTGTAACTGAAACTTAACAGTTGAAGTTCGAATTTCAAAGCGATTGAAACCAAAATCTAAAAGTAATAAGCAGTAATAAATATTAAAAATTAAAGTATTTACTGCCGTTTCATTATTTTGATATTTTAAATTATTTTGTCTAATACCAATTCTTTTAACTGATATTTCTTACTTCAGTAAGAGTGCTGTACAGTACTGTACTTGTGTAAAAAGCAAACTCCTAACAAATTCTTTTATCCAGTTTATTGTTATGTCAGGTAGAAAATAATGAAATTATTTTTTAATTACAACAAAGGTTTTATTTGATTTAATATTCATGAACAATTTATTTCAATTACCTTATAAATAAAAACCTAGAGGTGTAAAATTCCTGGTGGCACTACTCCAAAACAAAATGATAACTGCCACCATTATTCCAAAACAATAAAACATTTGTGTCCAAAAACGTGATAGTAAAATCCACGCCATTGGTGTGATTGGCTTAAAAATTTTATAATTATAATTAAAAAATGATCTGCGCTGTATACTCTACTCCCAGTCGTTCCCTGATTTTTAAGCAACTTTTCTTAATTTTTGCCTCTTTCATGTATCCGATTGCGTAATGATAGTAGAAAAAAGTGAAATATCCTAAGTAATATCAACGCTATTTTGATGTCACAATTTAAAAATACGTTTGAAATTCAGTTAGATTAATCAGGATTTAAAGTGAAAATTAGTGTAGATATCGAGTAAAATAATTTCGTAATTTTTATGATTTCAAATACTTGAAACATCTCTTTAAGATTACAAAGGAGTAATTCCATGTAAAAGCAAGCATTGATGAAGACACCAAGTGTTTAGATATTGACGATTTTTTGTTTATATGTAGCCCTATCACATCAAATGGGAAATAACAATTTTAAGATTTTTTAAACAATTTATTTCCGAGCTATGAATTTTTGAAATTTGGAAAAAGTCGTAAATTTTGCATGGTATAGTAATCCTTATTAGGTTGTAACTCAATATCTCAAGACTTATTTCGCCTAAAGAGTTTAAATTTATGTCATTTTATTCGTGCTCTGAAGTCTTTCATAAAGTAACTATCGTATTCACATCAATTAATTATATTTTTGCCATGGATATTTTAAATAATAATAATAATAATAATAATTCAGAATTATATTTAAACATCGGGTTAGTGTTGTTTAACTCTTTTATCAATATGCATGCCAAATTTGAAGATGATGTTTCCATGGCATCATGGTGAAGAAATATATTACTTATATATGGAAATTTGTTTTCTGGGAGGTAGAGAGGGATTTTATTGATGGTGTAAAAATATAAGCTATTACAAATACTTTGTTACGTTTAAAATATTCAACTTCCTTGGTAGCCAATCTACATGCATATTGATATACGGGGTTGACGGGGATATACGCAAATTCTAGTATATTAGTAGATGAATTAAACATGCGAAAGTGACTGTGACTCACTATTACAACTGTTCAGTTCGGTCTTAGCGGATCACTTGGAGGCATTTTTTTACGGTACTTTCAAGTAGCATTTTATTTCTTGAAAAAAGTTATTAATGCATTCAAACAGTTAAATTGAATTTAAAATTACATATTTTTTTATTTTTTACCATATTATTTTTTTATATTTTTCATCATTTTAGCGCCTTTTTCAAAATCGCACACGTCTTAGGCAGGACCTTCCATTACTATTTAAGTGTAGAGTCACAGCACGCAAAATAATTAAAAAATCTGTTCCACAAAAGATATTTTCTTTATTATACTTCGTACCATATTACATACATAATGTTTCACCCAGCAAAATTAGCAATTTGTTTCGTTTTTTTTACACACAAATATGAATTCGTGATTAGCAAAAATGATAAAATATAGCCCATTATAATTTAAGTAGCATAATTCGCTTACTGTGGGCAGAGGCACAATCCACGAGAACAAACAAAAAAAAAATGCTTTATGGTTACTTCCAATAAAAAATTTACCATCTTGATAAAATTTAATAATATACAGTTTTTGTCAATATTTTTATACCATGTTACTTTAAATCTGTGTGAAAAAGAAAAGAAAACCTAGAAACATTGAATATTTAGTTGCTCCGTGCAAGCATTGCAACTCTGATAGGTTTTCGGAAAACCTTAACTGAATTTGTTTTATATATAGTATGTATTTATGGGTTTATATTACAAATTTTGAAAGAACAATTAGCTAATAACCAATTTAAATTAATTTTATTTATCATTAATTCTATTAATCATATTGTTTCATAATTTCTCTTTGAGTTTCAGGGGTGGCAACAGGTGGCACACTTTATTCGGATTTGAATAATCTTCATCGCGTATAAAATTCCACAGTTTATTGGAATCAATTTATCTCGGAATGGATATGATTTTACTAAGCGGTTTGTTCCGTATTTTGAAATTCAATAAAGAAAAAATAAATAAAAACTTCCATTTAAAGCTCAAAAATAACAAAAATCATCCTTGAACGGAAAGAATAACAAACCAATTAATTCCTCACAAATAGAGCTTCACTTTTCTGCATAGCAGCGTAATTGAATGATTTACAATAAGCATTAATATATCGCTATTATCAGCTCTAATTAAAAAGTATTCATGGAGGGTAATTTTTCAAAAACGTGCGTAATTTTTCGTAAGCCGCGTGTCCTTAGGCATGTTACCGAACACATGCTTACCGACGGATAACAAATGGAACACGAATTCCTTTCAATGATTTCGAATGTTATTCATTCGCGCGGCGCATATTAAGAACCCTATCAGGCACGAAAAATTGTGAACGGCTCTGTTAATAATTGAACGTTTTGCATTTTTCAAAGAGGGGGAGATGAATAGCGGGAAACCGTTATTTTTCAGATGCTAATTTAGTATAGAATTTCTTAAATGATAAATCAACGATAAATGAGTTTATTTTCTTGTGTGAGATTATTTTATTAGTTCATTTGTATTTGCATTTTCATTTACTTTATAGCTTCTATACTGATGCAGATATTGATTTATTATAAAAAGCTGTCTTTTCCCTACTATTAGGAGAAGTACAATTAGTTTTTAACGTACTAGTATGTCCACCAATTATATGATAACTCAAAAAGCTTCAATTTTAACGTAAATTAGACCGTACAGCAGTATGCGTAGAAGGTTTGATAGTTATATTATCTGAATTTAAAATATCAAGTGGGTTCTTTCAACGTAAAATGTACCTACATTTCATTTAGAACGACCCCTGGTGGCAATAAATCACGTACAGCGGTCAATCACCAAGCAATGTCCGCGTGGATAAGACTCTGAACATTGGTACAAGGTAACCACTTAAGTTCTTGCCTTTTTTGCTTTCCCTTGAATGTACTGAGAATAGGTATGCAAATTAGTGCATGACGTGGTTGAGAAACCGTTCGGTCGAGAGTACAAATATCAGTCGTTTTAAAATCCTTTCCACCGCACGACACTCATTTTCAGCAATCGTTTCTTGTACAGTAGCGAAGAGAACTGGAAGTGCCGAAGGAGCTCGTTTTGTGTTCTTTACTTTACGACTTGAAAGTGGGCTGTCAGTAGCTGCATCAAGGCGCCGAATGTGTCTAGCGTATGGGGATAGTGCTGTGGATGAACGTACGACAAGGCACTGTGTTTTCAAAAATTCAGATCAAGTCAAAAATCAGGTCACGATTATTCTTTATGTCTGGTGGACTAGTCGTCAAGTGGTTCACTATGAGCTACAACCAAGGGGCCAAACGATCACTGGAGACCTGTACTCGCAGCAATTGGAACATGTGCAACAAGCATTGCAAAAGAAGAAGCCAGTAATGGTAAATTGAAAAGGTGTACTGTTATTGCATGATAACCAAAGGTCGCATGTCGCGCGGGTGGCCAGGGATACCATACAACGACTTGATTTCGAGACTTCGTGCCATCCTTCTTACTCATCTGACCTTGCGCCATCAAATTACCGCCTGTTCGATTCCCTGGACAATCATCTTCGCAGAAAGTCCTTCGCCAATGAAGCAGACTTGCGCCAAGCACGCACGAACGTCTTTGGGCCCAAACCACCCTAGTTTTACCGCAAGAGAAATACACAGCTGAGGACACGTTAGCAGAAGGTGCTGGATGCCGATGGAGATTACTTCGAGTATTAACAATAGGCTGAACTTACTGTAAGCCACTTACTTTTTGGTCATTAAAAACGGCAAGAACTTCATTGATTACCATATATATGGCGGAATTGTGAAGGTCCAGGCTTCTGTCGATTTAATGGTCTGGAGTTTGGGTGGTTTTCTCCAGATGAAACAAGAATACATGTTAGAACACTTTAAAAAGTTTTCCGCTGAAGCTGAAGGCATTCTTCCCTTCGGCATATAGCCGAAGTGTGTTTTATTTTAATAAAAACAGAAACTCATACAGAATTGCCATTTTTGTGGTCAATGAGTAGCTTTAACATTAACAAAATCGCTAAATTCAGTTGAGAAAATTGGAAGTTTTTGTTTAATGAATGAAAAATAAAATAAAACTGCAAGTATTTCTTCCAAACTTGAAGAAATAATTATCCCCAAAATATCACATATGATGTTATATTTAGCTCTAATAATGTACAATCTCAATACAATAATTTCAGTAAAATCACAAAGTAGAATATTTATCTCCTAATACAATGAAAAATCATTAAATTCAGGTATTAATAATCTAAATTAGCAACACTGTCAATGTAATGAGAACATTAGAAAAAAGCGAAATACATTCATAGTTAAAAAGAATATTATGCATAGCAAAACGCCGAAGAGCTAAGCTGATTGTTACTTTCAGACTCGGGTATAAATTAGCTTTAACTAAAAAAAAAAAAAAAAAGGAAAATAAACCGATAATCATATTTTATAATTTTTATAATTTCTTTAGCATTGTTTAGAATGCTACTACTCAATCCTATCTTTTTTGTTCGATAAATGTGCTTATTATTTAGAAAAAAAAAGCCTGAAGGACGGGAGCAAGTCCTTCAATTTCTTCTCTTACTCGCAAGTGTAACGAGCTTATAAATACCCAAATTTTTAAAGTTCTTATCTTAGGTCTCACATTGTTACGGTGCCACCATTTTTTCTCTTTCATATGAACGAAAATAATGATTTTTTCCCCCTTCATTGACAATATTACACGCATCATAATAAAATTCCCTGAATTTTGTATTTCATAATTTATGACTGAACAATTCGGAATTGATGAGGAATGGAATTCCAAAAACTCTACTTACTCCAAATTTTCTATCTGTGGAAGATCAGCAACGGAAGTATATAATGTACTAATACATAATCCCATAATCACATCATTAGTGATTTTGGGCGGTTTTCTCCAGATATAACGGGAGCATGCGTTAGAGCACCTTAAAAAAATCCTTCGTCCAAGGCATTCCTCCCTTTGGCTAATAGCCCTTTGTTTGCTGGGGATTTTTTAGAGCCTCAAAACTCAAAAGGGTCTCGGGTCTCCCTTTGAGATCATAAGTAAATATTCGAAATGTATGAGAGTTCTTAAACTATTAATATAACTATTTGTCCCAGCGAAGCTATTCATTTGTTAAACGCTAGAATTAAAACTTACAAACGCTTAAAAATGAAAAAGTAGAACTAATTCGCAAAAATACTTGTAATAAAGACTGGTGAGTGCTTTCAAAAATACAAACTGTTATCAAAAAGCTGGATGTCTGGTATGCAAATTTTCTTCAGAAATTTTTAGAACCAATCTATTCTGGAATCTAATGAGAGCTCCATTCCATGATACAAAACTCTAAATGTATCACATATCACCAGTCAAAAACAAAAGTATAACAAGGAATTGGTTTTAAAAGTGTCGTTCTCATTAATAACATAAAACTGACTTCTTGATAAGCTGTCACAACTACTTTTTTTTTAAGGAAAAAAAGCCGTTAATCTATCCCGAAAAAAATAAAAATATGACAGCAGTATAATATCTGATGAAACAAAACCAGGGAATCTTATATGAGGGGAATACTTAGTAATTTTAAAACACCCCTCAGAAGCGGTTGCAATTAGCAGTTTTCCTCATTTGTTTCATTTTATAATTAAGACTGCAAAAAATAAGTGCAAATCCCACGGGCACAATTTTTCATCGCTGACTGTTACAAAGGTTTTAAAAATTAAACATAATTTTTTTAACTTACGTTAATTTTCTTAATTTTTTTTTCGTTTCTTTGTAATGCATCGGTGACTAAATATTGCTTGATATTAACTTTATTCGGCAAAACATCTTAAAACTAAGCTGTAACGACAGTTCTGACGTGTTAGTGATTTTACAGAAATATAAACCGCTTTTCTAAACATAATAATATGACACAAGAAGAATAAATCGCAAACCGCATTTAAAATTAAACAGAGTACTACAATTCTACAATACAATCAACTCTAGTATTAAATGGTATATCAAATGGTATTATATAACTCTAAATCAAAGTCTATTATAAAATGGTTATCCCTCGTGATACGAGTGCCTTAACATACGAGTTTTTAAGATACAAAGAATCATAGGAACAACTTTTTGACTTCGAGATACAAATCGAATTCAGGATTCAAACTATCTGTATAATACTACTATATCTATATAGAACTATCTGTGTCTATCTGTATAGAACTATCTGTATAGTACTAGTATCTGTATAGTATAGGTACTATCTGTACTTGATAATTCAGGAGAAGTTGCCACTTAAAAGGCGATGCAAATTTGGTGCTAGTATTTTTATGCGTCAACAGACAGCAGTACTAAAACTCTTGTGTGATGAATCTTAAATCAGTGTACACTTGGTTTGTGAATTTATCTTAACTCATCGCCTTTAATCGTCATTATTTTGAATTTCACGAACATTTAATCTGTTAAGTAAGGCCCTCATAATATTCCATTGATCACATTTAAAATTAATAAGCAGAAGTTTAGCTTTAAATAAGGTATTAGTAATATAAGTGAGTTCCGCATTCTGTTACACACAAAAGGCAAGCAGAAGCGGTCATAAACATGCAGCAATACAAAAATAAGTGTGCGTGTGTGGTACTTTCACCCTATACTTGGGGGAAGACGTAGCACAGATCATAAATAATTTAAAGGAATCTTAAATTTTATTTTTTTATTAGCTATTTCGTATATTATAGTGTAAAACATAAATAAAATTAATAAATACAAATATAACAATACTGAAATGACATTAGAATATTAGAATTATCAGTTTACATTATGTTTATTAGCAAAAAATTTAATATGTTAATGTAATATTATACATTGTCTATAATATATGTGTATTATAATTTTATATATATGATATTATGAATTTTAAACACAAATAGAATTCTCATTTCAATGTCATTTCAGTATTTCAAAGAATGAAGAGTTTTTATAAGCATTATTTGTTTAATAAAGATAAAAACGGTGTATTCTAAATTTTCTCATGAAAAATATTCCTTTTTTAACTTTTAAATCACTCTTTTTCATTCCTTACTATCTGAACAGTCAAACATTTTCAGATTCTGCTAAAAATGTGTAAATAATAATATTGCCAATTTTCTAGCAAAATCCTGTTTTTCAGAAGGAAAACATTTTACTAGCCATATTTTATTAGCAATGCCAAAAAAATAGCATTTAATTTTTGAAATTTCAATGTAAGAGACCATAAGATATAAAATGGCACATAAGTAATTATAAGAAAAAAAAAAATTATGCACGGCGTTATGCGTGCCGCCCTTGTTCCAGGACAAATGATTCCCCTCTTACAGTGAAAGTAACCACCATTGACTTAAGACTTTTATCTTCATGCATTCTCGAGTCTTTTAAAGATTATGTCAAAGTTCTCGTTTACTTTGTATAATATTCACAAAATGTGGGATGATTTTAAAGAGTTTTTTTTTATTACCGGAGAACATTCAAAAAAGTGAATAAAATAAGAAAAAGAACTTGACGGGCATATTCTTTAATTTATTCTTCCTGCCTTCACGAGGTTCTGATGTTATAACTTTTCGCTGTGTCAGGATATCTTTCTAAATCAAATTTTAATAACTTTGGTTTGTGGTTAAAGCTACACTAGGGCTATCTGCCTAAAGAGGACTTTTTAAGGGTTCTACATTACATCTGGAGAAAACCGCTCCAAACCGTTAAAACGACAACCCCTCGGAAGGCCATAATCCCGGATCTTTACAGTTCGGCCATCTATTAATGTTCAGGGCCATGCACTTGATCATTGGTCGGTAAGGACATTTTAAGGAAAAAATTGTAGTGTAATTATAGTACGATAAAATTATATTAATCGCAGTTCAATTAAAGCGGAAAAGTGGTACTGGAGCTTCATCACAGTTTTTCATCGCCGAAACGTTACCCAGAACGTTCCCATGACACGAAATCATGTACACACATTTTGAAAAAAAAAAAAAAAGAAAAAGAAAAACATAGCAAAAAGAATACCAAACACACACACAACCTCCTAATTCATTTCACAAAACTTCTTCTATAGCACCTTGCATTCAATTTGAGCAACCCGCCGGCCCTCCATTTAGGGGGCGTTCTGTCCTCCTCCCCCCGTTCCTCCTAGCGGATAAAGGGGGCGGATAACACCCCCCTCCCCCCAGAAATGTTCCTCGCGGGAATAAATTGCCGTCATTTCAAATTCAAAAACTTTTAGCGCACGAAAGCAAGCGTTTAAAGGTGCGAGATTTGGGGGAGAGCGAGAGAGAGAGAGAAAATTTCGTGGTGGCAGCGCTGGGGTTGGGGTGGCATGGGGTAGGGGTAGTAAATTGGTAAGTAAACTGCGTCGGGCTTGATCCGGCGGATCCCTCCGTCGCGGGTGAGGGTGAGGAGGGGGAGCAGCATCTTCTCTGGAGCAGCATCTTTCCGTGCGCTGGGCCTACCCTACCTACCTTTTCGCAGAGAAAATTTCTTTCCAGGGTTGCTGTGGCATATTGTGGGTGATAATAGGTGGTCGCCAAGGCGAGATGGAGGGGCCACGTTACACGTTTTCCCCGCAATCTTTTAGCAAGATAATTTCTGTGATATCCGACGAGGGAGGTCCCACCCCCACCCCCGAAAAGGTGGAGGGGGGGGATCATTTTAGTCCCATTTTAGGGAATGAAATTTCATTATGAAGGAATTCATTGTCATTATGAGGATTTAATTAATGAAAGGTGCCCGCGGTTCTAGTTTAGCCTCCAGGCGGGTGCTGCAGCAAACACCTCGTAACCTTGCATACTAATATAAATGTGTGTGTATATTAAAGATTAACAGTTACTAGTTTTGTTGTGCTAGCGGACGCGAGGTAAATATAGCCCTGAAGATGCTTGCGTGACCGTTTTATGCAATGTCAACAATAGCAGCAAGTATGGCTTTTCTTGGTGTTTAATAGAGAATGAAAGTTTTCACGAAACTTAATAATTATAGCATGGTTATCACTTTAAACTGCAAATATAGAGCATGTTTCTATTTAAACAGCGTTAGTTACATATTAAAATCGTCAGCGAAAGCAAAGCTACGGGATAGTTTGAGCTTAAATAACATCTTAGTATAAAAGTAAGAACGTATCAATAAAATAAAATTAATGTAACGGGATCATTAAAGACATTTTTTCCGATAAAAATTTGCTTTTAAATAGATCGATGACAAATGAAGCAGGCAATGAAAAAAAAAATCAAATAATCCCGAAATCAAAAAGGTAAATTCCGTAAAATATTAAATACTTTCCTACCAAAATTTAAGAAATAATAATATTTTATTTTTTCGGAAAAATGAAAGAGAAAAAAAAATCAAAATTTTCAAGTTAAAAAATGTTTGTTAACTATGTGACTCCTCACAAGACAAAAGACCAAGTGATTATTTAGATTCTTATATCTGGATAGTAGTCTTAGTTTGTTGCATTTCGATATTTTTTATGCACAAATTAGCTGATCAAATTGAAACTTACACCACTAAAAGACAGGTCAAAATTTCTAATTGAGCAGATACCTGCTGTCGAAACTGAATTCAATAAAGCAACCTGCAGAACCAAAGCCTGACAATAAGTACTCTTTTATTAACTCGTATACCATATAAAGCGTGTAAAATTTTAAAGAATTAGTAGGTTTTAAAGGAGTTTACAAGGCAATATAATATCCACCACCATTAAACTCTTAGCTAATACTTCGTTTTAGACTTCAGCTGTGACCTAATATATGCTTATCTCTCAAATATAACATATTTAAAATAAATATGGCTAACTATGTAAAGATTAATAAAATGCAATGTGATTATGAGCAGATTCTTCATGATTTGGAATGCTATTTTATTTTGTGTGATACTATGTTACTCATTGTTTCTATGAAATCATTGTGATTAAAACGTTGAAACACAAAGCACTTTGTTCCGAAAAAAATAATTAATATTCTTTAAAATGCTTTTTTTTTTCAACAAACGTATCTCTCGATTTTAACATTTTAAACTTACCACTTATATTTAGCATTGGGGTAGACAAGATGCTAAAGTGTAAGTAAATTTTGGGTTGTGTTCCTATCATAACAGAAAATTAATTAAACACTTATATTCAATCGTTAACTGTGAAAAAGCGCAACTCACCTTTCTTTAATAGATATATTAGAAAGGAATATTTTTTTTTAACTTTGCAAAACAAAACCCATGCTAAGTCATTTTCAAAGTAGAAAACTTTACATACTCTCTCCATAGTTTAAATTAGTTTTTAGCAGAAACTGATTAAATGAAAATATTTCGAATACTTAAGATTTTTGATAAGTCGTTGCACTGAAGCGTTAACTTACATTATTAACCATATTTTCTATTCCGCTAACAACTCTATAAGCAAGTCTTCAATAAATGTAATCTAAGACTTTTTTTGCTGAGAGTTTATTTTAATTTATATTGTTTATTTATTTATTTATTTTTAGAGTTGTACATTGGTTGTTAAAAAATTAGTCGAAGAGAAATGTTTTATTTATTTATATTATGTATTTTCTTTTTGATACTTTTAGCATTAAATTAACTTTACAGCAAAATTGCGCATTCAATTTGATGCAAATTTAAATCAAACAGTCCTTTCTTTTCCTATGGGAGATCTTATTTTTACTTTGATAAAGCTTTAAAGTTACTTCTAAAGGGGGAGGGGACATTAGGGCTATCTGAAAAAGGGAGGAATGCCTTTGTCGGAGGATTTTTTAAAGGATTCCTGCGCATATTCATGTTATATCTGGAGAAAACTGCCCAGTGTTAGATCAGCAGCCGCGTGATAGGGCAGAGCCTTGGACCTTTACATTTCAGCCATCTACCAATGTTCAGTGGCTTATCTTCTCGGCCATTGGTCGGCCATCACTTTATGTGATTTATTGCCACCCGGAATCGTCTTAAACGAAATGAAGACACTTTTTAATTTGAAAGTGCACATTTAATATTTTAATTTTACGCGATGTTTAAAACCTACTTCACACCTTACAGTATATTGAGTATCAGTCCTATGTTTAAAATCGAATCAAAGCTATTTCAGTTGCCGTCTGATAGATAGGTATACTATAGTCTTAAGGGTGTTCCACCTGAAGAGCGATCGTCAGGACTTTTGAACAGTTTCGAATACAAACTACTGATTTTAAACACTCGAAAAAATTAATAATGATTCTTTAATCAATGCTTTATGGACTAATACTGACAGTAAAGCTGAATCTCTCATGCAACTTTCAGAAAAAATTCATCAGCACAAAAATATCCTTCAAATAGGGACAGAGTATACCCTGCCCCTATTTGAAGACAAAACAGGCAACTATAGTTGTCTGTTTTGGGATATAATGACATGTGTTTCATACATTCCGTATGTTTAGCATCTGAGTGATTAGTAACTCTTACAGGTTCATTGTTTCTAACAGTCCACTGTAAGTCTCTCAACATAACCATAGAAACATCAGTCGATTTTTGCAAGCATCATAAAGTTATTCTTGACCGAAAATGCGTCTAAGGCTCATTGAATGTTATCAAATACTTATGGTATCGCCGTGTCTATGAGTGAAAGAACGTGCCGGGGGGGTTCAACGCTTCAAGAACGGCATAGCTGTGCAAGCAAAATTTTTGAAGAGGCAAAATTGGAGGAAAGACTTGTTTCAAAGTCAAGAAGAATTGACAAGGTTATTGGAAGGGACTCAACAAACAATTTCAACTTTGAATCATACATGTATAAGGGTCAGTGAAAGGAAAACGAGGCAGATGTAACAAAGTAAATAAACTATTAATTATTTCCAAAGTAATTCCTATAACTGTTAATACATTTATACCACTGAGAGACAAAACGGTCACCGTCTAAGTGGTTGTGGTTGCTTTTGAAGCCATAACTCTACCCAAGCATGCCCTACTTTTTTCCAAAGCAAATAAAAAGACAAGTGCAAGATCAACTTACACAAAATCATCGCATCAATGAAACGTATTTAAAATAAATCAAAATGCAAATACAAACACAAATGAACTAATAAAATAAACCCATTTATCGTTGATTTGGCATTTAAGGAATTCAATACTATAAATTAGCATCTGAAAAATAACGGTTTACCCGCTAATTCATATCCCCTCAGCGAAAAATTCTAACTATTCAATTATTAACAGAGCCGTTCACAATTTTTCGTGCTTGATAGGGTTCTTAACATGCGCCGCGAGAATGAATAACATTCGAAATCATTGAAAGGAATTCGTGTTCCATTTGTTATTCGTCGGTAAGCATGTGTTCGGAAACATGCCTGAAGACACGCGCGGCTTACGAAAAATTGCGCGCGTTTTTGAAAAGTTGCCTCCCATGAATACTTTTTATTTAGAGCTGATAATGGCTATATTAATACTTATCGTAAATCATTCAATTATGCTGCTATGCTGGAAAGTGAAGCTCTATTTGTGGGGAAATATCATCCAGATTTTTTTTTACTATGCATATTTTACAATTATTACTAATGATATATTAAAATAAATTTTCATTATGTTTTGCGATGGAATGAATGACCGCTAACCTTTTGAGGCGCAACCCTTTTCCAATGCTGAAAAAAGGGCAGGCGTTGCCATCGCTCGACCTAACTACCAGCAAGATGTGCTGTGCCACACAGATAGCTGCGTCAAAAAATCTGTGGCAGGCGATAAACGTTTCAATCGTCCGCCATCTTGCTGGTAGTTAAGTCGAGCGATGGCAACGGCTGCCCTTTTTTCGGCATTGGGCAATCTATCCAGGTGTTCTCGCATTCTTCCATTTTTCAGCCGATGTCAGACTGTTAAAAATAATCGTGACAATTTTTTTACGAGAAATGACGTGCTAAAAAGTAAAGGATTCTCGTGGAGCTTATGTCAACCGCAACTATTTTATAGAAATCAAACCTTCGTGACTGGCAACAGTCAAAACGTCAGAGTTTGGAGTGTCCCAGAGCGGGAACACTGCGAGTTAAAGGGTTAAAACAAGGGTATATTTCAGTTGTATAGTTGTAAAAACAATGATACTAATGCGAGTATTATAATCATGTCTTCAATACATTGTATATTCCATGCAAATTTATTAAAGCAGTTAGCTTTTAATCAATTTCTTTTCAATTTACAGAACGAGAGTTAGAATGTGAAAAAAAAAAAAAAAAAAAAAAAAAAAAAAAAACTGTACAGGGTTTGATTTTAAAAGACAAACATGACTTCCGTGCATTTCATCAAACTTTGTAATTTTCTGTTCAAAGTTATTCCGTAGGAATTTATTGTCGACCTTTTTTTAAAATTCGATAAATGCAATATATCATTTGTGAAAACTACTCATTGTTTATTTAAATTTACACATACATTACTTTTTTGCTGGAGCACAAGGTTCCATTTCAAATTTTGTGTCTCTAGTTTCAAGAAAATGCAGTACTTTCACAGAATTTTTGAACATTTTGAAAGTGGAAAACTGTTTTACGAGCGGATTTCCGAGAAATTGATCTTTTGAAAGTGTTCGGATATCTCAACATCATCGACTGTTTTCCATTTTAGCGGAAAGGCCTGAATTGTGAAATGACTGCTTAATTTCGGCCCATCTTTTTGTCACACGTCATAACGAATGTCCAATTTAATTTATCTTCGCTTCATTCCGATTGGATTCCTTTTTCTGCATATGCAGCAGCGCGGTTGCGGCTAACCAGCTAATAACTCTTACCACGCTCTGATTCCGCACTCAAACCCGGGGTGCGGAACATCGTCATTTGCGTATTCAATTGTGCCAACTGAATTTATTCAACGCTCACAATGGATTAACGGAAGAAAAGAAAGAAAGTGAATGATGGGAATGGCCAAAAGAATGATCATTGTGGATCAATGAAGGGCGGTTCCTGAGAACGGCGTACCTGAGTGAGAAAAACTCGGACACAGAAAGTCGACTCAAATCAAAATATAGTTAAAGAGTTAAAAAAGAGTGAGTGGATATGAATTATTGCCTAGCTGAAATAAATCAAGGAATGCTTTCAAATGTTGCGTTCGTCTAGAGTCAAAATTTTCGTCAAAATTTGTGACTAGGGATGAAATCTCGCATCGTCTCACATTCTCGTCTCGCATTATGAGACATGAACGCGAGACGAGACAGACAAAATTTTTGCGAGACGAGACGCGAGATGAGAAAGGAAATATTTTGCGAGACGAGATGTGAGGTGACACAGAGCCTTGTCTCTCGCGAGATTTCACGTCTCGAATAAATTAAGAATAAGAATTACTTTTCAGTCAGAGGTATGCCTTCCCCCCCTCCCCTTCCTCTATTTTGTGAGACGCGAGACGAGACAGACAATTTCTCTACGAGACGTGAGACGAGACAGACAACGTCTCTGCGAGACGCAAGACGAAGCAGACTATTTCTCTGCGAGACGCGAGGCGAGACACAATGCCTACGAGAAGATATGAGACAAGACAGAGGTTTATCACTGAGAGACGAGACAAGAAAGCCTTGTTTCTCGCTTCGATCTCCATTTGTGACTCTTTTTGCTTGATATTCGGAAACGTTAATTAACTTATTAAAAAGTTCAGATGTTCTTTGAATATTCAGATGCAAAACTTTACACGGCTGGCTCACACATGTGCATGCAAGGGCCTGGGTTCTGATATGAGCACTTGCTCATCAGGCATTCGTCACTAGTATGGTCCAAATTATTGGTCATTTTATTACGGGGTTCATCCAGTGGGTGGCCAACGTTACCCGCTATGAAGAGACGGACGAGTTAACAGATTTTGGTGGCACTTTAGGGCTCAATAATTGGTTAACAGTTTTTTGAAAAGACACTAAAGCAAATTCCATAGTCCAACTAACAAAATCGTGAATTTTATCAAAATATTCTTTATTTTATTTTTCCTTGCATGAAAAGTTGTATTTTCATTTCTCTGCATGAATAATTTATGTTTATGAAAAAAAAAAAAAAAGTTACATTAAATTTTTAAGATGGTGATAAGAACTCTCTTTTTTCATTTGCGAGGGATGGACCATATTAACTAGATGTCTTTCTAATGAAGGTCTTTAAATTGTGGAGGAAATCGGAAAAGCCGCAATCAGGTCTAAACGAACTATTGGCTGAGTGAGCTGGCTTCTACCGGCAAACAAATAGCACTTCTACATGGTTTTGTTTTGCGCTTAAGACAAACCTACACGGGGGGATCGCCTTAGGGGGAAAGTGCCTCCGGTGGAGGACTTTTTAAGGACTTCCAACGTGTGTACACGTTACATCTGGCGAAAACTGCTTAAAACTCCAACAACCGAGCCAGAAACCTATACCTTCACACTCTGTCATCTTCCGGGAGCAGTGTCTTATCCACTCGGCCATAATGGGACAGCTTTTGAAAAGAACCATCTCTGAAAATTATTAAACTTTGATCGGGCAGACTTCTTTTCAGATGTCCAGGCTTACTCTCAAATAGATGCTCTTTAGAAACGAGCCAATTTTCTTGCAGACAAAAAGATTGTTTGAATTGGAGTAAGCATCTTACTTCGCTATACACGATGCTGTGTTTTGATTTTTGAAAGATTTCAGCTCGAAAAGAAAGTTTATCCAGCTGCAAAAAGCTTTCATTTTTTTTAACTCAAATAAATTAAAGTCATGGGATTTTGGTATCTAAATACAAGTAAACTAATTTTTTCAAGCACTTCACAAATTTTTAAAACCACTGTACAAGTTGTACTGCCCATTGAAATAAACAATTAACCTGTATCAGTTGTGAAACTTTTAGAAAAAGTTCTAAAATATCAAAATTTTTCAGAGTGTGTCACTCTGAAACCGTTTGCTGTGTCATTCCATGATTTAAAAAAAAATTCTGAATCTCATAAAAGACACTGTTTTAGCATTTATTTCAGTGGGTAATGCAGCAAAGTAAAGAATCATCCCGAATTTTTTCGAGTCTTAAGCGCTAGTATTTTGTTGTTTGTGTGTGTGTCCGAAGGATATGAGGTGGATTTGTTTCTTCGAAAATGCATTGTTAATTAAATAAATTTTAACAATAAGTTTTCGGGAAAATTTATACGTATATTCTTCGTTTATAATCTTCCTCCCATTAAACATAGCGAAACTAGAACTTAGCTTCCATTACAGAACTTTCACTGTAGTACCTTCTACTTAAAATTCCCAAGTCCGCCGACTCGGAGAACGTTTCCTCTCTCCTCCCCCTCTCCCAAATCAAAGCGATCCGAGGAGAAACAGTTCAATTTCGCCCGCATCTGTCGAGAACCCTTCTACCCGCGGCTCTTTTCCCACAATTCAAGGGATAATATGATCGAACTCCCGTTTTTATATTCCACTGGAAAAAAATAGCAAATCGATGGCGTGACTCAACTTCGGCAGAACGCGATTTGCGCGCAAGCGGAGAATGATGCACCCGACTTGACGAATCGCGCCATCTGTCGGCATTCGAGGTAACCCTGTAAGTTTTTTTTTTCTTATTGCTGTGAAAGCATCATTAAGGTGAAGTTGCGTGTCAAGCACATAGGGGTTATATAGTAAAATCGCGTTACAATGGTTTTTCTTTTTCTTCTTGAGTTTTTTTTATTTTTTTTTTTTTTTCTTGGAGGAAGGAGTAGCGCACTTTATTTGCTTATCTGCATCATAGCAGAAATTACGTATGGATAAGCAGTCAAACTATTTATAATTTTATGGATGAGTAAATAAATCTACAATATAAAAATATTCGCTGTAACAGTTTATTTTAGATCGAAAGTTTCTTTTTTTTTATTCTTCTTTTTGGTATAAATTTCAAAGCATCAAAATTTAGAAAACTATTCTAGTATCATTTTATACTGTTTCATCTTAGAAAACACCTGTAATGCAACAGATGTAGTTCAAGAGAATTTATAATCATAATTATTATTATTTGAGAGTGACAACACCACATGTATTTACTGACACGTAGCCAAAATTTGAAGCCCAGGGATATTTTAATATTTTAATTTATAATTTTGATAAGTTTTGAAAATTAATCTTTTATGTGAAGAAATCCTGTTCATTACATCTTTTACTTCCGAAATTGTTTTCCTGTCTAGAGTGAGTTTATGTTCTTAAAAATATTATTTGGAGGATTTTTTTCTTTTAAAAACATTAAAAAAAGATCTTATACTTTTCAGAAAAGTAATAAAATGAAGAAAGTTGCTCTATCATGCCAGCTTGGAATTTAATTTTTAAGTTCATAATTAAAATTTTCAGGTGGTACATCGATTCTTGTTATGATTTCCAATTGTTGTGATTTCCAAAATGTCGAAAACTTTAGAATCTTAAAAAAGAATAATGTTAGTTAAGTAGAAATTTGTGCGTAATTCTTTAGACAGAAATTCTCTGGTTCATCTCATTATAGAAAACTTCTCGAGTGCATAAATAAAGTTTGACAGACATTCATATGTTTCTATTTGTCCTTATTTTCATGATTTTGTATTTCAGTACTTGCAAATTTTATTCATAGAAGATCAAAGAGGATAGTAAAATAATTTTCAGAAATAGTTCTAAAAATAAATGTTACTTTTATCCTTATTATTCATCTCCTTCATACCGAAAGAGATTTTAGTTATATTAATTTTAAATCCAAAAATACTAAACTTAATCAAGACCTTTTTTAATAAATATTTGGTAAAATGAGTAGCAGGTGGGGCAAGTAGGTAATGAGTTACAGATTTTTAAAAATCGATAATAATAATAAATTGTGAAAAAATAACTTTGTGAAATTTTATTTCATTCTTTTATCTGTAAAAATTATTCAAATAAAAAAATAATGGGTCCGATTTAGGTTCTATACAAACACTGTATTTCAACACCCCATTATTGTTGGGTAAGGGAAGCAAAAGCGGATAGTATATCATAAATACTATTTTTTTCAATGATTTTTCTTTTTTAGCCTATGCATTCATGCATTAGCTATTTACACTCATTAAAATGTTTATTGGTTGTCTAAAACTCTAACTTTAACCAAGAGTAATTTTTACCATTCTTACCTCACTGAACATAAATAGAAATAAAATAAAATAAATTCCTGCCTTTTTCTGATAATAATTTGTTTAGACCTTTTGTATATTCAAAATGATAGCAAGACTTCTCAAATTTTCAAGAATTTATTAGTTTCTTGAAAGCGTTCCGGAAACAGAACAAAAAAAAACATGGATTCAGTAAGTAGGTAAAGCGTTTATATTACTTAAAATTAATAAAATCTTTGCATGATAACGTACATAAAACGTTACAGATCAACAATATGACCAACATGGCAGTAAAAAAAGTTCACGCTTCCACAGTTGCAAAAAATCTCAAACATTCACAAGAGTAGAAACACTTTGAATTCAAGGCTTTCTACTTTCAGTCTTTTTTTCCCACTTTTGTTGAATTCAACAAAACTTGATGGTCGCTACCTTAACCAAATAATTTTGTGAAATCAACAAAATTTTCATTAACATTTTATTGAACCAACAAAGTTTTAATGGATATTTTATTGAATCAACAAAGTTTTAATGGATATTTTATTGAATCAATAAAACTTATAAAAGAGAAATATTTTATAAATTCAACAACACTTTTTTTTTTCTTTATTCATTGAAGTATTTCCTCGACCCAACAAAACTAAAGCCTACGTGGGGCCCTGGTTATGCTGACGATCCACGTCTTAACGACCATGGACTCTGGGATGCGGAAGCAAATGCCTGGGCAGATGGTCAGCCTGAAGCGGGATTCTTAGGATTTAGTCCCCAAGCGAGCTTGGTCCTCATTTGATCGTCCCACCCAAGGGATGAAAGACCGAGTCAACCTTGCCCAGCCGTGAATCGAACCCCGGACCTTTGGTATGCCAGTTCAATCAGTAGC
Organism: Cheiracanthium punctorium; assembly: GCA_038373885.1. Lineage (NCBI taxonomy): Eukaryota > Metazoa > Arthropoda > Arachnida > Araneae > Cheiracanthiidae > Cheiracanthium > Cheiracanthium punctorium. The sequence goes on from JAWZYV010012919.1 coordinate 794,038, forward strand.
GTACCGTAAACCCCCGCAGTGCGGGGACGCCTCGACTGAAGAGCCTCCCCGCTACCCCATGCAATGAATTCTTTAAAAAATAAATTAAAGTAGTTACAGATATGAATTTTCACTTTTCGCTTTTGCCACCCAGGTGGTGTAGTGGCTTAAGAACCTTTCTATCACGTCTTGGGTTCGAGTTCGAATACCGGTTTGGGCACAGATGTTAACTTGTACGCCCCTTTATAGGAGGTAACACGGCCCACTGGGTGCCCCATAATAAAATTGCCAAAGTACCTTCAGGCAGTTGTAGTGGACAATGCCTAATCAGCAAGTGCCCGTTGGAAAGAAAAACTTTTTGTTTTTTAAAGGTAACAGCAGAGCATAAGAGATAAAATTTTTGTTTTGAAGCACCTTACAAAGAGCTGGCAAAAAATATAGATAGAAGGCATCCAAAAATTTACAGATAACATCATATTCTTTGCTAAAAAACTGATGTGATACTTTAAATGCATATGTGCTCCTCATAAACTAGCACTATTAGATGTATAAATGTGAAAGTTTGTCTCTCTACCTAGTATATGAATACAAATCCACACTGTACGATCGATCGGCTTGAAACTTTCAACAGATTTCTAAAACGATATGGGAAACACTTTGGGTGACTTCATAATTTCGAAAATCTCGTAATTCTCCTATTTTTAGTGAATTTTCCCAATTTTCACGTTCAAAGTACTTCTCCGATACCCCAGTGAGTAAAAGTCGACCAATATGAAATATCTTTTTATGTAAAGCTAGCTATAGCAAGTGAGATTGCCGTTGTTAGTGAGATTGACAAGTTTGAAAATCATTTAGAAACCCATTTATGTTAACAGTTATGATTCACTTTGCATCATAAATGCAAGGGAATGCATAAAAATCTGGCAATTACATAAATTATTCAAAGGAGGCCTCAGAAAAAATTTTGCGGGGTGGGGGGGAGGCTCGAACTTTTGCGGTACGCCAATGAGTGCAATGCGCTACCATTAAGCCACTGGGCTTATCATTTTCTTGAATTAACAAAACTTTTTTCAGAGCAGTTTTCTCTCTGATTGCTGATGTGACATTGCTGATGTGACAAAATGCTCCTACCGTTTTAATTTTTTTCCTCCAATTTAGGCATGTTTAGGTGTCTGACTGGTGCTACAGTCAGGGCCCTACTAAGACATAAGGAGCCCTTAGGCCACTTTTGGGGGCACTTGTACGTTCGTACTTCATTGACACATACAGTCACAGGGTACAAGTACTTTTTCAAAGTGGCGTACAAGCGTGCATAAGGGAGATTAAGGTTCACCCCCTCCCTTCCTCCAAAAATTTTTAACAAAGTCCATAAATTTTCAATGCACAGAAGTTTTGCTTAAAAAATGACGTCACGTCGATGAATGCTCAATTGTGGAAAGCTATGTACCTTAACGTATGGTGTTTGTTCTATCCTGAATACAGTGTCCTGAATACATACGCTTAAACCCAAAGAGCGAAAAAAACGATACAATGCGGAGCGATCTGTTTCCTTGGAAACCGACTGGTTTTTCCGCGAAAGGGCTCTTTACGTAGTCCTTTTTCTGAGAATCCTCTCCTCGCTTCGTATTTTCTCCTCCCCGCTCATTGTTATATTCCGCTCCGCTCTTGTGATCGAAAAACGCTCCTAAAGGAGAAGCTCACTTTTGAAAACTGGCTCACTTTCCACTCCGACTGATCGAATTTCGCTCGTTTGGTTTAAGCGTGCACTTCAGCATGGTGGCATGTGTTGTATAAGTGCATCTCTTTGTTGATTGTCATTACTATTTTGAATGCTAAATGTTTAAAGAATAAAACGTAAACTATTTTAATCCTTTTGGGGGGGGCTAAAGTTTGGGAGCCCTAGGCAGAGACCTACTGGTCTGTGCGGAAATCAGACACTGGTTACTTTATAATGTTACTATTGCTATTAAAATTACTGTTACTTTTATTCTAGATAATTTTTTTAAATTTTTTTTTCAGGACATACGAAAAGCTGTGGTTCCACTATTAAAAAGTTTTCAAGCCGAAGTGGATAGTCTGTCCAAGAGAAGCAAAGCAGCCGAGGCGGCCTTCTTAACCGTCTACAGAACCTTCATCGAATTACCAGGTACGCAATTTGCCTTTGTCTTGGGGCCCCAGTCAACAAGGACGCACACGGTATTTTATTTCGGGAGAGATATGTCCATAAACCTAAAGAAAGATATTCAAAAAAATTAAAATCTTTAATATTAGGCATAGAGACATATTTTTCTGTCAGGAGGACTATAAAATTCTTTCTTTAGATTTACAAAAAAAAAAAAAAAATATGCATCAATATAACTAAGAATGTTTGTTTTATGCGTAAGTATAAATACAGATTAAAGGAAAATGCAGAATGTAATAAAAGTATCGTTTATTCAAGACTGTTTTGTTCAGTAAATCTGCAGAATTCAACGAAACAAATTAATAAAACTTTGAATGAGATCTATAATTTTTACAAAAACGCCAGAAGTATACCAAACTTTCAGCAAATTTATGAGTGGAATTTGTTTTTAATGGTATGTGTAATTCTCATAGATTACGATCGAAAGGCAATGATTAAAATAGATCCTTTAATATTGTTTATCTTTTAACCTGTTACCTCCCATCGTTGTTTCTTCCGAAAGATGGGAACGAACAGGATTAATATTCGTTATAAGCTAGTACACGTACAAATAAGAAAGTTTTTCAAATTTAATCACTTGGTATGACAAATTTTTCTTATTTATCTAAGCAGAGGACTTCTTTTAATCCAGTCTATTAAAGTGCTATAACTGCTTAAACCAGGGGTGGCCAAATCGCGGCACATGCGCCAAACTTAGCGCATTGGACGATCTTATGTGGCGCATTGCAACCTTGTGCTATTTATTCATTCATTTATTTATTTATTTTTAGATAAGTGAAGACTTTTGAAATAATTTCATGCCCGGAAATCTATTATTTCTTATACTAATTTATGATGCTTTATCCAAAGGAAACATCTCTACACTCTAAAATGCATTGCCATCAAAAATCTAACCAGCTCTTATCCCCTGCCAAACATTCTAAAAATTAATTCTACTAGATCTCTTGTTCATACGTTATTACTTTTCTTCCCCCAAACTAGAGACTATATTAATATTTTTTATTTCTATTTGTAAACGTACAGAAAGCAAACAGGTGCTTTAATTCTATGGCGGATTTGAAATCGTCTGAGAAAAAAATTACCGCATGATATACAAAAGGTTGGCCAAGCCTGGCTTAAACTACTCAGTCTATAAACGCACTGGGATAGATTTAGCAATCCAGTTTATAAACTTGCTGCGACAGCTTAAACTTGAAAAATGGCGTCAAAAAACTGTAAGGATTACCTTCATGTATTCGTATGAGACTACTACGGCAGGATGTAATAAAAAGTAGGGAGTTGTGGCACGCCAAGCTGAATTTTCCGGTCCGGTACAGCATTCTGTATCCGACCTGGTCGGTATGATTATAAGATAAAAGCAAAGCAGTTAATCTTAATAACGCTCAAAAATGTATTCTTTGAAACATATGTCCAGGCGTAACTCTAACGGTTTCCGAATTCTATTAACATCGTCTTAAAGAATGCAGAAACAGCGTCTCCAGAATTATTATCCACGCTTTTCAGGAAGACGACACAGCGAAATGTGTGTGGCGGTGCAAGATGCTGGACATTGTTAATTTAATTAGTTTTGCCGAGTATATTCAAGAAAAGAGGCGGGATGGGCCAGAACTGTGGGATATTCCTCAATTTGAATACCAAATCTAATGGCTTGAAGGGGGCACGGTCAGTGTGCAGGATACTTTCAGAAGGAAATAACTGCGTTCAGTTAAGAGTTTGGAATGGGATACGGAGGAATTCTTGTAAGATTACGCACCCATAGTTTCTGCTGTGTGCTTTATGGTGCATTCACCTTACTCAAGATGAATATGGGCTGTAAAATTTGATCATTTGTGTTATTTCTGTTTCATTTTGTGTTGGTTCTGCGAAATAACTGCGAACTTTGATTGAGATTTTGAAACAAATCCACGTTTTGTGGAAGTATTTCTGTTTTGGTAATGCTGAAGTATTCATTTTTAAGAGACAACTTTTAGAGAAACTGCTTACTAAATTTATAGCGATTAAAGTCGATGGATTATGATATTTTATTTTAAAAATATAAGAAACAATTGGAGTTTAAAATAATAAAAAAAACAGAGCTCCTTTTTAAATTTCACTTTTACTTTTCTGGATCGAATTATTTCAAAAAGCATTAGTTATACCTTAATTTTTTTTTAATCACCATCAGCTTTATATTTTAAAATAAGATTTTTAAGGCTGTTTAACCTGACGAGCGAAAGTCGAATCGGGGACTAGGGGAAAAGCTTGAAATATGGGTGGTTTGGGGGTCCAAGCATCCATCTTTATTCGAAATCCCTTTTAGGCAAAATACAGCAAAAATATAAATCTTATCCCTCATACCTTAATATATATCAAACCTCACATGTCGCACATTACAAATTTATTTCATAACCGAATAAAAAATTTCAATAAATCATTAGTTTTTTCGAATGAATACCTAAATAAAACAGCACATTATCTCCTGAAAATAATGATATTTTTTATATTATTTAAAAATAAATACATATATTTATATATAAAACTTATTTATAAAATACTCACAGAAAAATTTTAAATTTCCAAAAGAAGCCGTCAGAACCAGCTTTTGCAGCCGTCAGTTTACTTTTAAAGGTTCCCGAGCACGGTAATCACAGCGTTGCGCTAAGATGTTGGGCTAATAACCAGTAGATCCCTGGTTCGATTCTGGACCTCAACTTCTACTTGCCTAAGAGTTTGGTGCTGCCATCTGGTGTATATTCTCGGTAACTCTTTTTCCCCGAATTTTTTCGCTGTCGCAAAACTGTCTCATCGTGACTTCTCTGAACGGTCGCAATGCGACTACACAGCGAGAGGACATAGGGACTCTGGCGTGACTTTGCTGCGGAGTCGCGACGACTGTTTGTAACTCTATTGTGACAGTATTGTGTGGTCGCATTTCAGTCACAGGGGACTGTTGTGCTATTAGGGATGTAATGGACACAATTGTTAGCTGTATTTTTTAGAATTTCTCTGAAAAATTTTAGAAATATAACTATAAAATTAAAACGATAAAATGAACTTTTCTTGGTGTAAAATATTGTAGTAAGTATTAGAGATCAGCGCGAGTTGATTTTTTCAAATGAAATTCGATTGAAACGCGATAAAACTGCTGAAATTCTTTGAATTTCCGTCTGAAATATCATCTTCATTTATTTACTTATTTTTTAAATTAAATTGCTCCTATAAACTTAATGTTCATAAAGCATCGTAAAGTAGTTTCAGAAGAACCATTATAAATTTTTCAGTAGCTTTTCTACTGTAATTTTATTTTAAATCTTGATCAGAAGTCATGTTCATTAGGTTTCATAAACAATTACGAGTTTCAATTATAAAATTTGTAAAAAGCAAAATGCAGTACATTTTTGGCTCCAAAACATTCTTAAATACATCTATAAATTTATACTTCAAAGTTACTTTTGAAAGAAAATTTTTCAGTCAGCCAATTTTGAATTTGAGTTTAAAAAACAATGTTTTTCCTTCTTTCTTTTTATGAAAACTGACTGGTTATTCAGATTTTAAATTTGCAGTAGTCCACAGTACAGTTCCCGAAGAAATATTCTGAAAAATTTCATTGTTCTAGGAATGTAAGTTTATTTTTTATCTGTAGTGAAAGTTAACCAAAAAGCAGACTTCTCCGAAAAAGTGGCATGCTTAATAATTTTTTTTTCAAAAAATGAAGTAACTTTTCAAATTTGAAATTTGTTTCAGTTCACAGTATGGTTTCTGAAGAAACAGTCTAAAAATTTTCATAGTTCTAGCATCATAAGTTCATTTCTGATCTTAAGTCAAAGTCTATCAAAAACGTTTTCCTCTGAAAAAGTGCCAAGTTTCACTATTTAAAAATATTAAATTGTTTTTCAAAATTTATCTCAATGTCAGTTCCCAATCTAGTTTCTGAGGAAACATTCTGAAAATTCTCATAATTATATCATCGTAAATTTATTTCTAATCTTGGGTAAAATTCGAGAAAATTGCGTTTTCTCTAAAAAAGTGTCAAGTTTAATAATATTTTTAAAAAAATTAAATAACTTTTCAAATTTTATCGCAATGTCAGTTCTTATTCTAGTTTTAGAGGAAACATTCTGAAAATTCTCAAAGTTATGTGATTATAAGTTTACTCCCTATCTTGGTCGAAAATCAACCGAAATCCTCCGTTTTCAGGTAGAACAGCCTTAACTGCTGTCGTCAATGGTTATATTTCTTTGGTGAATTCAGAAAACGAAAGTTAGGTATAAAATGTATTTTTATTGTTTCATCAAATTTCTAAATCTAAGTATGCGTTTGGCATAAAATATTTCGGCATTACCTGAAAAATGTAGGTGAATTCACTGTAAAATATAAACTGTTAAGCATGAGGATGAAATTATCAGAAGGTTATTTAAAATGCATAAACACTGCAACGAGACAAGAAGAAACATTTTTACAGAACTTTATTAGAATTCGTAAATCCAAGAAACGCCAAAACTCTAATTGCTTATTCCGTTTCCTTGGAGATTTTTTTCACAAGTGCTGCTACAGAGTATCCCAGGGACAAAGCGATACCCTGAGGACCGATTAAAACTCAACATAACAAATATATATATTTGTGCGAATTCTATTAACACAAATTATATATATTTAGTAAGTACGACTCTAATTTTGGAAAGTGTGCATGTCTCACTGGTCGAGTTACTCTCACAGTTTTTTTCAGTAGATTGTTCTTTACTCCATTCATTTGTGCTATGTAAATTTGTTACTTCCAAAATATGAGCCAGTCTTTCTGAGGACCTGTATATGGCTGACACAGCGGTTCACATATCCAATCTAACTCTCAAAAAGATATGCGAGCAAAACTTTACATTACGGTGTACGTAACATTTGTCGAGTGAATGGCAAGTTGTTGCTGTCGGGTTAAACAGTCTCATCCTATTTCTAAGTTCTGTGACAAAGCGATTGTTCCATTATTGGATTGGAGAAACATCTATCATGTCACAAGGAAGGGGGAGATTCGTTCTTTATACTAATTCAGCGCAAGAAGTATTCAAGTCTTCCTTAATAGCTTTTCTGATTCCTAATAGATCTACTGGGAGGATATTAGTACATCTGCTTCCAAACTCGTGGCATTTAAGTGGGGATGAAAACGTTCGATGATCCCATTGGTAACTGGGTAGTAAGCAGTCGTTGGAATGCGTTGTGTGCCAAGCATATTTTCAATCTCAGCAAACGTCGATGACCGCATCTGCAAAACTTTGGTCTGCAGAAATTGTAGACGGGCAGGGCAATAAAACGCAGTACCAAAATGTTAAAAATTACGATGCAAATAGTTTTCGTCTGCATGTGCGGAATGGATATAGCTTCAGACCATCCGGAAAAATGGCCTATTGAGGTCAAGATATACCTGTGACAACCAAATGTATCTGTAAATCACTAACGTTATCTAAAAGAATACTTTTTCTCTAGATTTGCCTAGCTTTTAAATTTCTTTCATTGTGGTATTTCAGCAGGCACTGCTCGCTCTTGATGACTAGAAAACTGAATTTTTTTTCCCTACTTAATACTTACTTGAAATTGCAAATGGATCAGTCATAAATTCGTAGTTTTTCCTTTCATATAATTACAGTCCCTGGCCACATTAATGTGACGAATAAACATTTTCTACCCATAATACCAGTGCTGCCAAACTAATAAAAATTCCAAAGGTGGAAAAGGTAAAATTTCCCACAAAATCTTGATTATTGACATCCAATTAACAAAAATTCAAAATTTCAGTTTTACTCAGTCAGTCACTACTGCCAAACGTAGTTATTCAACGGGTATCTCCTTTATCAACCTAAATTTTTAAAAATATTTTTTCTTCCATTTTTGAAAAGCTTTTTCGAAGACTTCAAGAAGCAGTTTTTTCTTATTTCTTATAATGCCGCTAAACGCCTAACGCAAGCTAGCAGCTGCTATGATACTTCACCGGAAAACACAGCTTTTGAGGTTTGAACCGGAATCTTGGCTCAATCGGTATTTGACTTTTATAAGACATTTTCGGATGAACCATTAATTCGGTTCAACGTATATGACACTGCTTATAACTCTCTAATTTCACCAGTTATTGGGTGAAACGTTGAACTTTCATTTATAACAGTGTAATAGCAAACTCTTAATGCACTTTTAAATTCTTTTTATTCAATAAGATTATCAAATAATAATAATCAGTTCATTTCTATCGTGAATCACTTTTTTAAATCGGTGTACAAGTAGCATGTTCAATAAAGGAGACATTTCTCACGAGCCAGAGCCGACCCGAACATAAACGTGAATTGCAGAGCCCGAGCCCTGTTCGGGGGCGGGCTTGGGCTGAGCCAGTCTCATCTCTAATCCACACACACATAAATGGATACATCACCGTGAAAATAGCATAAAAGAATACAAAATACTCCAGAATTTATAAATACATCAAAAATCTCATAGTCTCGTCTACTTCTTCATGTGATTATAATGCTTTCCTTGGGTGATAGATGTCCAGAAACTAAAATTTATATTTCATATATCTGCTGGTTGTTACATTAATTTGGAGAGGTACTTTAGGTAAATCACTCTTTGTTCTACGCGAACATTCAAGTATATGTACAGAGATGTATTTAATATCTATAGCGTTTTTTAAAAATTTTTACCCTACATATAACTGTTATTAAGAAAGCATGAGTCTTAACGATTAGTATTTAATTATCCTATATTTTACTTATTCAAGTCTCTTTTAACCGCTTGAGAACTCAGAGTACTGATGTACATTTTTAAAAGTTATAATAGTGACTAGAAAGCGTATTAAAAGGCAAATCAAATGTAATATGAATTTACTTAAAATGCTAAGAAATGTGTTCGATGCGACAGAAAAGACCAATCACAACCCACGCATGCTTCATACATAATCTCAGACTGACAACTTCAGTCCATGAGAGAAATAGGCTGTAGAATTCCATTAATCCAGCCCGTGATGGTTTGGAAATCCTTAATGGTTTGACATGTGACAAAAATAATCTGAATGTCGGAGATAATCCACTGCGTCTGGCATCGATCCGGTATGAAACTGGCCTCTTGTCTGCCACAGCATCAATTAGTGTTCTACTTTGGAGAATGGATAAAAAAAATGAAAAAAGAAAATAAGTGGAGGAATTGTTTTTAATCAAAGCAGTTGGACATGATCTTGCAGAGCAGTCTTATTGGTAGGCTTTGACATGATTTGCTTAGGATGTTTACGAGGAGTGACGAAAATTAAGAGAAACATTTCAAGAGAATTTTGTCACGACAGACGATTTTAAATTTGATGAGTTTTTTTCTCTCATTTTTCATTCGGTATATTGCTTTCGTAATCGTGTTTGATTCGTTTTGTTTTGAAAACATTTGGTAACATTTTTTTTTTCTTGAGATCTATTGTTGTTCTTTGAAGAGATCAGTTTACAAAAAGAGATGTCTGAATTAAAAACCTGTTACAATATGGGTTATGCCCAAATTCCTTTGACTTTTGGAGAATACGTCACAAGTAGTTTGTCCAATATAAGCATTTAATCTTCATAAAATGTTGTTAGTCATTCCACTAATCATAGATGAACTGCAGCATACATTTAAGTAGGTCTCTGAAGAAATCAGCCAACAGTCAGCATTGCTGCTCCAAAAAAGGAACGAAAAACACAAAGCAAAGAATTTTTGCAAATGGTTATTACTAACATAAATTGATTTGTTTCTGTGAGCACAGTAAAATGTACAAAAAAGGATCTATAGATTTGGACAAAATAAATGTATTGCGATTTAAAGCTCTTACCGGGGGAAAAAAAAGAATTTTAAATTTTGAAATTCTACTGTTAATTGAATTAATTGGACTCTTTGATTTACCTAAGCCATTTACGTCAGCATAACATTGACATTAATATAACTGTGACCAGTCTGAGCCACCATCTTAAGGTACTGTGATGTTAAGGTGATGTTGATGCAGGAACCTTAAGTCCTAAATTTTTACGTGATGCTCCACTGATGATATGTGATGACACGCGTGATGTGTATTTGTTTCCCTTTTGTACTACAGAAGCTAGCACAGCTGAAGTCACTTTGTGTTATATCTTACGGTTAAGTGATGCATACAGTAGCGGATTTAGGGGAGGGGCTACGGGGCTTCAGCCCCCCCCCCAAAAGAGATAGCTCAAGGGTAACGTTCTGCTTCATTATGCACTTTTGAGTATGTAAAGTGATCTTTTTTAATCACTTAGCCCCTCCCAAAAGTTTTTACATTGGTTTAGACTAAAATTTTGCTTTATTATACATTTTGTTTGGGTGAAATAAGCTTTTTTCAAAATTTAGCCCCTCCCAAAACAGACTTTCTGGATCCGCCACTGGATGCATAGTTGCCGTTAATGGAAGGACGTGACCTAAATGGTGCCATGCTTTATGTACTTTTTGAGATAATGCGTGCGTAGTTGGTAATTTTTAAGGAGCCAGTTGTTCAAGAAATTATTTTATGGTTATAGTCTCGGTTGGTTCTTTCTCTTTCCGAAAGAAGTGTATTCCATACTTCTTCGAGAATCGAATGTGAGTCTATCGCTAACAAGTGAGGCTCATGGATAGAACTTAATACTGTTCATCAAGGACAGAAATCAAGATCTTCTGGCTTAGTAGTCCAAATTCTCACTACAATGCAATACATTTCACTTTTAGTGTGTATACAAACGTGACTTTAAGATATTGTAAATGAAGAACTTCTTTGTAAATGAAGAACTAGTATTTTAACACTGAAACTTGAAAATGCGTCAGCCAAACATGGAAGAAAGTGACGAAAAACTTCTTAACTTTGCTTAACACTTACTTATCTAATAATTATGAGGAGGAAATTCGAAGACCAACAAACGGAAATGCCCGGGTATATGTATTGCGGATGTGGAAGTGTACTCAGGCTCCTTCTAACCATGCCACATCATCAGGAACAAAAGTTTTTGGAAACTTCTTTGGTTAAAGAACTGGTAGGCGTCACAACAGAAAGGACCTTCAGATTAATTTTGGGAACAACAAACACACAATCAGTGAAAGTGATAATCAGCATTGAAAACAAGCGCGTTTCCTGTTACCATGGCAGCCTGAACGGGCGTGGTGGCTATCAGATCAGTATCAATAAATCAATAAACTTAGCAGACGAGAAATGCATGACAATATGGCCCGGAGAGGGGTGGAGCTGATATCCAGATGACGTGACGCTGTCCGATACGGGGAGCACATACAAATCAGCAGTCCAGCTTCCGTTCGGACAGGGCCAAATAAAAAAGAACACGCCGTTCTGGGGAAAGGGGAAAGGAGGCGTATTTATCGGAGACGGAAACTGGTGAATTATGCCATGCGTGATTAGGTTAAGTCCGACAATTTATGGGTATTTGTGGTTTTACTGAATGATGTCCGATTGAACGCACTGCAGTTTGGTCAGGAAGTAGGCAGGCCTTACCGCATCACTGGAACTGAGAAGTTTGAAAAATTTTTTCTTCGGGAATGAAAACACCCAGCGCCTTAAAAATCGAGAACAATCGTGTTTTGATTACGTGGTATTAATTCTTCCGCCATGCAAAATAGCTTTCAAGCGCATTAACTGGCAAGTTGACAGAAAGAGAAAGTTTCTAGCAAAATTAGAGTAGAGTACGCCGTAGAGAAAGGAAAGCAAGTGCATAGAATATTTGGAAATGCGATAATTTACTAAAGAATATGAAACACGCAAAGGTGGCAAGGAAATACAGAGTGAACACTTGTAAAATATTTCTTACGAATTATTAGGTATTAGGAATATATATACTACGAATTAATACGTATTAAGATTATGAGGTAACGGGAAGAATCGCCTTGAAATTTTGAAGGAAAAACGCTATGAAATATAATATTTTCGAAAAAAAAAAAAAAAAAAAATCTGCAGAAGATATCTGTTAATCTGAAAGCTATCCTTTTACTAAATATTTTTCAAACAAATTATATTTTCAAAATTTATTCAAATTGCAAAAAGAATCCTTTCATTTTACTTTTTTTTAAATATCTATACTGGCGATGTTTTACCCCATTATTACAACATAGCACTAGTTGATCACCCATTTTGAACTATTTAATGGTCACTTATCTCTTCAAAATTGCAGTTTTCTACTCGTGAAATACATTTAAAATCATAAAAATAACAGCCCTGAAACGAAAGTAATGTAAAATTCCTACGGCATGTTTTCCTTTTAAGAGGCATAGTCAACTGGTTTGACTTTTCCCTTGTTTCCTAGAGACGATTCCATGTCAGTGGACTAGGATAAACCTCCGAACTCATCCTAAACTACCTAGCATCACATCCACAGTTTGCTTGAAAATGCAGCCACTTTGCGCTTCAGAATTTGATGCATCCCAGGGTATGAAAGCTTATGAAAAGGTGCAGAAATATTAAAAAAAAATTGAAAAGGACTTAATCTACAAGAACACTCGCAATCTACCCGCATCATCAGTTTTTCAAAGAGAAAGAGCAACCAAGGGAATTGTTATTTCACTTTCTCAGACGAACAAAAGGCAGGCCTCATCCCCTCCTTGTAAGTCGTCTTTGTTCGTATCCGCCTGCCCAAAGTGGTTGACCCACCTGACATCAGGCCCTCTTTTGTGGTAAAAGGTAAATCCTTTTGAGTCATTAATGTGTCATCGAAGAATGTCTCAGAACCATTGTCGATGCGCTAAAAGTGGCCCTCCTTTTGAGCAGCGGAAAATCCTTTCTAATGCATCTCTGTTTTCATGATGGAAGGACGAAAAAGAAGCATCTCTTCTGCAGGCTCTTTGCATAAAGTAAGGGACTGGAGAAGAGTCTGAATCCTTGATTCCGGTGTGTGGGCGCACCAAAAATGCGCCTTTTTGAGCACAGAGCAGCTCTTCCGCGAATAAACGTAATTTGTAGGTTGATCATTATTACTTTTATGGTAAATCACCATGGGCATAGTTTACTAAACATCAATTATGGTAATGTGAGAATTCCTGAACACTAAAAAATACTTGTTACTGAGTTCTGAATCAAATATATAGGAATTAAATTGATTGTCGTCTACTGAAAATGTGTACCTAGTTTAAAAACAATATTCAATTTCTGTAGATTATGTCACTGTAGATGGTTCACTTTTTTTTTCCTGCCACAGCATGATATTTTAGTGACACAACACACACGCACACGAAAGAAGAAAGATTATTGTTGCACAGTACTTCACAAAACTTAAAATTTTAAAAATAAACATCAGCTCATCAAAATGCAGACTTGAAGGGTAAAAAAAGCTTAAATGTTAAAAAAGGTCTTTAGGCAATTTCAATTGTCTAAAGACCACCAACCGTATGAGAGACAGAGTGTAGGAATCTCATGAAAATATAAGCATTAATATTGAAGAGACTTGCCGCATTAGACATTCAAATTCTCACACTTACAAGTTATTCAAAAACTAGTCTATTAAACAAAGTATTTCATATGTATTTCCACAGCAACGTCTATTTCCATAAAGAAAACTATCAAATTTAAAAATTATAATAATGATAAAATTGTAAACATAATTCTTTAAAAAATGCTAGAAAAAATGAAATTTGTTATATAACCGCAGACAAAAAGCAGAACTTGGCTTTTAGTTTGTTTAAAGCTGTTTCGCTATTAAAACTAGCATTAGCATAGCATACAATTGCTACACCAACATTAGCATACATTTGCAAAAAAAAAAAATAACGGGAAATGAGCCTAAATCAACTGATTTCAATTTCCAGATTTTTTGATGCACATTAAACCAGTGATCGTTGGGCACTTTTAATTCACCCAGAAACTGTCCAACATTCAGAGGTGTCCAAAATATAGAGGTATTTTTCAATACTATGGCCACGTTCCGTTCCTAAAAAAAGTGTCCAACTTAGGTAGGTGTCCAAGTTATGGGGCATGGAGCTGGCCAACTGCAGAGGTGTCACTGTATAGATCAAGAATTTGATTCTACGATCTATAGTCTACATTTTAACCCATTAAGAGGACGACGGACGTTAAAACTGAAAACCGTCATTTCTTAATTTATAGTCTCAAATCATACGTAAAGTTGTTCAACACAATGGTTTACATTTACATTAATACTAAAAATAAAAAATTAAATCCCTTATTAAAAAAAATATATTAATATCTTTTCGGAAAAAACGCGCATTCAATATTTTTTCAAAATATCCCATGCGCATTCCAAATTAATAAAAAGCTGTAATTTTTTTAGAGTGTACGTTTTTTTAGAGTGTAATTTTTTTGTATGTTCATATATGTCCGCATATATGAACATAATTGCGCATTAAATTTTCAAACAAAAGTTTATTCATAGAGATATAGGAATTAAAATGCAACAATAGGGTGTAAATTTGAAAAAAAAGCTACATCTCACACGATTTTAATTTTTTTATAAAGCTTATTACTCTTGTCACACATAAAAATGAATGTGCAGATATGTTCATACATATAACGAAAGTGCATATTTAAAAAATTAAAGATTTTTATTAATTTTGAATGAGCATGGGATATATTAAGTTAAAAAAAAGAAGGCGTATTTAAAAAAAAATATCTTTTCTCACTATTCTAAAAAAAAAGTAAAGGCCGTTGTCGCTGGCGTTGTCAAAGCTTGCTTCCCTATCTCCTCCTAAACCGTGGGATTTGAGTTCGACTAAGGTGCCCACAGATTCGAAAAATTTCGAGGCACCTGCTAAGCTGACTTAAATTTCGAAAATCGAATTATTTTAGAAGATATTAATAAAAAACTGAAAAAATAAACATAATGGTTGCCAGATTTGGCATAAAATCATTCATTCCTTTGCAACAAAGCGTTTCCAAGTATCTAGAATCGCGTGAAATTTACAAACATGAGTTAGAATTACGCCCATTTTACGCCAAAATAAAAACTATATGAAATAAGTAAATCAAAATGTGTTACACAAAGTTGACAATTTTCAAACAGTAAGTTCGCTTAGACAACAGGAGTTTAGAATTAGCGATTATTCGTTTTTCCAAAACAGAATAACTAATATCTTGAAAATGAAAAATAATTAAAATGCAGATTATTTTAAACCCGGATCAGTGCAGCTGGATTATTTGCTACCAGTAGAAATATTTGGCGGCGTTAACTATGCCATTATAGCAGTTATAGTACACTTTGGATATTTGCTAGCGCGACGAGATGGTATAATTCGTGGTGCTAAGTACGCCAATCTGCAAACGATTATGTAAATGATAATATGGATAACGGTTTTCCGGTAACCTTAAATGAACAGTAAATATAGGTTGTGAGCATGTGTAAATCGTCAAATAATGAAAAGTCGCCATTGGTGGCAAGCTATCCTATCTGTTCCGTAGCTTTTATTAACTTTAAATGTACGCAAGTCGCCAAATAATGAAAAATCGCCATGGATGGCAAATTTGCAAAGTGTCCAATAGGTTTTACATTATTAAAAATACAGCTGAAACAGATGTTCTGATTTTATTACGCTTTAGCTCCTAATTAATATAACTTTTGAATGGCAACATTAAATATTATTGTGTTTCCGAGGAGTGCAAATAATTTTTCCAGCGATTATAAGCGGAGTCCGCACTCCAGGTGGAGTATAGCTCAGGACCCGTACAACACGGATTCTCATAACAAAATATCTTCCGTGTTATGAGGGGGAGGTGGTCTACTGTAGTGTGAAGTTTAAATTTTTATGTACCAATGAACACGCAAGAACCAAGCAATGTGTCGCACAGTAACATTCCATCTGATCCAATCTTCGGGTTTTGTCTGTTGAAATTACACTACGTATGATTTGTCTGTTGACCTTTTTTACGAATAAGCCTTATTAGGGGCCGAATGCCTCATACGAAAAGCGAGCGTAGCGAGTCTGGGGGCCTTGGCCCCTAAATCATTAAAAAATATATTTGTTTTTTAATTTTTAGTTTCAATATAGATGCAAACTATTATGTTAAACAACTATGATTTCGTGTTAAACAACTTTACACATGATTACGAGTAAAAATTGAAAATTGAAAATTTTGAATATTGAACGTCCCTTGTCCCCTTAACGCCCAGCGTCCTATTTCGTAAAGAGTGTAAGTCGCAAAAATATTCAAACATTCATTTTTTTCCTATTTTCATTTCTCGGATTAAAAAATCTGATTTTTCACAAAATAGTCAGTGACAACAAAGTAAAATGTTAGTATTCCATTGTTTTATTACTATATTTAGAAAAAAATGTATCGTTCATACCCCTCAAATGTATTTATCACTTCTGGCATCAACATAAATTGGAGTATGTGCTGAAAAAAAGTCGGGCCCTAACGGGTTAATCTGCTAGTCTTACGTTTAATTATTATGCACGTTATTACGAAAATGCGAATTATTTTTTTTCTATTTTAATGTAAAAATTAACTTTAATTATTCCCGTTATATATATGATGTCGAAATACAAATTTGCAGTTTGTTTAAAAGAACGAAGCAATATTTTTCGTTATTTTAAATAGTTTAGTTGGAGAAAACTTTCTAGCTTTTTGTAGTTATAGAATTTAGTCGGACTTCCTCATGCCTTTTCACATCACTTCGGTAATGACGACAGTTTTATAAAGTGCATATTTTGCGCATATGCAACTCCGGTTATATCAACACTCCGCTTAAATGACGAAACTTTTTGTGTGGTATCGTTATCCCGAGAGTAGGAATAACGAGATTCCATTGTGTTACTGTGCAACAAATTTTAGGGCAAGAGGAAAAAAAAAGTTTGTATATGTGGCACCAAATCTAATACGACACTCTTACAATATGTACCAAAAACTACTGATTTTCAAGTCTTACTTTTTTTTCTTTAATTACTGTTCCCTTACACGCAAAATTCTTTTTCATAAAAAAAAGCAATTTAAATTAAAGTAATGCTTCTTCCTACAGTGCTTTACCCCATGATTAAAAGTAACATCAGGGGACCAGCAAATTGATAAATTATGCGTCATATTCAGCATTAAATATGCAAATGAAATAATACGCAATATCTTGAATAAATTGAACGAGCAAATCACTTGTGTGTCACAACATTGCGCCCCCAAGTCTTTCCATTAAAGATTCAGGCATTATTAACTGTCTTCCTAAACGGGTTTACGCGCCATGGGAAACTGTAATCCCGCATCATATAGGGCTTTCAAAGCCCTCAGTTGCGGTAATTAATATCAATATAGGACTTCAGGTGTTGGCACACGTTGACACCTAGTAGTGCTTAATATTGATTGAAATCAGCGCATATTTTACAATCTAGTCGGATCAGATTTGTAACCTTCGTGGTGTAACATTAAGATAAATGACGAAAAGCTTTTTTTGGGGGCGATTCTTACAAAAATTATTATTAATATCAATTTTTTGTGGTCTCGCTGGAAAGTTTTATGTTTAATTCACTTAATTATATAAAATGCATGGTGAATTTGACACATGACAAAATCCGGCGATTAATATCTCTATACGTGTCTTCAATATTTTGCTTTTAGCTTTTGCTATAGCTCTGAAAATTTGCCACTTAGTTGGAAAGCGGCCCGCTACTCGGATCAGCTAAAATATTAATGATATATTTTGAAAAATTAATCGATGTTTCATAATATTTTACCAGAGTTCATCGCTTTCCCTAGCTTCCGAGTAATTTTTAGTGTGAGTTATTGGGTGAAAAATGGCAAGAGCCGATGATTTATTATTTGCTGATGATTAATTGGTGGCATAAATATGCTTTACTTGTTTCTAAAATGTTTTACCTGTTTATTAAGCAGCGCTTCTCTCTTTAAACTGTGAAGCGTGTTATTTAGTGTCGGATATATTAATTGTAATAATAGTTAATAACAAAACAAATAGTTGATTGATGTGGTTCGAGGATTGTTATTTATTGCAAAAGCATTTTAACATTGTTGTATTAAGACAAAATGATTTCAATAGACAGATAACTTTTATATATAAAGTTTGCTCAAACACACAACTTAAAAAAAATACTTCAGAGTTTTTTAAAAAAAATACTATTATTATTTATGACCTCTTTTTCTTCTTTTGACCTTTTACAGGGTGATTCTAAAGTTTTTACAAAATTTAAGTGGAGATAGGGCACATAATAAGGAATCACACTCACATAGCAATGTGGGCTCGGAAATGTGTCTTCATGTAACGGTTAATAATCACTTTGAAACGGGTGCTGAAACAACACTGTACTTTACGACTCTACCTTTTCAAAAACTAACACATTTTTCTCAGAAAACTAGCGACTGAAATTCATAGTTTAAAAATTCTATTTCATTTCATGGATGATATTTTTGTAAACAAGCCGATTGTGTATGAAACTTGCTTAAGAAATTAGACAAACACTTCAACACTTCTCATAAAGTGATTATTACCAGGTAGGTGATCTGCGTTTTTGACCCCACATTCCTATGTGTTTCTGATTCCTTATTATGTGTCCTATCTCCCCTTAAATTTTGTGAAGCAATTTAGAATCACCCTATATAGATGTAAATAATTAAGTGCCTCAAGCTTTTTAAAAATCGTATGTTATTTTACGGTATAAAAATTATAATATTTAATGAATTTTCGAAGTACGTCCTGCGATATTCGATAAGCTAGGATAGATATGCCTTTTGCAATAAGTGTTTAGCTTAAAAAATTTCTTAAAAACTAGTTTATACCTTTCATTACGTTTTTAAATGAAGAGCTTCGTTTAAAATAATATTATTTTATCTTATATTTATTCATTCTCATAATCGATATTTCAATAACAGAGGTTAATACAGTGAAACTAGACTTAACACTGCTCTACATAATAAAATATGATGGCTTTTTATTAATAGCTATAATTCAAAATGGCTAAAATATCTAAGTATGTAATCAAGTACAGTAATAAACAATGAAATATTGATGACAATTCTAAAGCATGATAGTTTCATTTTAAAAAGAGTGTACAGATTTGTTGAGACATGCAAATTAGATACTACTTTTACATAATCACTTGCCAATCAACAAACAAAATCGTTGAACAGAAAGCGTTTATTCTATACAAGTTTGAGAGTGTGTTGAAATAAAAATATATAATTTGGTTTAAAATATTTGTTTAAAATTGCGTGACAAATTGAAGTTTCGCGAGCATCATTTTTATACGTGCTACACTGAAAGCTGACTTTTGAATGTCGAAGACAGGACAGTAGAAAAACGTCATCCCCTGGATTAAATGTCATAATTAAGTAACAAGAAAAAATCTAGATGTCCAACTGTTCTTTTCTTCGACCTCTTCATTACTTCACGTTCATGAAAGATAAGCACTATAAAGGAGTAATGGCTGACAGATTATCACAATGACTGTAAATAATTATTAATTGGACGCTTTATTGCCCTTTGTCCTCTGACGTGTGACGCTTGTAGCGCGAGTGTTAATTTATGAACAGTGCTGTGTCTCATTTTAGAAGACGCTTCGTAAAAGCTGCGTGCAAAAACCAAGGTATTCGCAGCTTGTACCATCACGCTCTACCCTTAATGCATAGTGAAAGCTGAAAAATATTTGTTCTTCCCCCTACCTTGATTTATAAAATTTTCAGAAAGAAAATCTGTACTTTGCTTGTTCTAAAAATATTGAATCAAAGACGTATTAAATACTACTTAAGAGCAAATCCTTTATTGTTATCATTTATTTGCAACACATTACACTGCAACCATTTATTTGTTTATTTATTTATTTATTTGACTTCTTGAATGTATTCCCAGATACGTATATTTGTGCATCTAGGGATGGATGCAAGATTAAAAAAAAATATATCGCGCGTCTCGCAAAACAGCCTCAAAGCTTTGTCTCTTCTCACAAAATCCTTATATTATAATGTTAAAAATGTTTGTCTTGTTTTACAAAAAAGCCCTAAATTTCTGTCTCGGATCGCAAAAAAAAATCATATCGCATCCATCCCTATATGGATCCACAGGAAATGATCAGCATTCTTACTTAGTATGCCGATAATTTTTTTCTTTAATTAATTCCTTTATTAAAAATGATGTGAAGAAAAAGATGAAAAGTAATATATTCTACAATAATTAGTTGGTGTTTCGTTTTGTAAGGTTAAATAAATAAATAAATAAATAAAATTTTATAGGAGAAATGTACATAAATGCATTTTAAACTACTTTCAGTGCACATTACATTGAGAGTCTTTTAAAATAAGAGAATTCAACGGTAGCAAATTAAAAGCTGGATACAAATTTTTGAGCTGATAAAACTATAATCAAATAAACACACCGCATGCAGCAATGTGATACATGCTAAATCATTTTACGTCCTCAAAATATCCATCATCCAGGAATACACATCTATCATATCATCCTATTAGACGTTCAGCAGATTTCGAAATATTATTCATTGCATGAAAATCAAGTTGAAAATCAAGATGAACACGCAGTTTGCGCCGATTCAGTATCCTTTAATAGTTAAACATTTAAGATCAGACTTTTGTTGAGAGTTCTGGTCAAACTACCCCCTGTCCGCTAATGCTCGCTAATAAAGATGAACGATGGTCGAAAAGTAGTTCTATCTCGTCTCTCAAAGCATCTCTAAGACTTTGTTTTGTCTCACAAAATCTCTATAGTAATCACAAAAAATGTTTGCCACAACAATTATAAATCTGTCTAGTCCCGTCTGATATCCGTGATTGCTTTCTGGTATAAAGAATGTTTTCGTCCTTTTGAAGTTTCTAATGCAATTTTAACTCGTGACATCAAAATGACGTCGATCTCACTTGCGATTTGAAAGTTGTGAGCTGGGAAAAACCCCTTTACACTTGCAGTCATTGTAAACAAAACCTATATGTTGCCCAGCATCAGCAGTTTCCTTTAGAAATGAAATCTGATTCTGCTACCCCGTATGCGCAGCCTGTCACCTTAAACGTTACTTAAAAGTCCGTCGAGAGGTTGTACCCAGTTTACAGTTATGCTTATAGGTGATAACGATATTAGGAAATTTGAGTAATACTTGAATTGATTGTTGTGCGTAAATGTGGCAATGTCTTGTGATGTCCCACTTCCTCGGTGCTTGTAATACATATCAGCCTGCGAATAAACTAGGAACTTAAGGCACAAAAATACTTAAGGCTATTTATTTAATATTTTTTCAAGTAAGATATCGTTTTACAGTGAATTTCATAAGGCCCTGAACATTTGCAACCTACGTTTTTGCCATTTCTCACTAATCTTTCCAGATAGGAAAGGCTCTTCCAAATTTAGCACTCAGCCACCAAAATCATTTTCTTAAAGCTGTAACCGCTCACAGTAATTTAACTAAAAATAATGTTTGAATGCATCCAAATTTTGTTTTATATCCTGTATTTTAATATAATTATTTAAATAGTCGACTACATAATATTAACATCTAAGTAGGCAGAAATCTTATTTTTCTCTTGTATGAAGGATACTGTTTTCAATTTATGAGAACTACATTTATTACTTTATATACTATCTCTATAATTCTTGCAATGAACTGAAATAAACTTGAATAATATATGAATTTAGAATTTAAGTCACATTAAGTACATGTCATTCTTCCAGGTTCAAAACAATTTCGAAGTTGAATTAAATAAATTGAATGTGTTCTGTATCTTATGATTGAAATTGATCTTTTGCAAGAAATTTCTCAACTTCTTTTGATGATGCGCCAGGGATGTAGCGACAGAAAAATATTTCGTCGTGTGATGAAAAGATAAAAAAGATATAATTTCTCACAAAAATGCTTGATTCATTGACATTCAATTAACAAGAATCCAAAATCAAAATTTCGGGGACCCATGGCATCTCCCTGTGTACATCCCTGTGATGTACTGTAGAAAAAAAAAGAAAGAAAATTTAAAAATTTGACTGTCATTGCTATGAAATTTTTCAAAACTTTTCTAAGCTTTATAATTATAGTATAAAATAATAGTTATAATAAGAATACATGCACACAAAAAGTGGAATTTAAGAGTTAAATTTATTAAGAACTTTGCAAAATGACACAAATAAAAAATACTGCAGAATGATCATTTCGAGTGGAACCAGAAGGTTGTTCAAGTGGTTGGTACATTGCTTGTAAGGTTGCATTAGTGCTCTTATACTTTTTTAAATCATAACCTAATATATTATATGGAATATGGTTATGGGTGCTTTATAGTATCTTCCGATGTGACTCTTAGAATAGAATTAATACTTACTTATACAGAAGTATTTGTTCATTTATAACCATGTAGAATTTCTATTGACTATACTGGACGGAATTTTAGAGACTTTTCTTTCCCTTCTACAAAAATAGTCAATGAGAAAGTTATCTTATTATTAATAACTTATTTTATTTCATAATTCACATTGGAGCTAAACTTTTTAATAATTCATCGTGCATTCTCATTAAGTTACACTATCACTAAACTTTGCTTCAATGCTTTACAAGAGTAAAAAGTGTCACCTGCAAACATCAACAGTATTATGACCTCTCAAAGGTAAGGTACGAATAAAGAACTCATAAAATAAACTCTTAATGGATTAATTAGCAATTACTCTGAAATCTGACTGTCCTTTCGAATCGAATAATGGCAACCGCTGAAGTTCACCGTCTTCCCATTGAAATCGGTGTTTTCGGCATTAAATTTATCACCAGCTGTTAACGATCATTGTAAGATAACACAAAAGTTTTGTCATTCTATCACGCATGCGCTGTGCATTCATTAGCAATCAGAATTCGTAAGCCACAGAGAAGAGTTGCCGGACTACGTGAGAAAAACCCCAGCTTAATGCACAGGAACGGAATACTGATGTTACAAATGCAATGTTTTTTTCAAAGAAGCAGCGTGCATTTGTCCATAGATATATAAGTGTCAATAATTCAAAGGGAGGGAACGTGACCAAAGTATTGAGTGTTAAAAAGTCTTCTTTTTAAAGGGGCAATGAACGGCTTGTTACATACTTGGTCTGAAAGCAACATGACCGACTATACGTCACTTCAAGTACTATAAAATCATTCTTACGGGATTTAAAAATTTAAAGATGCATATGGCCCGACGACATAGAATAACGTCCGATGAAAGTAGATGTAAAAAGCATTTACGATCATGGTGTATATTTATTTCGCTTAGCATTTCGAAAATATAATTCTGACTGAGTGGCATATGAAAAAAAAAAAATTTATTTCATTTTTTAGAGCAATTATATATCTACAGTGTCACCAAAGCTTAAATATAGCTGTCAAAGCAGCAAAGTGCTGCTATTATCAGTTTCTGTCAAGCAATATTTTAGATGCCAGTCAACATTCTGATCACTACCATCATTTCAGATGTTTTATGTTATGGCAGTGACATAAACTGGTGAATGATTTCTCAATCGGTAAATGTGGTCAGTCATCCCTTGTAAATTCTTCAATAAATTCTGCTCTTTCCAAGTGGCAAAAGTTTCCTAACAAAAGTTGATGTTAAATGCAAAATATTAAAATTTTAATCAATGATACTTCTGAATATTATGTATTTTATTTATTTTTATTAGTTGTTATTATTATGTAATTCTATGCATAAATTTGTGGCTAATTACATCGATTTTTGATGTTACCGAATAGCCACCAATTATTCAGGTCTATTATTTAGCATTCAGCTGCAACAAATTAAATCAAAATTTTGTTCATAACATTTAAGGCTGTGTGCATTTAATGTATCAGAAAAGGATTTGATGCGGAAAATGGAAATCGATTAAATTTGTAACATAACAGAACAATTTTCTCATAATGTCTAAGAGCCCTCTTTTATTACTCAAGTTCGTACTTTTAAACAATATAAGAGTATAAAGGAAACGACCGCAATAATCACTAGTTTTGTTTAAAAATTTAACAAGATAGAAAATTATCATAACTATCTTATTTATGCTTTAGATTTCATACAAAATTAGTTAAAACTTTAGGTGTGAAGTTTTCATCTGTGCGAGAATTTGTAAACTAAGAAAAGCACGAGAATGAAATGTTAGGCGCTAAAACGCATTTCGTATTTTGATCTGACGAGCTTTTTACCAGCAACATGCATAAAATTTTTATCATTTTATTTTTTAAAAAGTACTTTTCATATGATATTTTTGTTTTAGCCAACTGAATTTTGAAAACTAAGATGATAAAACTAGAATTATATAACATAACATAAATGATAATAAACATCTATCTCATAATCCTATTTTCGTTCCTTATTAAAAAAAAAAAAAAAAAAAAAAAAAAAAACTCACAGATCTTTTATTGTTTTCTGTATCTTACATTTTGTATGTTCAATCTTCATTCTTTTTTTACAGAAATTTATTTTAATTTTTGTGATGAAGACAAAAATGTGTCAATTTATTATTTAAATAGATACTGGAATCCGTTCAATTACGATTTAATTTATATAAAACACGTATGACTGTCTACGTTGCGAAGAGAAATTCTTATTTTATTGTGCTAGCAGTTGCAGAAATTTTCTGCGAGCATTTTTCAAGGTAGAGTTCCATTACTACTTCACATCTTTGGACACACTTTTTTTTACCATTTAATAGTGAAAGAACAAGGGGAATATCCTCCGCCCCCCCCCTCACAAAAAAGTAAAAAATAAAAAAGATAAAACAAAAATAAAGACATTACTTGCGGATAACATTTTGCTTCATTCTACACTTTGTCTAAATAAAGCGAACTTTTTAAAATAAATAAGAAACTCTCAAAAACATGTCTGTATCCACTCTGCCATTGAATGTCAAAGAACAAAAGAAATTGTAATAACAATCAGAGAATAAGAAAGTAACAGTAGCCCGTTATTTGTAAGATACGGAACTCACATACGACTTTTTCAACCACGTTTCAAGAACTTTTTGTAAGGCAAGTGTGTAGCAATAAATAAATAAATAAATAATAATCAAGCAGGGTCCAAAAGTTATAAATGGTACAATTTCTCAACAAAAAAAAAGTTTTAAGCTTTGACTATTGCTATTCAGTTAACAAAAATCCATGCCTCCTACAAGAACTTTATAGAGTGTAGTAAAGTCTTGTTACAAGGATTTTCCATTTTACAAATATTTCAGATTAACGAATAAAATATTGCTATTAAAAGAAAGCCATGCTTGTACAAATTAAACTACAATGAGATTTCACTTTAACTAACTCTTCGGAATTGCAAGCTGGATTTCGGTCTCTTGATTAGATCTAGATTTTTGTTAATCTCAAAACCTCTTATTTGCAAGATTTTCAGTAATGAAACTCGCTCAATTGTGTCCGGTAAATATAGCCTCATTAGGCCAGTGGTTAGAGAGAAAAAAAAAGAGCGCAAATCGAAACAAATTGTTGGCAAAGGTTTTATTGTTTTAATAGCTTCAGTTATGTCCCAACATGACTATCCTAGGTTTTACCCCTCCGCCGAGGTGAGCGTCTGCTCCAACGTTGAAAAATGCTACCAAATATGGAATTTTTTGCCGTTTTTCTGCAATTTTTCGAAAACGACGCAAAAAAAAAGTACGTATATATTTTAAAAGTAGCAAAGCTTTAAATTCTGCATAATATGAGTACTCATTCAATATATTTTACTCCTTTTGCAAGTGCAGGAACACTTGACAAAATCCTTAGTATACCAGAAAACCAAGACGCTGTAGACAAGTGCCCGTCTTTGACCACCTACAAAAAGTCTCCGTCTCCACAGGAAGTAGGAATATCTGTGTACGCCACTGTCTACCCCACAAGAAATTTTAAATCCGTGTGACTCAAACTCCCAAAGAAAGGGAGTGATAGAGGTAATCTCATAATGTTCCTGCTTCCTGAGGAGACGGAGACTTTTCGTCAGTGGTCAAAGGCGGGCATCCGTCTGCAGCGTCTTGGATTTCCGGTATACTAAGGATTTTGACAAGTGTTCCAAAGCTTGCAAAAGGAGTAAAATCTATAAAATGAGTACTCATTTTAAGCAGGATTTAAAGATCTACGACTTTTAAAGTATAGACGTTCGTTTTTTGCATCGTTTTCGAAACATTGCAGAAAAACCGCAAAAACACCCCATTTTGGGTCACATTTTTCAACGTAGGAGACGACGCTCACCTCGGCGGAGGGGTAAAACATAGGATAGTCATATTGGAAGATAACTGAAGCTATTAAGACAATAAAACCTTTGCCAACAATTTTTTACACCTAAAACTACCAAACTACTATTAGTTTGGGCGGTAGTAGAATATATTGTAGCAGTATATGAACTGCATATGTAGACACATGTGCAGTTCATATACTGCTTGTGAGTGTATTTTTAAACCGTACGGGAATTTTTGAAGCTCTAGGAATTTTTAGACAAACATTTTTCTTCACTCAATATTTTTAAAAGAATCTTTTGAGAAACCAAGAAGTTTCACTTCTAAGGATCTCTCTCTTTCGTTTTCATTTTTTCATTTCTTGAAAAAGAATAGGGGAACCTGCAGCTGCAAATCTGTATGATAATTGCTTATGTTCATGTTTCTTTTATCTTTTAATCTTTGGTTGGTCAGTTCCCAATATTCGTGTACAATACATATAGGCTTAAATTTATTGTAAAGTGCAATTTATTGAGAAGGAAGGAAAACTTGTACTTTTAAGTATAACTAAAAAAAGGGTGTTGCTCTTATTTTGCTATCTGAATAAAGATAAGTAAGCAAATAATTTTATAGAACAGTCGAATAGAAGGTGGTTCCAAATAAAACGGCCAAACTGAAAAGTCAAACCAGGTATATACAAAAAGAATAAAAAATCATACAGAAAAATGCGGTCGCTAATGCTTTCCAAAGAATGTAGAGGTCGTTTCAAATTATACGTAATGCAAGGGTGACAAAGAATAATCCTTTTACATTATTTTGTTTAGACTATTTTGCCACACATGTTTACAAATATTGCTACAGGAGAAGTTCAAAGTTTCTGCCAGATGCATGAAGACACATGTTTCATCGACGCTGCGTGAAGTCCGCATCTTCTAAGAAAACCAGGTTTTTAATAGCGGTTTTTCACATAAACGCCCTCTATCGGCCTATTATACCGTTTGCAACAGCATTTTCACACTGTGAGGTTTGATTCTTTTTGAATGGCTGCATTAACTTTTTTTTTTTTTTTTTTTTTTTGTGCCCACATTGTTTTAAATCATTCTGTAACGTATATAGTGATTAATTTTAAAAATCCGCTGCAGAAAATCTAAATATTAATAAAACAAATCAATAGTCGAATAACTTTGTATGATCTTTGAAATTTTAGAAAAGAAATCTTTTTCATTTACTACACATAAACCATATTTCATTAGCATATCAAACTAATTACATAGCTAGCAACTTGCAAGCACAAAAATTTCTACTTCTCTTCATCGGCTCTATATCTGAAAGTGGTATACTGTACTTGCATTTTTTAACATACAACTTAACATTTATATTGTTAGTAAATTTTACAATTACAACCATTGGAAGAAGCAGTTAGTATCAAAATGAAAGTCACCATTTTTACTGGCATTGATTTCAGTTCATATGCAAATTACTCTCACAAAAAAAAGTCCACTACATTTTTTTAAGTTTAACGTGTACTGCTTAAAATTCACTCAACTGAACCTCCAGAATATAAAAACGTAGAAGCCGAAATCATACGCCCAATCAAATAATTGAACTTAAGAAGAACAAACCTATAAATTTCATGGAAGTAGCAGAAAAGTTACTGGTTTAAACTTGTATCGCAGGGGGGGGGGGGAAATCACAAGTCTGATTAATTTAATTTACTTTCTTTCGTTATCCGCTTCAGGGTAATAACTTTTTAATCTATTTCGAAAGAACACAAATTTTTACTCCAGGCATCTAACGTGACTTATCTTCGAAACCCATCCCTAATTAGTTCCTGACTCGTAAAGCCACGGCTTCCTATCGAATTCCAAATATTCAAAGATTTCATTACTTATTCAATCCTCTCCTGCCTTCAGAAAAAAGAATAGTGTGGGAAAAACAGAAGAGAGACTTTTCAGACGAGTATTAAAAAAAGAAAAAAAAATGTATAAATATATATATACACTCGCTCACAATAACTCTCGAAAACATAAAAATTTTCGCTAGGTAACTTTTAATGACCGCACCAGATGAAAGTTTCCAATACATACCCTTTCGCCGTGCACTCCCAATGGAATTGACTCCAAAAAATTTGCACGCATCTTAGAAATAGCGTTTTCCACTTTCCTCAAGCTGCATATAAAAGCGCCCCGGGTCATAAATTTTTTCCCGGGGCCGGTTGTAGGGCCCGACCCTAGGGCACCCGGGGCGATTTACGACTGCTGATATGGTCGCATTCTGAAGTCCTTGGAGCTATTTGCCAAAAACATTACCCCAGCGATTCGATTGAGAGATTCGAGCCCTTCACTTTCCTTGATTCGAAGCAGATGGAGGAGAGAGGGCTTTTCTTTTAGTTTTCTTTTCTTTTCTTTTTTCTCGAGAAGTACATAAGTCTTAGAAAAGGAAGTACTTTTAATGTTTCCTGCGTACGGTTTAGTTTTTCTTCTCTCTTGCGGTATTATTTACGATTTCTGTTTTGTGGGGGGCTTGGACTGTTTGATTCAATAACACCGCAATTAAACCGACCATTCCAGAAGATGGTTTTCGTACGTTTCAGAAAAGATGGGCTACTTTTTTTTTAATGCAAGCAGTTTTGTCCCCCCCCCCAAAAAAAAAAAACATTTTTTAATTTTATAATCGGTATATTATAGATTTCACACCCTTGACCATTTGTTGAAATAAAACTAAACTTTAAAAAAAATGGTAGACATATTTTTTAAATTAAAGTTTCGTGATGAAGAAATTTTTATCTAGAGCTGATAGTCGATTTCACGAAGCCCACAGGTGGAAACGAAATCAGAATTTCAAGAATTAAAATAATGTTATGTTTGCAAAAAAGATGGGCTACTTTCCTTTTTTTTTAATGCAAGCAGTTTTGTCGAAAAAAAAACCTTTTTTAATTTTATAATCAGTATCTTATAGATTTCACACCCGTGACCATTTGTTGAAATAAAACTAAACTTTTTTTTAAAAATGGTAGATATGTTTTTAAAATTAAAGTTTCGCGATGAAGAAATTTTTATCTAGAGCTGATAGTCGATTTCATGAAGCCCGCAGGTGGAAATGAAATCAGAATTTTAAGAAGTAAAATTGATGTTATGTTTGCGTTTATAAATTTCTGAGAATCAGAGTTGGGTTTGTTTCTATCAGTAATTTTGAAGAAACACAGTAGAATATATTTTCATTACAATGTTCAATGCGTTAGATAAATCAATTTACTTTAAAACAATTTGCATTGAATTAAAAAATTTTGGCTTTTATTAACTATCAGAGTTTGAGATGTAGCTATTTTCTGAGAAATATCTACGCATTAGAAGCTTACCTTCATTTAAAAAATAATGGATCCATTTTACTTTCCGTAAAATCTGTAAATCTTTATGGTTATAATACCAATATGTATCACTCTAATTTTTTAAATCGTGATAAATTGAAAAAAATGCAATTATAATTTTATTTATATTGATGTGATCTTGACATGCATAAAATAAAGTCATCATCAATCACATCAATTAATTATTTTATTGTGTACGTATAAATTTCAGATTAAACCTTTATTTTATCTCATGATGGTGTTTCTGCTTTATTCGTGGTTATAACAAACAAAATATTTTGGGATGCCATACAATTAAGTTTTTTTTTCAAACAAAACTCCTACCAACAAAATTTTAAAATGTTTACTAGTTGAAAAAAAATGTCCAGTCTGCTGTCACTCTAGAAGAATATTTCTCAATCTTCAGTGTTAGGGAGTAAAAAATCACAATAAACATATATTAGAAACAAAACCCTCATATTTTTTGGAGATTTTCTTGTACAAGCGCTAATAAATATTTATTATGAAAAATTTTTTGGATATTTATACAGCTTGCTATGCCTCTGAATTATAAGACGTTAAATATTCAATTTTGAAGCTGATGAAAAGCACTCGTCATTCAAATCTTTAATGTTTAAAAATATTCTTATGTTCAAACGTAGTGATAAGGGTAAAATTGTCAACATTCTTATTACCATTCGCTTATGACTAATTGCTTGAAATTGATAATAACATTTTTTTTTCCTCAAAAAAAGGGCTTTTATCTTTAGTTCAGAAAAATGTAGTATCAAACTTCTTTTCGTACATATATTATGAAAAAAGTTATCATCCGCAAAATTTTTAATGTAAACAGGTCCATGGATTCTTAAAAATTCTGAATATATTTGCACTGTCCATAAAAACACGCGACCGTCATGTTTGACTATTATCAAAATCCATTTATGTGACTGTTTTTTTAAACATGTGTCATGGCACCCTTTCTTTTTGCGGTACCTCCGATTTTCTATCAGATCAAAGCATGGCAATAATGCGTCTTCTTAACATCGGAACAAAAACAAAAAGCACAACTCCTTCAAATAAATTTAACAACAACAACAACAAAAAAAAAAACCACATTCTTTTTCAGCATCATCTTCATTTTTTATTAAACACATCTTCGGCCCGCGGTACAAAGAGCACATGAATCGTAACTTCTTCCAATTAAAACAATGTAGATTAGCGATAGTGAAGGATAGACAATGGAACTTAATCCGTACAAAAGTGCGCGCGGCTTACGACAAAATGAATTGCGTATCATACGAGTTCAAACCTGTTGTCGTTACAAATGGGGGTATTTGCTGGAATCACCGGCTGTTAGTTTCGAGTGTTGTCACATATCTTGACCTTGCAGATCAAGTCTGCTTTATGGTTCTTTGCCCCGGTGTTTCAAAGCTTGAGGCCCTGAAAAAAAAAGTAATAATAATAATAAAAAAAATAATAAATAAATAAAAAGATAAAAAGAGCATTGTAAAAGTACACATGATTCATTAATTGTTACGAGTACTGTTTAACCCTTTGAGGCGCAACCCTTTCCCAATGCTGAAAAAAGGGCAGCCGTTGCCATCGCTCGACTTAACTACCAGCAAGATGGCGGACGATCGAAACGTTCATCGCGTGCCACAGATCTAGAGACCCTTTTTTGACGACAGCTGGCTGTGCTCTGCCCTTTTTTCAACATTGGGCAATCGATCCAGCTGTTCTCGCGTTCTTCCATTTTTCAGCAGATGTCAGTGCTGTTAAAAATAATCGTGACCATTTTTTTTACGGGAAATGACGTTCTAAATAGTAAAGGATTCTCGTTGAGCTATGTCACCCGCAACTATTTTTATAGAAATCAAATCTATTCTTCGTGACGGGCAACAGTCAAAACGTCAGAGTTGGGTGTTCCCAGAGTGGGATCACTGCGCGTTAAAGGGTTAACTAAATTTTATATCTTAAATGATATTGCGACGTAAAAATGAAAAGGTTCAATAGACAACAATCACATAGTTCAAAATAATTTTTAATTTCAGCTGTAAACTTCATGCTAAAATCCTTTACTTAACTCTTAATGAATGCTTTCTCAGACTTATGCATATGTAATTACTGATAAAATAAGTTGAACGATACATTGCATTCACTTAAATAGCTGTAATAAAGTCAAATTAGCTCTTGCTGTGGTTGTGAAAGATTGACTATAGTAGATTGCCTTCGTGTTCAAAGCAATAACCTCTTGATCTTCCAAAGTACAGAATTTAACCTTTGGAAAGTTTTCATACATGACCGACACCGACGTTACTGCACCAAATTCTTTTTAGAACCATAGTACATATTTAAAAAATTTCCCCCAATCACTGTACTACTATACAATTCAAATATAAACTTTTACAGTATACAGAAATGACATATCAGCTGTGAATGCTGCTATTGGTCATTAAACCTTGAAAGACAATACTTTATGTGTCGTCTTATAATACTTATACAATACAGAATAATACTATATTACCTGTTTTGAAAGATTTTTCAAGAGTAGTTTTGCTAATGGTCAAGTGGAGAAAATATAAATAGCGATTTAAACATTTCATGAGATGATAAAGTGCCAAAAATTCATGTAATAACAGCAATAGTATAGGAATGTACAGATAGTTATCAATTGTTATTGTCAAGTGCTGTTAGTTGGATATTCAGATATCTTGTATACAATGTGAATTAATGATTACTCGACGACAGTTTTAAAGCAGAACGGTTGTTTGATCTCTACCCATTAAGCACAGAATTTCATAAATTATTCGAAATAGCCTTGCAATTACAACGTCATGAAAATACTGAAAGCTCCTAATGGTTGTCATAAATTTGCAAGGGACATCGGTGTGACCTGGCTATTCAAGTGTATATATGTATTGTCCAGCCATTCAAGTGTATTTATAGTATTCAAGTGTACGTGTATGTATACTATTCAAGTGTATGTATGTACGTATTGTTGGTCTGGACTCCAGACCAACAATAATTGAACAGAAGCATTTTGTGCAAACTGGCTGACCTATTCAATAACCTTTTGAAGCGCAAGCATTTTCACAACAATATTGAAGACCGACCGTATATTCCCAACGCTGAAAAAATGCAGAGGTTGCCATCGATTATTTAACTACCAACAACATGACGGTGAATTGAATAGCCCATCTGGCTCCACAGAGCTAATGAAGCTTTCTGCCGCAACTGGCTGTGCGGCCACACAGGAGCATTCGTCAGAACTCATAGCGAAAATACATTTTGCTATGTGTTCTGAAGAACGTTCTCGAAAAGCGTTCTTTCGCCTTCAGTAGACGTTCCCAGAAACAGCCAGAAGGGGACATCAAAAGTAGATTGAACAGTGTTGTGGTGCTAAAAAGTTTTTTCCCGGAACGCCTGACTCCACGTAGGGGGGGGGGGGACAAATTTATAACAACTATTAATAAAACCCCTCTTTTTTATGTCAGTAATCAATATATAAGGGACTATGGATAATTTTGAAAAAATCTTTATTCACCCAAACAGAGTGTACAGTTAAGTAAAATTTTAGTCTAAAGCGATGTATAAAATTTTTTGGTATAGGATAATTATTTTTAGAAAGTTCAGTTTACCTATCGGAGGTGTATAATAAAGCAGAATGTTACCCTATAACTATCCTTGGGGAGGCTGAAGCTTCTTAATCTCAACCCTGGATCACCCACTGTCTGGTCAAGTGGGTTGTCACAAATTTCGTTGCCTGCAATGGTGCCACCGCGTTTAACATCTGTGTTCATTTTGTTATCGACATTGATTCTGAGAGTCTCGTGGTCCTATGTATTTTATTATTTGAATCCATGATGGTGATGTTTATTTTCTTCAGAACAGAAAATGCCGGGAATTGAATTTCTAATCGACTAGTCCATGTTATCACTTCATTGGGATAATTTCAACTATTATGGTATTCATAAAATTGGGACAGGAATATTGCTAATGTGAGCAGGCTATATAAGAATTTCTCTTTCTTTTTAAGATTCTCCGCAACAAAATAATAATCTTATCTTATTTGGGTTCCGGAACGCCGTTCCGGTTCACAAAAAAGTACCGGAACGTCGTTCCGGTGCGTTCCGGCCCCACTACACCCCTGAGATTGAACAAGAGATCAAAACAACTCACCCAACTCAGCTAAAGATCCCGTTCCTAGTTTGTCAAGAGACCTCGCACCAATTAACGGAGAAAATGTTCTGGCATTTGTAAAGCCAGGTCAGAAAGGAAAGACAAGCTGTTTCAATAAGTTAGCTGTACTCATGAGTCACATCCGGGATTTTAACTCCCACAAGATAAACAATCTCAAAGCAAAGTTAAGAAATGATGATCGAACCTGCTGAGGAGCGTCGACGTTTGAATGAAATACATGGTCGTGCAGTTCAAACACGAGCAGTTGAAATAGATGATCAGCGGCGGCAGAGTTTGGAAGAAGAACAACGCAGAACTGCTAGACATCGACAAGCACTTCGGGTAAATCGTCTAAGTACCTACAAAGCTGTAGCAAATGTGGATACTTTCTATCTCAGTTTACAATCTTTTAGCGTGGCTTGGAATCACCATGAAGCATTAAACTTTCCGAAGAAAGAGTAAACAGTCAAATTCACAGAAATTCTTTTGGGGAATGCTCTTTGGATGGTAGGATTGAAGTAGGTTCAATCTGACATCAACATTCTGAATTTCGTAATGAACTGAAGCGATTGTTCCTTCGAAGCTATCCACTTTTCAGAAAATTTCACAAAAGAATTTGACAATCGAACGATTAACGATCAAGGTGTGTCCAGCTACGCTGTGGGTTGTCAAGTCTATTGAAAACTCATTCATTTGACATCTCATCGAATTCAAAATCCCTACGGTGAATTTAAAGCTTCTCAATATGGACAGATATATTTATTAGATAACCAAGACGCTATTAGTGAATGCATAAGTAATCCTCATGTTATCAGCGAAGACCTGATTACTTTGTTACAATAGGTATTAAGATTTGAAATTTTCGTGGGTAGCTTCATGATGATGCGAGAAATAGAAGAAGCTAATGCATTCTCTCTGCCACAGAAGGAAACAAAGGACTTCGCGTAATAGTTCTTATGTTACAGCAAAATCTTTTATCTGCAAACTTCAAAAATGTAATCAAGATGTCTATGCAAACAGAGGAAAGAAAGAAGTGTTTTTGTAACAACTTATTCCAGGAAATACATAATTGTTCCTTCCAAAAAAGGCAAGCAGATCTTTAGTTTACATTAAAAACATATTGACGAGCTAGAAGGGTTTTTTTTTTCTAATTTATGCTACTTTTAGGATTTTTCCTAATGTAACTCACGAACCAAAATCATTTAACATTCTCATAATCATGCATTTGTGATCTTTAAATAAATGTAAATCTGTCGATATCTCGAACATTCTTAGGTGCACTCAGACGCTGAAGCTTAACTTTGATATTTTATTTCAATACCTCTCCCAGTCGGAATACCTGCCTCCGAAAAACGATTGATAGATAAGCGTACCTAAATCCTGTCCAACAGCAGGGAACTGTCACCGCATACAAATGTCAAAACTTCCAGCACCAACTTAATACGGTAGTTGGCGGAATCCGAAGGCAAACAAAAAGCGTGGAAGGTTAACTTGTTGCGTAGAATAGAAGTGGACAATCAAGAAAAAAACAACAAACGAATCGACAGAAAAAAATGGACCGTACCAGGCCATAAGACGTGCCAGCATGCCGGGTGGGATTTGAGTGAAGCCGGCGTGTTTTAAAAGGTTCTTATCTGGATCGGGGGTCGTGAACCTTTTTGTAGCTATAGGGATCTCCTTTTTTTTTTTTTTTTTTTTTTTTACTTGGTGAGAAGGATTACTTAAAACGTCACCTTATATCTTTACAGTAAAGCCCGAATTTCGCATCGAAGGTCAATCACATCGGTAAAGGTTAATGTCTGGTTTCCTTCAAACCGACCAGAAATCGCCTCTTTAGAACTTGCGTTTAAAATCAATTGGGGCGTGCTACAGTTGATATGGAAAATTATTTTATCTGACTCCATTTCGCCGAAAAAAGCAATGAACTGCTGATAAGCATGATGCAAGAAGTCTTATTATTTATTTCTTTTAAACGACTTTGGTGTAACTTAAGAAAAGTTATCTATAAATCAATAGGTTACTGATTATTTTGCGGGGGGAAAAAGGGAACACGGTACTCTTTAATGAATTTGTTGCGTCCAAAAATATAAACATATTAATAAAATAATGTATATAAAAATATTATGTATGTATATATATAGATAGATAGATAGATAGTATAAAACAGCTAAACTTACGTAGTATGGAATCCCAAGTAATTCATCGAGCAAGTGGTAGTACATAACAACAATTAAAAAACTGGAAAAGAATAAAAATTGGAAATACAGTGGACCTAAATATTGTAAAAAACAGAGCTATCAAAGCTAAAGAGAAGTGATAAAACAAGCCCGGTGAGAACATGTGGGCTTAAGCCTAACTTCATGAACCCAAACAATGATGTGGAGATGGAATGGAAAATCGAAATGAAGTTTTGTATGAGGTCGTATGCGAATCTGAAAAATGTAATTTTTTGTGAATAAACGAGAGGAATTTTTCTTAACGGAGTCTTATTTCCGACCTATATAAATATTAGTTATTGGTATAAAATAATTGTATTACTGAGCCTCGTAGGAGATTTATGCGATTCAAATGCTTCTTTTAAAAAGTATTAGATTTTAGACTAGTGGTTTCTCCCAAAGGGAGACCTGACGATTTCTGAGTTTTCTCCTGGTGTAAAGCAGAGCTGAGCAAAATACATCGAAAATGTATTTTCGATACAAAATCGATACTAGATATATTGATTTCTGCCATATAGAAAACTCTAATGTGTTTTTAAAATATGTGCATTATAAAGTCGGTTAAGCATGTTTAGTCTTTAGAAAACAACATTTATATAACTCTAGATAGAGTTTTAAACAACTTGGATAGTTTCATTTTAAACACTATTTATTTTTATACGTTTATTTATTTATTTATTATATAGTTATTTTTTCTCACTGAAGTTTGTGTTATATGTGTTTAAAAGGGAAAAAATCAACTTCCAAATGTTATATATATAAGTAAATTTTGCATAATTTAATTTTTTTCATTATTATTCACTAAATATGATTTCTTGTTGCTTTAAATTAAAGTTAACAAGCTTTTTATTCAAACACTGAGTTCACACATTATTCTTATTTAATTTCCTTGGTTTAAAATAATCACAAATAAACAACAGCACCGCATTTTCAATCTGTTGCTAGTTTCTTTTACGAGTATCGCGCTTCCATTGTTGAGCAGAGTTTTATTGTTGCCAACCTCCACGCAACAAAAAATTCAGTCTATTATCGAGAAATATTTTAGATCTTTATCCAGCTGTGGCTTTCTGAAGTTGTAGGCAAACTGATAGCTGTGTGTAATTTGATTCCTTTAAAATTTGTTTAAAATCAAGCGTTAGGTCTGAAAAAGTGTTTACATTCAGCAGTCGGAATGGTTGGTATTGTTTTATCATTTCGAACAAACAAACCCTAGCATTGTTTCTCTTCCCCGCATCACGCTGAATACCGTTTCTTTTTCAATCAGGTAATATTTGCTTTGTTTTATTTCGCAATCGGAAAACTACAGTTAGAAATACAGAAATCCTTTGTCTAAGTTTTAAATGCTGTAATTTTATCATCAATCATATACGCTGCCGTATAATAAATGATCTTCTATGTTGGAAGTCAGAGAGAGAGGAGAGAGAACAAATGTAGCTCACAAATACTTCTTTCTGCCGATTATATTAAGAATTACAACAATTCCGTATTTCTTTAAATAAATGAAAACATTTCGGATTTCTTTGTTGCTGTAAGATGTAAAGATTTTAAAGATTATTTTACACACAAAAAATTCGAAAATGTGTTTATTTATGGTGTACAATGAAAGGATTTGAGTAACATCTTTGTGTTAAGCCGAATGCATAAATTAGTTAAAGCAAGCCATATTTTCAATAAATGTTTTTCCCCTATCTTCTACATAATTTATATATTTATGACTTTTTATTAGGCATCTCTATTTATTGTTTGAGATGTTTGTTTAGTTGTTTATAAGGGCATTTATATTTACAAAATATGTGATACCTTGTAAATTCTATAAAATTTTTATTTCTATAATTGTTCAAAGAATTATGGTCTTAAATACAATTGCTTTACGAATTTAAGTCAAATATTTGTATAGAGAATTTAAATTCCAAATGGATATACCAGTTTTGTTTCCTAAAATATACTTATTTTATATTGTGCAAGTATTTTGGTAAAGTGAGAGAAAATTAATTTTACTTCAGATTTCTGGAATTAAATTGCAATGAATTCTACCTCTATCCTATTTACTTGAGGAAACAGGCGATTTTAAAAATATGATAACTCTAAAACTGTTATAAAATACGTAGTATAAATAATATTACACATTGAACAAATTTAAGCGAGCTCAGTATTATGTAGAGAAAATTTATTATTTATTTATTTGTAAGAGATAAACTTTATGAAGCTAAATCGAATGTGACAAGAAAGAAATTTTTCGAAGAAATTGAGAACATATCAAATTTCCTATTTCAGTTTCACATAGAAAGAAAATATTCTGTATGTTTCAAAACAGGATATCTTTTAATATAAACTCAGTTCAGTGCAATTTACAGTTCTAATATCGATTAAGTTATGTGCTTTAAGAAAAAATAATTACTTACAAAATTACTTGCATAAACTATCAAAAAATATTACTAACATTCGAACACATTTTTCTGTACCTGTGTTAATAACTAAAGTTTATTACTAGTGCTATTTATGCCCATAAATAATTAGAATGCATGATGTGCAGTATTTTAAATAACTTTATACATGCATTAATTTCAAAGGTATACGTACATTTCACTTTTTTTTTTGAAAATTTAAACTTAGTAACACTCAACTACTCTCCTTTTGGCTGAAATTATTTCAGTTTAACTAAGTGTAAAATTCTTGTTGTCGAGTACACTTTTTTCGATTTCTTAATTGTGTCTTTTTATAATTGATAAGAACATTTATCCTTAGTAATTTTCTTCATGTTCTTTACCTTTTATTTGTTATTCTAAATTCTAAACGCAAACGCAAAGCCTCAATACTACATTCGAAATAGATTTATCAAAAATTATACTTTAAATCCCTTTTTAATTATTATTTAATCACATCTTCTCGACCATTTTTTCTGTGTATCTTTTTTTGAAATAAAGATATGTGAGCATGTTTTTGTTTTTTTTTCTCTGTAGGTTTGGGGCATTAACGAAAGGTTTCCAAGTTAGTTTCAAAGAGAACGAATACTTTCTTATATTCGATCACTCTCGCACCTTGTTTTCACTTTCCGAACATATGCCATTTAAGGAAACTATTGTTCGACTTTGAAATTTTGGTGTATTTACACGTTTTGAGGTCTTCTAAATGCATTTATGCTATTTTTATGAGATGTGTGTGTGTGTGAACACGATAGCTCCTGAATGGTCATTCAATTGAGCTCGAATTTGGTGTATACGTTATAAATAAACTATCGTCGCAAGACCGGTATTGATTTTGGTGTGTAAAGTAATTTTTCAGGGCTACGAAAAAGATATCTTTTAAGGAGCTTCTAAGGAGAAAATCATTTAAAGTGAGCTAGTGTCTATAAATAGCGCATTCGAATTGACATCTAATTAGGTACTAATATTATAGGTCACTGTCTTACATACTGCATACATTTTAGCAAAAATACGCCCTGCAGTTTCTTGCAGGGCTACAAAAAAGTATTCTTATACATTACGGTCTGTACACTTAAATCATTTTAAGTGCGTTAGTGCCTGAACACTGGATCCGATTGAGTTGAATTGAATTTATTGAAACGCTTGCTAAATATCAAGTGTCCTGAAAGACGAATGGAGTCACCGCAGATTTTTTTTAGTTATTATTTCACTGCTTTATTAATACTTTCTAATTTCTATTGGTTTTCTCATTTGGGTAAGTTCGGGTTACAGCAGCTTCGATTATAATTTCAACGTGCAACATACCACTTGCTTCAATAACCTTATCGTGTTATTTCCCCCCACTCCTTAAAACGAGCTCGATACCCTAACAATGAGAGAGTAATAAACCGATGGTCCACCTTACAACAAACTCCCTTCTCCATATCTTCCCATGTAGGTTCGCCACACAGCCAGCTAGCTCATCAATGATCTTCCTCGATCTCATTGAGTTCAAGCACATCCAATAAATCTTACCGCAGGATTAAATCGAAATCGTGAATTTTCTCGCGGAAGAAAAAAAAAAATACCCCTTCCATCCCAGATGTATGCGTTCTCTGGGTGAGGGAAAGGAGCATCAGCCGCTTCTTCCCAAAAAGCTCCTTTACTTGATCCTATCTTTCTTGAATTTGTGCATTACCCGCTCTAATCGAGGGGTGGGTGGAGTTCAAATATTTACATAGCCACCCACGCTTTTCTCCTCTGCAACAGGTGAAACCCTCTATCGCCGTCGTGAATTATTTAAGAGATAGGGTCCGTTTAATGACCAGCTCCGCGGCTGGGTGGTGGACTTAATTGGAGGGCCGTACTCAGCCCTGTGGTATACACTCAGCTTTCGCGGGGATTCAATTATGTCCGACCCCGAGAGTTCACCGGCAAATAATAAGTCTGATTATAGTAGTAGTAAAGTAGATTGACAAGCAGGATTTTTCAATTTTTGGATGCTGTCGAACGCTAAGGTGTTAGGTGGTGGTGGTGGTGTAATCTTCCGATGCGGAGGGGAGATAGCAATTGGAGCTCGGGGAGAATCTGGTAGGAGAGAGAGGAGACTTGTCGAAGCCCTGGAGGAGAAGAGTTGCTTAATTTATTCAGTTGTTCGCTGTTTGGGGAAGAGGCATTTCACTATACTCTTAATGCCGGGTGCGTTGGGGGGGGGCGAAAATTCTGGACTGCTTGTTCTTCGAGGGAGAGTGAAATAGCTTGACATGGCGATGTACCTGACGTGGTGGTGGAATTTGAATGTTAGCTGTTGGAAAATTTTAAAACTCTCAATCACGGTGTGTTCATGAATTGAGGAAATGCAAATCAAAGAATCCAACTCATTTAGGAGAGAATTTTAACGACCCTCGCTGTCCCGCGACACTCTCCAGTAGTGATTCAGCATACGTTTGATTTAAAGCGATCAAAAATTCAGACTGATTTTAATAATTTGATTACACAAACGTACATACAAGAAATAGAAAAAAAATGCTTTTGTAAATACATAGGATATCTTCTGAATTTTCTAAAAATTCGTAATTTTAAATCAAATTAAAGCGTTTAAAAATCGAGAATCTTTTAGTTTCTTTTTTTGCTCCCATCCTGTGTACAAGATCTTGCTATACATTATACATTTTACTCTTCATTTT
This sequence comes from Cheiracanthium punctorium, assembly GCA_038373885.1. Lineage (NCBI taxonomy): Eukaryota > Metazoa > Arthropoda > Arachnida > Araneae > Cheiracanthiidae > Cheiracanthium > Cheiracanthium punctorium. The sequence continues at coordinate 835,070 of JAWZYV010012919.1, forward strand.
TAACACAATACTTTAAATGAATAAAATACTTTTTGTTAAATCATTTTCCAAAGTTAAAGCATGTTATAGGGTTCACGTCAATAATTCTGATTACGTTTGTACGTTCATGAAATCTGTAATAAAATGAATAGGAACTAAGCATTTACAAAGTTCCAAATGTCAAGAAGGATTTTTTTTTTTTTCCGAGCAGCCAAATGATTAGACTGATGAGGTTTTAGCAGCTTAAGTTTGAAATTTTCTTCCATCTCAAACAAATGATATATTACAGAGATTCAAGGCCAGTGCAACACTAGAAATTTAGAGGAACCGAATGAGGCAGCACAGCCCAATTTTCAACAATATTCAATCAAGCACTTAAAGCACTTCAAAATAGCATGTAGATAATAAATGTTAAAAATACCTTACGATATAGCGTGCATTTGTGTATAATTCTGGATTGCAAAGCAATGTTCAAAATATGAAAGGGTTTATTCATTAGCATTGTACGCTGTTAAAAATGCATCTGTAAATGAACGGAAAAACGACTGGCAGCTAAGTTGCCAGAACCATTCTAACCTAGAGCTAAGTGACCATTCTGTTTATTACTTATTCGTTCTACTGAAAGTGCTAGATAAAACATCTACGCTACCCCCGAGATTGAACCCTCAACCTACGAAGTGAGAAACCGCTGCTCTTATCCACTAGGCGCTCTTCCACTCGATCCAGTGCGGCCAAAGATTGATGTGAATGTTATTTTTTTTTCTTTTTTTTTGCCGCACAATGGGACTTTGGGAGAGGAATGCTTTTCATGAAATTTACAATTTGAAATTCGTTTCAAAGAGTTGTCCAGTTATTATTAACATAGTCAAATTATTTGATTGGCAAAAAATTAATTTCAATTTTCACGAATGTATGTAAATAGTAAAAACATTTACTCTTAAGGTACTTGACGTATGGGTTAGAAATGCTGACAAACATTGGAAAAGAGAAAAGAAATACATTAGCTGCTAAAAATATCTAAAAATTACACCTTTACTGATTTTCCGTTCCAAATTTGAATTGGGGGAGGGGTGGGACAGAAATTACTTTTTAGCTACTCCGACATTTATGAGTGTGATTTGAAACACTCTAGGTTATGAAAGGGATTTATTTATTTAAAAAATTTAGTTTAATATCTAATTACTAATAAGAGCGCGTTTGGCGTCAATGTTTTTTTTTTCCCATCTAAAACGTCTAACGAAAATCCATTTTGCAAAACTTTTTGCGGGACAAACTAAACACGGAAATTTACCGTTTTCACTTGAAATTTCTGAAAGTTAAAGCATTTTTCTTCTAATAACGGAAAATTACCAATTCTTGTGGAGAACGGGAAGTTTCCTGAAAATTAAGGCTAAAAGAATCCAATGTTTTCAAACCATTTTTTACAGAGTATTGCTGTTGCTTGAAAACTAGCTAAGAAAGAAAATCGCAAAGGCTGAAAATTTAGAAGATTGTCACTTAATAAAAGCATCATATTTCCGAAGTAATCTATATAAATTTTATTGATAAATTTTAGCATACGAATCCTAAATAGGAAAGGAATCTTCACAAAAACAATCAAAATATCATGTCGCATGTAGTCTCCGAAGTTATCAATTTTGGTTTATAACTATACAGTTAAGCTTAGAACATTTTCATTTTTTTAAGCTATTAAGGTTCAAGAGTATGGCTTTTCCCGAACTATTTTTACTAGATGTGCATCAGCACACATGAACTACAAAATGCAACTACTTTACATCGTAGAGTAGTATTGTAATATAAACTTAAGCCATAAGTAATTTATCAGCTTCAAAATTCCTAATATTGCCCGTAAAATGTAAATTGATGATTGACAAGTTGTTTTTATTATTTTATATAATATTAATGGAATAAAACCAGAAAAAATATGCGAAATCTACACATATATTATGTTTAAAAAAAGATAAAAAAAATAAATAAATAATGGAAACAAGGGAATATTGATGTGTAAATAAAACCTGATTTTATATTATTACATTATTTTTCTTCCCAAATTGAAAATACAAAAGAAAACTTTCAAAATTAGCTTTTGCATAAGATTTTCTAAGGACATTGATCATTTAATGAGAAAATCAAAAAGCCACTTAAATAAAAAAAAGAAAAGAAAAAATAACTATTAAAAGAAAAATCTTTAAATCTCTGTACCCAGAGTTGCTTCGGAAAAAAAAATAATAACTCATAAAAAGTTTTTGACAGCGTCAAGATGATCGATCCCGCCATAATATGATTGATGGGAAAATAGCGTAAACGGATTGAACTAGCGTGCATCAGAAATACCCATAAATTACTATCGCAAGTATTTCGCACATTTCGCGGTAAGAATCTTTGATACAAAGAAAAATTATGATGAATCTGTCAAAGTCTATAATTTTTAGCAATTTAAAAGAATACCAACGTCTATACTTACCTAATTTATGTTTTCCTGGGACTTTGGAATCCAATGTGATTCCCTCGTTATGAATAATACTGTATTTGATATTATACAACGGTTTGGAATATTCGAAATATAAAGTACCTCACGGTAAAAAAAAAATTCGGAAACGTTACCTCAAAAAATGGGGCAGCTCTTTTAGTTCAAAATTGCGGAAACGTTTCCGAACCATGCGGGTAAAGTATTTAGAAAAGTTTCTGCATATGTCGGAAATATATTTACCTACTTTCCTGCATTTTAGGTAAGATTTCTGGAAAAGATGGGTAACGTTTCTGTATATTTTGGTAAAATATTGAGTAACCTCTCCGTGTATTTCGGAAAGGTTTCCGAATTAACGAGTAACCTTTCTGAGTTTTTCAGAAAAAATTACATGCACTAGACGAAGCGTTTCAAGTAACTTCAACTAGATGGCAGCACCAAAATAACGGAAGGAGCGCAGCGACCAGAATCAAAACGCCAGAATCGAACCGAAGACAGCACGCTCCCGCGACGCTGCGATTCGCTTGCCGGAATTTGCTTTAAAAGTAAACTGACTGCTGTCGTGGTACGGCTTGTTTTGGAAACTTAAAATTTTTTGAAGCATTTTGTAAATGGAGAGAAAATACCATAATTAATATATATAAATTATAAATCTTAAATCTTTTTTCTTCCACATAAATTATTTTCAGGAGGTAACTTCACAGTGACCACACAGTGTAGTTACATCACTCACAAGTTACCAGACCCTTATTATCGCATGGGCAAATCGGTACTTTGCCCAGGGCCCCCAGTTTCAAATGTTGTTCTGAAATATTCTTTTATATGTCAAAATATTATGAAAAAGAAAACAAATTTTATAGATGGGGACCCCCAAATTTATCAATGCCCGGGGCCCCTGTTGGTCATAATCGGGCTGTGCAAGAAGTTACAATGTGACAGTCCTGTGACAATTGTAACCCTCTGTGACGTCACAGCGACTCTTTTGTGACCATCTGTGCTATTACGGAAAACGCGTTCACTCTTATCCGTCTCTTGGCACTTGGCGCATGCGCGAAGTCCCAAATAAAGATTTTCTTTCCCCCGTAAATACTTTACCCCGAAATATGGGTTATGTTTATGAAATCGTGAGTTCGAGTAGAGCATCGGTAGGTTACGCTATACTTTCGGAAACTTTTCCGCTATAAGTATTAACGTTTCTGAATTTTTTTACTGTGTAGACTGTGTATAGAATATATATGTAGGGACATAAAATTTTGAAGTAAACTAATAAGTTCCATTTAATTACTCTAATTAAAATTACTTTAACAAAGATTTTTATTTTCGAATTCGAATTATTATTTATTTATTTATCTTAATCCCCAGAACTAATTCTGAGTAACACTTTTGAGCATTATATTAGGCAATTTACAAATATTAAAAGTAAAACATTTCGCATTGAAAATTTTTAGTGAGTAAAATCCTCCGTGGAACACTATAGAAAACTTCCAACAGAAGGGGTCGGTACCAGGTTGGATTTCATACTACAACTAGGGATCGACGCGATACGAAAAATAGGCGTCTCGCGTCTCGCAAAATAGTCTAAAAAGCTTTGTCTCGTCTCTCAAAATCCCTACATCGTAATGTTAAAACTGTGTGTCTCGTCAAGTAAAAAAGCTGTAAATTTCTGTCTTGTCTCACAAAAAAATTGTCTCGCGCCTATCCCTATCTTCAACTAAAAATAATGCATAATTTTGCGAGGCATACGAGCATTTTTTCTCTGCAAGACAAACCATGGTGGCTGCTAGACGAGACAGGAGATCAGACAGAGGTTTACTACTATGAAACGCGACGAGAAAGCCATGCATTTCAAATGCATGCTTCAGCAACGTGCAGCTTGTGTAAAATAGGGACAGGTGGGGGAAAATGGAGAGAAAATCATGTACTACATAGGCGCCGACTTCATGGGGCTTGAAGGGGCTTCAGCCCCCCCAATATTTTTATTCAGGGGGCTGAGCCCCTTCAAAAACTTCACTCCAACTTTTTTGTGTCAAATCATATTTCTTCCTCCAAATCGGTTAAACTTAAGAATCCTAAAAATAGAGAATGTATCGCTAGCTTCTTCTGTCTCCCACTCCGCTTTTTCTTTCACAGGGATTCAGGAATTACGTTGGGCGCCTGTAATGCCGTAAGGCAAGGATGTCAGCCTTCTTTATCAAGAGCCCAAGCACAAACAAATGACCATCATATAGCTAGGCAAAAAGAAACGGGTGTTTTCCCCCACAAGAACCCTTCAGATTTTACACCGTGACACAATTGATGATGGAATTGCTTTCTAGTAGGGAGAGGACTGCGTTTTTTTTAGGAGGGTCGTTCTCATGTAATGTAATCTTTCTTTTTTAAATCAGTACAGCAAAAGCTTTCACTTTTGTTCTATTGTGAGATACAGACTCTTCTGTAGACGTCTGACCATAAGGGAGATTTTCCCATTGTGCAAAACTGCAAACGATTGTGACATTCCCATTTCCCAGCAGTATTAAGTTTCGAACCGTTATAAATGTGACTTAAAAACAATTCAAGGCAGAAAATTGATAGTCAAATTTAAGTTTGAAGATTTTAAATCATGAAGAACCTTGTGAGATAGATGAAAAATTGATGTTTAATACAGTTTCGGATATAGACAGTATTCATTTCTTTATACGCTTTATCAAAACTTTACTAATATCGAACGCTTAACGTTTCTGATTTAGCTACAGTTAAGAGCTAAATAAAAAAGGATTTCATAAAAATCTTCGAGCAGCACAACTTATGGATTATATTTTATAATTGCTTGCTCGTAACTTCTCTCTTTACATATAAAACTCTATCCCCCATCAAGGGCGTAATCAGAGGTGGGGGGGGAGGGCTACGCGGGCTGAGCACTACTTAGCTGTCTCCCAGCCCCCCTACGATTTTCAAAAATTTTTGTTAGTTTACACATAAATACGAAAATTTAGAAACGAACATTTGAAAACCATGAAATCTTTAAGAAGACTCGTTGTTTTAGGCGAATTTCGGTTCATTATTTTGCTACTCTTGGCTGCATATGGTGCCAGTGGCGGTTCCAGAGGGGGGTCACAGTGGTCATGGGCCTAGATTAACCATCTCGCCAAGAAAGAAGGAAGAAAAAAAACGAGGGCCCAAGCCGAGCTTGGACTAGGCCCAAAATTCAGAGAGGCCTTGATCATGTGCATACATATTGTGTTGCTGAAAGAGAATTCCTCTTTAGAAAACCATTAGTCTCTGACTAATTTACTTTATTTTATAACAACACTAAAGTATGCACACAATATTCTGACTATGTGCTCAGTCGTTGTTCCTTGGCAGAAAAATATGCAGCCGTTTTGTAAATATGTGCATTCATCCATAGAGGGCAAAGGAAAGGGGAGTCACAGCGAGCATGATTAACGTAAGGGTGAATGGGGTAGTTGCCTCGAACCCACAATGAAAGAAAACGATCAAAATCAAAAAATGGTTTTAGAAAAATGTGTGAATTGGGCGTGTGATACATATACTCGTATTCGACCCCCACCTCCACCCCACACTTGCAAATAGCCTCCCTCTTCTGTAAAAGCACTCTATGAAGCACCTATGTTTGTAAATTATTATTTATGGAATATCAAACTAGCGTAACTGCTACAAAACCATAAAAAATATAGAGGAGGAAGGAGGGGGCTTCATGGGGAAAGAGGGACTATACCTAAACAGGGCCGGATTACCCATTAGGCTGAGTAGGCTTTCACCTGTGGGCTCCTACCATTTTAGAGGCCTGCGTTAAAATTTAGAAGGAAAAAAATATAATCAAACATTATTAAAGCTATTTTAGTGTTAATATTTATACAGTATATGTATATGTAACTCGGAGAAAATAATTCTGATTCATTATTGACTTCGTACACAAGAAACACTTTTTGGCATTGTACACTTCTTAATTGAAATTTGAATGAATATGTGCTAGAAAGTTTGAAGCTGACTATTTAGCTTGAATTTTTATGTGCACATTTCAGTGATACCTTGCATTAGATGGATGTATATTTTGCAAATTCGATAAGGAGAACTTTTAGCACTATGTTTACACGAACGGGCTATGGTAATCATAAGAAGGCTTATAAACAAAATACCCTTCGTACCCCAGTCATCACAATCATATTTTATACAACTTTTTTCCGTTCTGAATAATAATTAATTTTCGTATATTGTTGCACAAATATCATCAGAATAAATTTCAAATAACATAATTCGTTATGGTTTTAGTTTATAAAATGAATACTATGTATCCATTTAGCCAAAGCGTCTCTGACTTACCAATTGCTTGTGTGCTAGTTTAATTTGTTTTGATAATTGTTAAGGTAATCTGGAACAATTTTCCAAATAGAAGGGTGATTTAGAGTGCAGTGGAGTTTTTATATATGTTTAAAAATAATATGGCGTAGACTATGATTTCGAATTAGATTTCATTCATTTTGTTTCCATTTTTCATATTATTGAGTATTCTTAAAAATTGTCTGTAAATATCTACAATAATTCAGAGTGATAATTTTGGCATTGTATATCTGTTTCTGTGTTATTCCACTTTTAAATTTAAAGCACGATTATATTTTATACAACTTTTCTCCGTACTGAATAAAAATAAATTTTCATATATTGTTGCACAAATATCATCAAAATATGTTTCAAATAGCATAATTCATTATGGTTTTAGTTTATAAAATGGTTACTATGTGTCCATTTTGCCAGGAGCGTCTCTGATTTGCCAATTGCTTATGTGCTGGTTTAATTTGTTTTCATAATTGTTAAGGTAATCTGGAACGGTTTTCCAAAAAGAAGTGTGATTTAAAGTGCAATGCAGATTTTATAAGACGAGTTTTCTATGCCAAGTTCCACACGAAGCCCCCCCCCCGGCCTAGATCCCTCGCGCAGATAGTTGGCCATAACACCACATTTCAACACTTCTTTTCATTTTTAATGTTATTGAAAGATTATATGAGTATTCTTAGTTTAATGTAAAATGAAAGTTTTCAGTATTAAAATGTTTATGAAGACCTAAAATAGTGTAGACTCTGAATTTTGATATATTCTCGCACTTGGATTTCTTTGTTAAATCATTTTTAAATGTTAACAAGGATGATATTATTGAAAAATTAATTTTTTTCCTGCTGTGAAAATACTATGAGAATGAATTTAAAAGTATATTTTATTTATTTATTTGTTTTTACAATTCAAATCACGGAAATCCGTTTAAAATGTATGAGTCGAAGAGAGGACTTGTAACTTTGTATGATGGTTTGTATATTTGTTTGATTTGTTTTAATACATGGAAAGGAGGTATTTATTACTTCTTTGTTTACGTTTTTTTTTAAATAATTTTAAATGTAATCTGTAAAAAGTTGTCAAAAAATGTAATTTAAATGTGATCAGTTTTTCTGTCTTAAAGTAGTGCGACATTTAATTAAAGTCGATTCAATTTATGGGTATTTCATCATGTAGTAAAATAAAAAATACTATTTTATATTAGTAAAAATTATCTCTGATGAATGTTTGCAAGTAAATAAAATAATCCAGATTTTAGTATTTCGTCTCGTTTGTACTTCTAGGGTATTTTGAAATATTAGCTGTAGTAATGTTTTGCAGAACAGTTTTCCACATTTGACTGCATGCATTTTCTTTCCTATGAAATTATCATTAAATACATTTCGAAAAAGATTTTACTTGTTTTGCTGTTATTAACTTAATTAAAATTCAGTTGTTCTTTCAGAAGGGAGATTTGCTTTCTCCATATGTGTACTGAAGACTGATTCGAGATCTTGAGTTCAAATACTTAACTTAAAAAATGAGTTCAAAAAATTTTTGAAAAATTTATTAAATGGAATTCCTTTTATTTTCATGAAAGTTTTATGTTAAAAAAGCACATTTTGAAATCTCAATTCTAAAATTTCTGAACCCCTTAATTATACTGACGGAGAGAAGGATTTTGTGTCCCCCCGTCCACCTCCGTGAGGATACGAGCCCCCCCAATAATTTTTACAAGTCGGCGCCCGTGGGTCCAGAAATCAAGCTGTTAAAACTATGTTAATTAAATTATTGGCGTATATTATATAGATTGAAAATATAGCATTATTTTTTTATGCTATCAAAATACTTTTCTACAGTGTCATTTTTAGTTAGGCGAGTATTGATACCCCATTATCCCCCTTGGTGGGGAAAAATGGGAATAGTACAAAAGTAGCTGTATATTTTTAATAAAAATCATGTTAATGCTACGTATGAAAGAAAAGTCACTCGATTCACTGTATTCTTAATATACTTCAAGAAAAATATGCATGGAAAAGGATTATTTCTCAAAGTATTTTGGTATAGAAATACTGTCCACGATTATCAAATTCAGGTTCACTCATTATACATCAAATTTTACTTGGTACCACGCAGGGGTGTAGGCTGGGGATGGCTGATGGGGCTGTAGCCATCCGCCAAATAAGTAAAAAATAAGATATGAAAAAGATTACCTATTTGTGTATAAATTTGAGTTTCCCTTGAAAACTTTGAGGTTCAGCTAGGACCTAATCCAAAATTAATATTTTCATGCACAGATGTAATATCTTTCTCTAACTGCAAAGATTTCAAATTCGATTTATGAATTTATTTTTTTGCTTTCATTTTTTTTAAATTCGTTTTAATATGCGAACACTGGTAGGCAAAGTAAAAGGGTTCCATTCTTCTCCTCTCCCCCCCCCCAAAAAAGATATGTTATATTGATTTTGATAAGCCTATATTACATTCTAGTTTTTGGAGTTCTCGGTCACTTCCGAAAAAAATTCTTGGCTACACCAAGAACCGGATCCACAAAATAATATCTATAACAAACAGTTAATTAAAATGTCAATTTCATTTATTTTAACTGTTGTTTCAGGAATATTTAAGGGGATGGTGAACACCCAAATCATCAAAATTGGCCCCCAAAAAAAGTGTTTTTTCTTTTTTACATACTAATATTCTACAGTTAAAGCTGAACCATGGAGACAAAACCGCGTATGTCTACGGCAATTTTTGAAAAAGATATTAGGGTTTGAAAAAATTAAAAGGGACAGTTAAATGTCCACAAAAATGCAAACAAACGCGTAAATAAACACGTCATAATTTTTATTGAGCGTTTTACAAAATAAGCTAATATTCGAATGAAATTATTTTTAAAATATGTTTTGTTATGGTAAAATCATAAATAAAATTATTCAGAAGAGACGGTATTAATGGTAAATGGAAAATTACACTTTAAACTGTATTTCTCCAAATCAAGTTTTTTGTGATTTTCTTGCCTTCAAAATGCTCCATGCGACTTAATTTTGGTTGGAATTGTACAAAATTTACTACAAACATTCTTCTCATATATTACAATAAATCTGTATATCCTTTTTAAATATGGTCAAAATTTCGATTATGAAATTCACTTTTATTTACGAAAGCTGAAAAATTTCGGAAAAGTTTGGTATATATCCATGAAAATATTTCTAAAAAATTAACTACTTGGTCGAATCAAAAACCGATACACAGACTTTTTTTAAATATATTTTTATTCTATTATAAAACAAAATTACAAAAAAAAAGTTAAAATTAAAACGCATGGAGCATTTTTTCGCAACTAAAAAATTAATTAATTTTTAATTAATTACTAATTTTTTTAATTAATTTTTTTCAGTTGTTTATAATGCTTTTGGTTTAATATATTAATACAAAATTTCATAATCCTATCTAAATAAATAAAAAAAAATTTTAATGTCCACCATCCCCTTAACTAAAGGAGAAGTATAAATGTCAGTATCATACCGAACTTTGGTAACGATATTTTACCACACCACAGAAGAGCAAAGGTTAAAAATAGAAATTACAATTTTTTCTTTATTTTTTATACATTCTTTTGAAGTCTTTCTACTAATATGTACCAAAATATAAAAGATTTCCCCAATTAAAAGGAATCTAGAAGAATTTTTCTATATCACTTGTTGACAGGCAGTATATTAAGAGCAAAAACAAGAAGTTTTGTACACATTAATATTGTTAAGTATCTTAAAACTTCCCTGAAAGTACTTGTTATGTTGTTAAAATGCATCTCAATAGAAAACGATATTGGAACATTTAAATTTTTATGATGAGAAAAGGTATTTTTCAATATACCCCCATTTTCCCCCACCTGACCCTATTGTTTATATTTTTTTTATTGTAAGAATAAGAGATAGGGTGAGCAAGGGAAGCCAAATCTCTCTCTAGAAATATCTAAAAAGCCAAGCCAGTAACGCCGATAGATACGGAATAGTCTCCGAGTTAAAAAAGCTACTTAAGTGCTTAAATAACTAACTTTTTTTTTTTACAAAAACAGAGAAAAAATAACCACAGATGCACTTTGGCAAAAGTCACTAATTCAGTTAGAAAAACTTCTAAATATCTCCAAAATTAGCTATTTTTTATGATGTATTAATGCCAAATAAAATGAAAAGTAGAAGAATTCAGCAGCAAATTCTAAAATGCTTCTTCTTCTTCTCTATTTATAATCAAGTTAAAATAATTATTTAAAATTAATCGACAGATATAACTAAACTTCATTTTATGCTTAGCATATGCTTTATTTATTAAAGTATAAACAGCGCAGAAAAGTAAATAACCTGATTTATAACAATTTTATTCAATCAGTAATTTGAATTTTATTAAAAATTCTTCTTAAAATCGGAAGTTTGTATATGATTTTTAAATTATTTTGAATGCGAAGCGAGAGAAATTAGCGATGTGTAATAATTGTGTGGTATGACAAATAAAAAATAATTGCATTGATAACTCTAAAGTTAAAATTTCTCAAAAAGGTACTGTTTGATGCATTTGTTTTTGAAAAAGCCTGCTACATGCATTTGCTGAACTACACTAAATATCCCATTTTGTTTTATTTAATATTGTTAGTTTAAGCTTATTATAAAATTATTCTCGATGCAACACGAAAGTACTCTCCAATACATTTCGAATTGCCACTATCACTGAATAAATGCTCTTTTTAAATTTCTATTCAATAATTTATTTGTATCGTAACTGTGTTTTACCTAATGAGTATATTTTTAATTGAATTCCAGCCTTTCACAGTAATAAATAACATAACGACTCCAACAAAACAGCACGCATGAACAAATCGTCAATTTCAATTACCAGAGTGTAAAAACAAAGAAAAGAGTATCGCTACGGTAGAAAAAAAAATAGTGTTTTCCATTTTAATTCGTATTGTTCATTTCATCAAACAAATTTAGCATAACACGAGCCGAACTACCGCGTTTTATTAATAATTTTCTCTTTTTAATAACTCCTCTCGCCTATGGTTGCAGTGAGCATCGTTAATTAAGATTCTATTAAGAGCCATTTCGAAAACTTTTTTCCCGCCAAAATTACTCGTTCGGAACACGGCAGAAGAATCCGAATAATGTCACATGCATTTGACGCAGAATTTTCTACAAATTAATTAGCCCTACGGCCATTTTTGGTTTTTAAACGAGCTAATAAATTTCGCACATAATTCGGGAATTGGGAAAAAAGGATTTTTTGTTCCCCTTCCCCCGTCTTCTCTCTCCGTGTTTCCCCCTCTTTTCTCCCACTTTAAAATATTTTAACTCGAAGGCACTTTAGGGGATTTAATTGCAAACGCCCGTATCGTTCAATAGGAAATTCTTTCCAATTTCAAGTGTCTCCTCTGTTTAACAACGGATTAGTCGAACTTTGTGGACATCAAATTAAAATGGGCTGTTCTTTTTGCTTGTTGTTCCGGAAAAAAGTCGCCGGGATTCTTTTAATTGTGAATGACACAGAGCTTAAATTCCGCGGCCAATTTTTCTAGCGGTGTTAATCGTGTAATTCAGTAGCGCCAATTAACGAAAAATATGCCGATTCCAAGGTTTAATTAGTTCAGAAATCGTTCCAGGAAGAATTTTCCATTAGTGATTTTGTTTTAAATAAACGTCAGACGACACGATTATTGCTTTTCAGGGTTAATGTAATTCACTGTGACTGTGCTCGTTGAGACGAGCTTTCAGTTTCTCTGTACTCAGACAAAGAACTAGGAATTATTAATCGATGGTGAAGTATTTTGTTGTCAATGTAATTGCCACTGCGATGTAATCCGTGGTGTCTGCTTTGGCAGAATAATGTCTTTGTTGCTTTTTTACATGCATTACTCCAGCTATTTAAGAAAGCACTGAAATCCAGTATACATGTGCAGGGTAACTAACCAATTTTCTGAAACGAGTTTTTTTTTTTAATTAAACCATAAACATTGCTAATTTCTGATCTACAAAGGTTGTAAAAAAAAAAAAAAAAAAAAACTAGTGGTAACATAGGCAGAAAAATGTTTTAACGATCTTACAAGTAAAACTGTATTTCATTCCTAGAATATAATCATCATCGAAGTTCAGCACTTTTT